>JBBDGP010000364.1:1742500-2312500 GCA_037952835.1 Lithobates septentrionalis
AGCGCTGAAAGCTGAAAAATGGCTTGGGCAGGAAGGGGGCGAAAATGCCCAGTATTGAGGTGGTTAAGAGGGCGAATAACAAGGGGGAATGTGAGCATCCTTGACGCGTACCCCTTTCTATATTGAAAGAGTTGGATTTATAACCTGAATATTTTATGTATGCTCTAGGATTATCATATAGTGCTGCGATACATTTCATAAAGTGTGGGCCAAAACCCCATTTCTGTAAAGTGCAATGTAAGTAGGGCCAGGATACAGAATTAATAGGCCTTCTTATTATCAAGGGAGAGAAAGCAAGAGGGGATATGTTTTAGGGGAACAAGTTTTAGCGATATGTGCTAGAAGGACTGCCCGACGTACATTGTCACCAGCTTGGCGAGTCGGCATGAAGCCTACCTGGTCCCTGTGAACCAGACTGCCTATGATTCTGTTAAGGTGCTTTGCTAAGATTTTTGCCAGGATTTTAATATCTAAGTTTAAAAGGGAAATAGGACCATAATTTGTACAAGAAGTGTCATCAGTGAGGGGCTTGGGAATCATACACACAATTGCCGTTTGTGATTCTTGCCTAAATGAGTGTCCATTCAGTAGTACATTAAAAGCTTTGGCTAAGGCCGTGTACACACGGGCTGACTTTTCGGCAACAAAGGTCCGACGGTCTTTACGACGAACTTTCCACGGAGTTACGACGGACTTTCGACGGACTTTCTAACGAATGGACTTGCCTACACACGATCACACCAAAGTCCGACGGATTCGTACGCGATGACCGAAGACCGGACTAAAATAAGGAAGTTGATAGCCGGTAGCCAATAGCTGCCCTAGCGTTGGTTTTTGTCCGTCGGACTAGCATACAGACGAGCGGACTTTTGGACCGGACTCGAGTCCATCGGAAATATTTGAAGCATGTTCCAAATCTAAAGTCCATCAGATTTTCGACAGAAAAAGTCTGCTGTAGGTCCGCTGGAGCCCACAAATGGTCGAATTGTCCGACGGATTTGTTCCGTCGCACCAGTCCGGTCGAAAAATCCGCCCGTGTGTACACGGCATAAGATGGGAGAGAGAATTTCTGTAAATGATCGATAATATAAGGCCGAATATTAATAATGTTAGCTATGTCTTCTGCCGTAATGGGTTCCTCAAGTAGACTTTTTTCAGGCATGGGATAATTCTGGCAGGTTAATATTAAAAAAGAATGTGCCGGCTTCTGTAGAGTTAAATTTGTTCGAAGCTAGATGGGAGTGAAATTTGTGAACAATTTTAATAGGGTTGCTAGTGTATACATCTTTGGATAGTTTCAAATGAACTGGTTTGAATGGTTTGTTGAATGAATTGAGAGCGCGTGCCAGGTATGTACCTGATTTGTTAGATTTCATAAAAAAGTTATGTCTAGAGCGTCTGAAGGATTTATCAACAGATCCTGTGAGAAATATATCATATGCCAGGCGGGCTTTATCTAATTGAGTTTTCGTTACTGAGCAGGGGTTATCTTGAAAGGATGTGAAAGCGGCGTTGAATTCAGATTCCAGCTTTCGAGCAAGAATTTTGCGTTCACGCTTAAATAAGGCGAATTGTCTCTGAAATACAACAGGCAACACAGGCTTATGAGCTTCCCAGAGTGTTAATGAAGGCATATCTGGGCTGATCTTATGTGATAAATATTCTTTTAATGCTTGTTCAATAACTAGACGGTGCCACTTGCCTACCAGGCCAATTCTGACATTTCTCTCCTACATGTAAAAATCTTCATTTTTTTTGCTAGACAATTACATAAATTAATAAGAGTTGGGACTTTGAATGAGGTCAAGGAAAACGTGCAGGTACCAGGGGTAGCAGTGCAATTTTATTGATCAAGTAACATGCATAAAAACAATTCAAGACAGAGCCACATACTGTAGAGAAAGACATTGTAAAAAAAAATCATATCAAAAATCACAACACATGTATATGTGCATATGCGATCGGCATGAAGGGTACATACAGCTTGGCGCCACATAGTGGTCTCGTTGAAAGATTAGTGCATGTGCAAAGATTACATAGTATGTACAAATAACAATACCACAGCACAACGAAAGAAATAGGTAATATAGTATATTATATAAAAAACCATAGTAATTGTTCTTGAGATGTTGTAATGTAAACATATGTTTGTATCCCGAATGCCGACGCGTTTCGTGTAGAACACACTCATCAGGGGCCAGATGATCAGGGATTTCTAAAAAATGTAATACAACATATAGTGAGTCTAACTGGTAGCTCATACTAGCAGCGAAAGAGGGGTGAGTCACCCTAAAACACTTACATGTGAATGGTACAGTGGGACATGGCAGGTACAGAGCCAAGACCAACAGGTATCTCTCCCGGGAGCTGAGGTGCAGCGGAATGCACGCTGGCGAGCCGGGCACACAGAGTCCCCCCCGGGGGCAGCGCGGGAACCACAGAGCCGACATGGATAGGACATCAACAACAAGGTGCCAGTGTGAACTGCCTGGGGGAAAATTTGAAGCGATGTGTCAAATTTAATGTTGATAAGATAGACCAATAATGTCTCTCTAATAAGCATGGTGAAATACGGGAGTCTGTGCTGAAAGAAAAAATATATGGATATAATTGGAACATAAAACGTATCCACATCTGACCATAGTGGACTGTGGTATATGCACAAATAAACAAGAAAAGAAATTAAAGCCAACAGCAGAGACAAACCCGATTTCAAGCAGCATTGAAAAAAACTAGCTGGCAAAGAGGTGGATGAAGTAACCATGTGTGGGCTTACATGCATCCCAGGCAGGAGAGAAGGCACTGTGGATTGAAGGTGATGATGAACCATCTCAGGACAGAGGCGCCCACGCTGTGTCAGGGGAGGCAGGATATACCCGACAAACACCACGTGCACGCTAGCCGCGTACACCAGCGTCACCCGAGCACGGCAGGAAAAGGGGAGGGGCTCTGACACTGACGGCGACTTCCGTCAGTCAGCGACGTCCGCACTTCCCATCTGACTGGCTACATGGAGAAACTCATGCACCGCGTTGTGACGCCAGTGTTGGCGTCCAAAGTGGGGCGGGGGGGGGTTGACGCCGATGTGCTGTGGGCGCCCGCCCAACCCCCCCGAAGCAACAAAGTGCACTCCCTCCCGCAGACCAACCGGAGCGGAGGGGAGGGGAGGCAGGGGGGACACACAGAGCGCATCGCAGCTCCCGAGTGTCAGATACAAGGACAGTCCTGGATGTGACACAGTCACGTCTCATCCCTGAAGGGGATGACATGTCAAATGGCTGTGCTGCCTGATCTCATGGGCACCTAAGGGGTGTCCAGGATCAGCAGAACCTGGATATGGTAAGTAACCATTCAGGTGCATGGATACCTAACACATGGGTGGCAGGGGAACACTGCCGGAACCTCTCCAAGGACCTCCATCCCTATACAAAACCAAGAGAGGGGGGAAAAGGGGAAGTGGGACTTTAAATGAGGCACCTGAAGTGCCTCCATCCCTGTATGCGAAAATTAATAAGAGTTGGGACTTTGAATGAGGCCAAGGAAAACGTGCAGGTACCAGGGGTAGCAGTGCAATTTTATTGATCAAGTAACATGCATAAAAACAATTCAAGACAGAGCCACATACTGTAGAGAAAGACATTGTAATAAATATCATATCAAAAATCACAACACATGTATATGGGCATATGCGATCGGCATCAAGGGTACATACAGCTTGGCGCCACATAATGGTCTCGTTGAAAGATTAGTGCATGTTCAAAGATTACATAGTATGTACAAATAACAATACCACAGCACAACAAAAGAAATAGGTAATATAGTATATTATATAAAAAACCATAGTAATTGTTCTTGAGATGTTGTAATGTAAACATATGTTTGTATCCCAAATGTCCAACGCGTTTCGTGTAGAACACACTCATCAGGGGCCAGATGATCAGGGATTTCTAAAAATGTAATACAACATATAGTGAGTCTAACTGGTAGCTCATACTAGCAGCGAAAGAGGGGTGAGTCACCCAAAAACACTTACATGTGAATGGTACAGTGGGGCATGGCAGGTACAGAGCCAAGACCAACAGGTATCTCTCCCGGGAGCTGAGGTGCAGCGGAATGCGCGCTGGCGAGCCGGGCACACAGAGTCCCCCCCGGGGGCAGCGCGGGGACCACAGAGCCGACATGGATAGGACATCAACAACAAGGTGCCAGTGTGAACTGCCTGGGGGAAAATTTGAAGCGATATGTCAAATTTAATGTTGATAAGATAGACCAATAATGTCTCTCTAATAAGCATGGTGAAATACGGGAGTCTGTGCTGAAAGAAAAAATATATGGATATAATTGGAACATAAAACGTATCCACATCTGACCATAGTGGACTGTGGTATATGCACAAATAAACAATTACTATGGTTTTTTTATATAATATACTATATTACCTATTTCTTTCGTTGTGCTGTGGTATTGTTATTTGTACATACTATGTAATCTTTGCACATGCACTGATCTTTCAACGAGACCAACACTGGCGTCACAACGCGGTGCATGAGTTTGTTTTTTGCCCTAAGGGGCTGTATCTATGACAGTCTGGGCTCACAGGAAGTGGGTTGAATGTTGCTGAGCATCAATCAACCCGAATGACCGATGACACCTACAGTAGGTGACCGCGATATTGTGTCAATCTCACCGCTGTTATTGGTGAGATTTGACACCTGCGAGCCCCGTCACGGGAGCCAGCGCCGAGCTAACTTGCTGATCGGGAAAGGAAAACTTTTTTTTCCTTTCGCGATGAGCGACAGGCAGTGCTGACAGCTGTCTGGTATGAATCATGAGGGGGAACGCCGTGCCAAATTTTAAATAAAAAAACGGCGTGGGTCCCCCCCCCCTCCCCAGGGGCATACCAGGCCCTTAGGTCTGGTATGGATTTTAAGGGGAACCCCCTATGCCGAAAAATCGGTGTGGGGGTCCCCCCAAAATCCATACCAGACCCTTATCCGAGCATGCAGCCCGGCCGGTCAGGAAAGGGGGTGGGGACGAGCGAGCCCCCCCCCCTCCTGAACCGTATCAGGCCGCATGCCCTCAACATGGGGGGTTAGGTGCTTTGGGGGAGGGGGGCGCCGGGAGTAGAGGCCGAACACTGGGAGAAGAGGCGGAACACCTGGAGAAGAAGCCGAACACCGGGAGAAGAGGCCGGAGAGAGCGGAGAAGTCGGAGGAAGACCCCCGGAGCTGCCTAATAAATTACTTTTAAAACCTGTGTAGTGTGTACTCATTCACATAGGGTGGGGGCCGGGATCTGGGGGCCCCCTTATTAAAGGGGGCTCCTGGATTCTAAAAAGCCCTCTGCCCGCAGACCCCAACAACCATTGGCCAGGGTTGTCGGGAAGAGGCCCTTGTCCTCATCAACATGGGGACAAGGTGCCTTGGGGTGGGGGGCCCGCAGGGCGCCCCCCTCCCCCAAAGCACCCAACCCCCCATGTTGAGGGCATGCGGCCTGGTACGGTTCAGGAGGGAGGGGTGCTCGCTCGTCCCCACCCCCATTCCTGACCGGCCAGGCTGCGTGCTCAGATAAGGGTCTGGTATGGATCTTGGGGGGACCCCCACACCGATTTTTCGGCGTAGGGGGGTTCCCCTTACAATCCATACCAGACCTAAGGGCCTGGTATGCCCCTGGGGGGGGAACCCATGCCGTTTTTTTATTTAAAATTTGGCGCGGCGTTCCCCCTCATGATTCATACCAGACAGCTGTCAGTACTGCCTGTAGTTCATCGCGAAAGAAAAAAAAAGCTTTCATTTCCCGATCAGCGAGCCAGCGCAACCTCGCGGTCAGGTATTGTAGAGGTGGAAAAAAAGTACTGCTGGGGACTAGTGAGTATGGCAGTCAGAGCGGCTTTATTTTACTTGCAGGGACTCACTTTTTTTCTTTTTTAAGGCTGACATTGCAAGGTTGCTATAATGCAGAGGATACAGTTGATTAAACATAATCATTCCAATCCCACTTTGTCTTTCTGGTGGCTCACATTAACGCACATTAACATGCACTATGTCACATGCAATGGTTCATCTTATTAAGGCAGCCTATGCAAATGAATAAGCGGCCATTGCAGCAGGATGCTAGAAAAGAACTGACATGCAGCATTTTTTTCCAATGCATGTGCCAAAAGACACGTTAAAGCGGACCTTCAGTCACTTTTTTCAACTTTCTATCTATTAAATATTCTGCCCTTGTTGTTGTTTTAACTCCGGATAGTAAAACATTTTTTCTTCTGCCAGTAAATCCCTTATACAGCCTGTTTCTTGTCTGGTCATTAGCCTAGGCTTATGACATCATGCACAGCTCTCTCTCTCTCTCTCACTCTCTCTCGTGAGAGTTTGCCAGGAAGGGAGGAGGGGTGAGTCATAAGAGGACCAACGAGAGCTGCAGAGCTGGAGGTGTGCCTCTGTGTGTCTGTGTAAATCCAGGAAGTGAACAGGCAGCAGCTTCAGCTTCCCACAGAGGCACACCTCCAGCTCTGCAGCTCTCAATGGCCCTCTTATGACCCATCCCCCCTCCCTTTCTGGCAAACTCTCAGGAGAGTGAGAGAGAGAGAGCTGTGCATGATGTCATAAGCCTAGGCTTTTTACCAGACAAGAAACAGGAAGTGGGCTGTATAAGGGATTTACTGGCAGAAAAAAAAATGTTTTACTATCCAAAGTTAAAACAACAACAAAGGCAGAAGATTTAATAGATGGTATTCACATTTTTTACTTCAATGACCTTGATTGCTTTATTACTTGTACCATTGTTAAAAAAAATATATGTATGTATAAAGATCGGAATTTTATGGAAGCTCAGTTGCTATTTAAGGTTTTTTTTTTTTTTGTTCCCCCTCCATTTTTTTCTTCTGCTTTCCGAATCCACTATGACATGTATTGAATAGCATTGTATACTTTTATCCTTGCCTTTTTTCCAGGTACAGCTATCTTTTTTTTTTTTTTTTTTTACCTGC
Organism: Lithobates septentrionalis; assembly: GCA_037952835.1. NCBI lineage: Eukaryota > Metazoa > Chordata > Amphibia > Anura > Ranidae > Lithobates > Lithobates septentrionalis. Next base: position 1,749,489 of record JBBDGP010000364.1, read on the forward strand.
GTTTGTCCGTCACGGCATCCGTGCATAACTGTATGCGGCATCTTCAAAAGCTGACTTTTTTTTCAGAGCTGCTGCATTAAGGCTCCGCCGACATCTGAAATGTTGGCTGAAAGGGACTTTTCAGAGGAACAATGCAGAGTAATTCTATCCTTGCCAACAGCAGCATTTTTTAAGAGTTGCAATCCAAGAAAAAATAAAAAATAAAACATACACAGATTGCTGCAGAGGAAGATTGTATAGAAACTACGGAGTCTTTAAAATGAGCAGTTTGTTTCTTCTTCGCAGGTTCGTTCGCACATTCAGGCCAGGTGTCCAAAAATTAAAAGGATTTCCTGTTATATTTTAAAAAAAAAAAAAAAAGCTAAAGTTTGTCAGATTTTCAAGGCCCATCTCCGGCCACAGTTCTTCCTGCTACCATCCTTCCCTCCCCTTTCCTTTAAGATATGAATCTGCCGTAACAACAAGAGATACCTACAGAAGCCTTATTAATACTTGTCTAAATCCACTGTCTGCATCCCAGACCAGTGCAGCTCCTGGGAGTCACAACCAGTGGATCCAACAATGCTGCAGAAGACCAGTGACCATTTCTTGACATCATATCTGGGGATGAGCTTGGGTTCAGCTTGGGATCCACTCAGGATCCTGAAAACCAGGGCAGGCAGTTGAGTTCTATGGGTATGTTTGGGTTTGGTTTGGGTTCAATCTGAATCCATTTCCAAACCCACCTATATCCATGGTCACATGATGCTACAGGTTTCAAGTTTCTCTCTTTCCTTCCAGTGGAGGAGGGGTTCTTTTTGCATGTCATGGACATGCATGGCATGGACACTTCCTTCTGGCTGTCCAGTGGCAGGGTTCACTCAGGATCCTGAAAAACAGAGCAGAGACTTGAGTTCAATGGATAAGGTTGGGTTTAGTTTGGGTTAAATCCAAGCCCATGTCCAAACCCTCCTATATCTATGGGTACATGATGCTTTGGGTCTCAAGTTTTCTTTCCTCTTTCCTTCCACTGGAGGAGGAGTTCTTTTTGCTTATTCACCTCACTATCTGGGTGGCATAGACACTTCGTTCTGGCTGTCCAGGGGCAGGGTTCACTAAGGATCCTGAAGATCAGAGCAGAGAGTTGAATTCTATATATAAACTTGGGTTTGGGTTGCGTTAAGTTCAAACACATGTTTAAACCCACCTATATCCATGCTCCGGGTCTCAAATTTTCTCTCTTCCTTCCTTACTGTAGATGATGGGTTCTTTTCACATGTCCACATCACTGTCTGGGGGGCATGGACGCTTCCTTCATGCTGTGCAGTAGTGGGGTTCACTCAGGATCCTGAAGACTAGAGTAAGGTAATACATAAAACCTGGCCTGTTAGTGGGCCCTGAGGACAGGGTTGATGACCACTGGATTAGACAATGATAGACATAATAATTGAAAGGCCTAGATAACTAGATGATGGTGGACATCCTCCAGCCAAGAAATTAGGCAGACTCTATGGGGTTGATTTACTAAAACTGAACAGTTGAAAATCTGGTGCAGCTGTGCATGGTAGCAAACCAGCTTCTAACTTCAGCTTGTTCAATTAAGCTTTGACAAAAAAAAAAATGGAAGCTGGTTGGTTTCTATGCAGAGCTGCACCAGATTCTGCACTCTCCAGTTTTAGTAAATCCCCCCCGCTATGAGACTTTGAAAAGCTCACAATGTGCAGTGAAATCAAAGTAAGCAACTGTGCAAGACTGAAGGAAAGGTCAGAGTTCAACATTACCTTCACTGCTAGTGCCACCAAGTTCCATCCTTATATCCCACTATCCCTGATGGTATCCCGAGTGGAGCTTAGTTCAGATTTTCATTAACTTTACCTGGAGGGTTTGGAATTTCCACATTTCAGAGGTTTACAAACATTTTAGATGTTTGGCCAAACCACAGCTAATCAAACTTTTCTGAAATTCCCTCATCTCTACTCTCTACTATCTCTATAAATTATTACAAATACTCATTATAGTAACCTAGGCTTAGTACTGGATATACTGGATATACTAGACAGGATAGTTCTAGATAGGGACATTCTTCCTATTGACCACCATTATAAGAAATATTCTTCCTATTGGTCACCAATGGCCATTTTTCCTATTGACCACTATTTTAAGGGGTATTCTTCCTACTGACCACCAATGTAGGGGACATTCTTCCTACTGACCACCATTGTAAGGAATATTCTTCCTATTGGCCCCCAATATAAGGGACATCCTTCCTATTGACCACCATTGTAATGGGCATTCTTCCTACTGACCACCAATGTAAGGGACATTCTTCCTACTGACCACCAATGTAAGGGACATTCTTCCTACTGGCCGCCAATGTAAGGAACATTCTTCCTATTGACCACCAATGTAAGGGACATTTTTCCTATTGGCCACCAATGTAAGGGACATTTTTCCTATTGGCCACCAATGTACGGGACATTCTTCCTACTGACCACCAATGTAAGGGAAGTTCTTCCTATTGACCACCATTTTAAGGGACATTTTCCTATTGACCAGTGTAAGGGAAACACTTCCTATTGACTACAAATGTAAGGGAAATTCTTCCTAATTAGCATGATTGTATGGGATATTTTTCCTATTGGCAACCAATGTAAGGGACATTCTTCCTACTGACCACCAATGTAAGGGGCATTTTTTCCATTGATCCACAATTAATTGGTTTTAGTGGGAGTTTCCTGAGACCTGAGATCAGCCTTTTTGCCCCAGAGAAACCCCTAAATAATTTTAAGGTCTCAGGGAACCCCTACTAAAGCCAATTCATTGTGTATCAATGAGAAAAATGCCCCGTACATTGATGGTCAATAAGAACATTTTTCCCTTACATTGGTGGTCAAAATGACACCCGTGCAGGCAGCTGAAAAGATAAATGGTGTCATGCTGCTGGCTTTAAGTGACGTTGGTCCTGGAACTATGCAGGCATCATCAAATATGAGGGTAATCAACCACAACTCAAGGAACCCTTAGCAACGTCTTGAGGAACTTTCTGGGTTCTGGTGGAGAATGGCTGAGATAGACTGTGACAAGACACCACTGCGGAACCTTTCTACTGGCACTAGGAACTAAAAAGGCAAACATTTTTCAGGTGCGAACTGTCAAGTGATTACGGTTTTGACTGTGTTGGTTCAATGTCCTTCTGTGTGATCAGTTAGCTCCTCTCTCGGAGCAATCACACCTATAAAGAAAAGAGCAGTATAATAACAGCAATGCCAAGATGTCATTACCCATGGTTATTTCCCATTAAAGATGTGGTCTTCAGGGAGGCGGACATGTGATGGAAGATGGTTAATTACTGTACCTAAAACATGCCTGCAGGCGGAAAAAAATAATCCTCGCAACTATTTTATTACCTATTTTAATATATGCTGTTTAATAATCGCTGGCTGCTTATTTTTATGCAAACGGGAAGGATGGTGATTTACATACTGCAGCCATCCAGAGAATCCTCCCAGAAACTTTATGGTTTGGGGTCTATTTTATGCTTCATTTTGTCAAGGCTAAACCCCAGAGGGATATAAAAGATGCAAATCAATGCAGCTCTGTAATAATTATCATTACTGTATGTATTCTTTTATGTGTAAGTCCCTGAATTTTACCTGGTATCAGCCTTTTGCAGTCCCAGTACAGAAAAGCTTAGAGTTGGAGAGTTGGCAGCACAAGGATCCAATATGACAAGAAGCTTTCTGATAGGACGAGAGAGCAGAGCAACGGAAAGATCTGTTGCTGCTCAGCAATTGCTGTCAAATTGTTGCTCCATGTGGAGAGTTCAATACTGATTCTAATATAGATCTGCAAAGTCACTATTTCATCCTGTGTTGAGCCACAGTCAAAGGGGGTGGTGTTGCTCCCGAAATGCGTTGGCTGTTTTTGTACAACTTTTTTTTTTTTTATCAACAGTTAAAATGATCTTTGACTCTTTTATCTGATGTTGGTCTGGCGCTCCTTTCTGTATTTCTATAGATAAATTTCTCAACCAGGGTTCCATGGATTTCTACGGTTCCTACAGAGGTCGCTAGGGCTTCCTAATTTCTCCCTCTCAGATAAGTTCTCATTGATCTTTTTAGTTATCTGTAAAGGGGTAATTCTTCCCAATGACCACAAGTGTAGGGATCATTCTCCCCACTGACCATCACAATAACGTATCATGAGTTGTAGATATAGTCATTTTTAGCAGGGGTTCCCTGAGACCGGAAAATTTTTTCAAGAGTTTTTCTGTGTTAAAAAGGTTGAGAAAGGCTGCTATAGAGAGATGAGCTCATCACTGTGCTGCTTCTGCTTTCACTGTCCAGTCACAGGCTCGAGGTTGGTCCAGGATAGCCTGGGTTCAGAGGAAGGGGTCAGTTAATTAACGGCAAATAAAATACGATAAATCAATTTTAAATAATGAAACTCAAAAAAACTGCGCCCTCCTTGAGTCCCTACCACTGCGCTCAAAGAAAAAGGTATATCTCACCCCTGTGTATAAATCCATAAGACCTGTGGAGTATGTGAAACTCCGTGAAGTTTTCCAAAGCTGCCACTTTAAATGTGAAAAATGAGTAACCTCTATTAATTAGCAAAAAACAGAAAATTAATATAAGCGGCGCTAATGCCAGTGATATAACACAACCCAGTGTCCAAAATATGTGACCTTTGCACTGTGGTGGTACTGAGTAACAATTATGTGTATCACTCAAAAAGGAATATATAGATATACAACGAATCAATAATGCATCATAAGTAAAAACAAAAAATAGTGCAGTCCATCCATAGAAATGTCCATAGAGAGAACACCGTGAAAAAGCGTGCAGATTTCTGAAATGTCCACCAAATCAAAACGTGCCAGTGATTCCTCTCCCTCTGGATTCAACACTCACCGGGTGACTATGCCTCACACTCTCGTGTTTTGGCAAATGAGCATGGTAAATTGGACAATCAGGTGAAGGTGAAAAATCCAAGTTCCATCCGTCCCAGTGTCATCTCATTCCATATGCAAATAAAAATGCGCAAATAGTGTGATACCGTAAAACACAAAATTTATTGAACTGTGTAAACTTCAATCATTGCACTCACATAACAAACTCTTCGAATCAAGCCAAACCAACACAGCAATCTGAGTTCTCAATCCTCCTATGTGAAACGCCCAGCACCAATGTAAAAAATGGTCGCGGCGGACCCAAGGTAAGCGGAAACAGGCTCTCACCCCCACTCGCTAAAGCTCGTCTGATCGAGCAAGGATCTTCCGCTGAAACACGGAGATGAGATGCAGCGTCTCCTCCGTCACACTCTGCTACTGATGGATGCCGTACAGCCACGCCCCGACATGTTTCATCATACCTGACTTATTCATGGGATTGCTATGGGATCAAAGAGTTTGTTATGTGAGACATGACACCTCTGGATGTGACGCTGACACGTGCACTCAACTTCTTTGGTCGACCATGGCGAGGCCTGTTCTGAGTGGAACCTGTCCTGTTAAACCGCTGTATGGTCTTGGCCACCATGCTGCAGCTCAGTTTCAGGGTCTTGGAAATCTTCTTATAGCCTAGGCCATCTTTATGTAGAGCAACAATTCTTTTTTTTCCAGATCCTCAGAGAGTTCTTTGCCATGAGGTGCCATGTTGAACTTCCAGTGACCAGTATGAGAGAGTGAGAGCGATAACACCAAATTTACCACACCTGCTCCCCATTCACACCTGAGACCTTGTAACACTAACGAGTCGCATGACACCTGGGAGGGAAAATGGCTAATTGGGTTCCAATTTGTACATTTTCACTTAGGGGTGCACTCACTTTTGTTGCCAGCAGTTTAGACATTAATGGCTGTGTGTTGTGTTATTTTGAGGGGACAGCAAATTTACACTGTTATACAAGCTGTACACTCACTACTTTACATTGTAGCAAAGAGTCATTTCTTCAGTGTTGTCACATGAAAAGATAGAATGAAATATTTACAAAAGTGTGAGGGGTGTACTAACTTTTGTGAGATACTGTATATATCTATATATATATCTATCTATCTATAGATAGATAGATAGATAGATAGATAGATAGATAGATAGATAGATAGATAGATAGATAGATACATACATACACATGCAGTATATATTAGTTGGGAGCGTACATCAGTCCTTCCTAAAGCAAGAAACACATATGAGTAGCAAACACACTCATATATACAAACAGGAACTGGAAATATCATGGAAAACTAATTAAACAATTATACACTAAGAGCAAACTAAATGAAGCAGGTGCATTCAATAAAGGAACAGAACAACTGAATGACACTTGTATGGATGAGAGATGCCTAGTAAGTGCAATTAGTACACAAGCCATTCAGATAGTAAAAAAACAACATCCAAATTGTAAACCTAGAAAAACAAAAAAATATATAAAAAAATAAACACGTCTTTCATAAAAATAAATGAAAATCAAGGTCTGAATATACCCACAAGGTTGGAGCATATCTAGTTATTCTAATAGGCTTCATTTATTTTCTTTTTTTTTCTTTTTTTTTTTTACTCCAAAATAAACAAACTTTGTCTAACTTCTTTTTGTAACCTCAATGTGGATTGTGTATTGCTCCCAGATCTGTGCAGTAATCCAGCGTGAGACTTCCTTCAATAAAGACCGCTCACTGCTGCTCTCTCTCCTTGTGCAACTAATTGGTCTTGTCTCCGCCCCCTCCTGTAGTTTTCTACAGGCTGCCTGTAGTGGGTGGGGCTTCTGGGGACCCTCCCACAGCTCTGCTCTTTGCACGGGTTGTTTTAACAGACTTTCTATTTCCTGCCAAGGTCACAGTGACCCCTATCCACTCCCGTGCTGATCTGATACTGAAAAAAAAAGCAAAACAAGTAATGAAATAAAAATTGTAAATTCTTCTTGACACAATCTCTTTAAAGCTCTATTTTTATATTGTTTATATTCTTCCCGTCCAATGCGGCCATAATACTTCACACTGTGATAAATGATGTAGTCATTTATTGATCTATAAATATGGAAAATGCATTTGAGCACGTTATTTAAAATTAAAGTAAAACTGTTGTGACAGTGAAGAGAGAGCTGCCATTGCTGGCTTTTGTTTGCTTATGTTTTCCCCATGGCTTCAGAATTTAAAGATCCTCACCCCTTTTCACTTATTATCCTTGTAGATGCATATTTTTTTTTTACATTAGATATATACAGGTATATATTATGTCATGAATGTCACAATGTTGTTATTAACAGTATTTTATTAGCATTACTGTTAATGCCCGTACATTTTTTGAAGTATGTGTAGCACTAATTCCCGAAGGAGCTGCTGAAATAATTTGGTCTTCTTACCGTCGCCCCTTTACCTGTAGTTTCACCACATCAGGAACCTAGAGTCCATGTTGAGCTTTGTATTCAACAATGTATGCACCAGTCACTTTAGTAATTTTCCAATGCTTTAATGAAAAAACTTGAAAGAAGTAGCAGTGAAGAATAAGGGTCGGTTCACACTAGGACGACTTGGGATCTGACTTGTAAGCCCTCAAGTCGCCCCAAGTCGCCCCAAGAAGAGATTTGCATTACAGTGAATGAGAGCATCTTAATTTACACTACTGAAGTCGCTCCGCCTTCAGAAAATGCTTCCTGTACTACTTCAATCCGACTTCTAGGCGACCTGTACCCATAGAATTCAATGGAAGTCGCCTCCAAGTCAGATCTCCTTCTATATTGAAGCGACTTTACAGGAAAAGAAATCAGTATACCCCGGCAAACCCCTCCCTCCCGGAGAGCTGATTATTCTGTGATTGGCCACAGCCAAAGTCGCCTGTCCTGGAGGCAACTTGAAGTCGCGTTATAAGTTGCTTAAAGTCGCGCTAAAGTCGCATTGAAGCCACGTTGAAGTCGCCTTGCAAAGTCGTGTTGCCCCTGTGTGAATCGAGGCTTAGAAGGGGAGTTCCAGGAAGATTCAAATACGTTTTTCAGATCAATGAGGGATTGTAAATCTTAGAGACGATTATACCTTCAGTCCAAAGATCTTTGCCCACCCAGATAGGTCTCTCTCACTGACCTTGCAGCCGGAATGGAGCACGAACAAAAAGTCTCTGCCACAGACTTTAGAGAAACAAAATAGCTATACTATCCTCTGCCACAGGACGTAATGGTTTTAGATGAACAGCAACACAGTACCAGAACCTTTAAGGCGACCCGGCAGTACTGTGCGGTAAGTTAGATTAGGATGCATCCTCCAATTGAGTCACCAGGCCCCTCTTGAGACACCAGCCTTCCGCACGGCCCTCTCCAAGATGAGTCGTCCCCTGGATCTTCTCAATTGCTTGGCTTCTTCCCACAGGACAGACAGCACAGGACCACCTCTAAACCAGCGAGCCCCAGACGACCTCTGGGCCCACTTATAGCAACGCAGCCTCGGGCCAGCATGGTCCCGAGACTGAAAGTAAGCCGTCACATACCTTTAGGCCAGGAGGGCCAGCAGGTAAAAAAGAACCAAAAATGGCATCTCTCCCCTAAGTCCTCTCTCCCAGAATGCATAGCAGTGGACCACCTCTGCCGAGTTACCTCTGAGAAAGAAGAGCACTCAATACATTTCAGCCTGTTGCTTTTCAACACCGGCCTGTGGTGACAACAACACCTACAGGCGACAGTGTGAAACTGCACACAACACAGCCACTGCTGGAACAGAGGCTAATTTAGCCATAGATTAAATCTGAACTATGTACAGAACAGATAACCCACTAAATTTACATATAAGCGCCTGATCAACAGGAGCAAGGGCGCTACATACTCCTCCCACCAGAAAAGACGGTGTCTTCAACGTCTGCAAAAAAGAAAATGACTCTCAAACCTGAGAGTAGGTATTTGAATCAAAAACTTGGATGAGAAAGAAGAAAGACAGTAAGAAAGAAGGTTACAATTTCAACATTAATCAACACAAGTTCACATCAGTCATGTTACAGGAACCTCACTATCTATCTAACTGCAATGCCTCTAACAGCCTGATAGGAGATCTGGTTTTACCTGAAAAAGAACAAAATTAAACACACAAAAATATACATCAGCATCACTAATCAGTTAGGAGCAAAGCCTCACTCCCAAGAGAATGAAACTTTCTTCCTCACATTCTCTTTTAAATGAAAAATGAACTAAAAGTAAGTTAATAGTCCATCCCTATCTCTAGGCAAATGCCACTATTTAGCAGAAGAAATCTAGTATAACAAGAGTCTTTGGATATAGGAATGCTGAGGTGAATGAAATCTCTTGACCACGAGGTTCTCAAAACCCTGACACTATCTAGCTATATACCCCAAAGTTCTCTTTTCTTTAGCAAAGCAGAGACAACGGTCCCTTTGCATTATCACCAATAGAACCGGGGATCTGGCAGAGTCAGTTTCTTCCCCTGTTTATCCACGGTGGTGATAAAATAAACTATGTCATCTTTTCCAGGTCTGCAGATGACCACTCTGTCGGCATAGATGTGCTGACTATATTTCCAATGCAGCAAACACCCATTGAACCGTTCATCCATAGCAGCAGAATAACCAGCTTTCCGAAAAGGTTTTGGTACAGACAAATAGTCCCAGACAGCTTCACGGTACCACTGCTCTCAATTAGCCTCAATTTCCTGCATAATTTCTTGAGTAACATAAGGAAATTCCAGACCATACTCTGTAGCAACTCGTTTGGTGAGTATTCTCTGTAGTCGGGCAAGTCTAGGTAAAGCTCTGCTTTTTCCCATAACAGGAGGTACACAAGAATTTGGCGATTTGCGCACCATAGATCCGATGGGCATCGGCTCAGACTCAAACGAACCAGTAACTTTAGACAATGTCTCTTTAGTAGTGCTGTGCGGCTCCACACATGGTGATGTCTTCCCAGAATCCATGGCTGTCCACTCTGAGAAGGTAAAGGTAGAAGCAATATCTTCACCCTGGGCCCACAATAATTCCTGTGACATTGTCTCAAACAAATCATCATCACCGGAGAGATCTGACAAAGAATCTATCTCTGAGTCTCTCAAATCTTCTGCTGGTAAATGTTTACAAAGAGTCCCAGATATGTTCGCATTTGATCTCTCACCCGTTCCTGTCGTGGACTTCTTCGGATTCATGTACTCCTCCGGCTCCAGTTCGGGTAGTCTCTGGGGTAGGCCTCGACCACGGCCGCGGGAAGCCTTCACATATCCCACCTTCCTCGGGACAGGTGCAGCGGGAATAGGTGTAGTGGAAGTAGAAACAAAAGTGATGTCCGCTGATGAAGCAGTAACAGCGACATCTCCCTTAGGAACACTCACGGTAGCAGGTGAGACTAAGGCCTGTTGCTCTCTAGCACTAATGGCAGTAGTTTCCGCCGTAGAGATCCCTGTAGCCCAGTCCACTCGGTAAGCACGGGGCGACATTGCAGGTTGCTCCACTGTGAATAGGTATTCTCCACACTGCAAACATCGGACAAATGGACGGAGATGTATGGCCAGTCCCTCACACTTGTGGCAAAGCATGCCCAGCCCTTCAATATCTTCAACAGTGTATAACAAGAACCGCCCCTGCGGCTTCAAACGGTTGCCGGTATCCGTCAGCAGGGTTCCAGTTAGCATAGCACCCACAGCGGTACTTGTAGGGAACATCTTGGACCCCATGACCGATGATATCGGTGGAAAAGAAGACATGGCTGCACTCTGATCCTCTCAGTATGATCACGAGGCCTCTCTTCTCCTTTGGCACTAGACACACACACACGTGTCTCACGCAGTAACAAGCAGGTGCAACTCCTCCCACTTGCTCCTCTGATAACGTAGCTCCCGGGCTTTTACTTCTCACCCGCAGCCTACGCAGTCTGAAATGTGATCCTGCAGTTTAACCCCTTCTTTTCCTGGAGAAAGTGACAAAGTCCAGAAACCTCTCTCTTAGCATAGACTCTCGGTGAAATACTTCTCAGAGTTGCTTAGGGCAACGGCAAACAATCCCGGACGAGCCCCCACATGTAGCACTAACCCCCGAAGGAGCTGCTGAAATAATTTGGTTTTGTTACCGTCACCCGTTTACCTGTAGTTTCACCACATCAGGAACCTAGAGTCCATGTTGAGCTTTGTATCCAACAATGTATGCTCCAGTCACTTTAGTAATTTTCCAATGCTTCAATGAAAAAACTTGAAAGAAGTAGCAGTGAAGAATTAGAAGGGGAGTTGCAGGAAAATTCAAATACCTTTTTCAGATCAATGAGGGATTGAAAATCTTAGAGACGATTATACCTTCAGTCCAAAGATCTTTGCCCACCCAGATAGGTCTCTCTCACTGACCTAGCAGCCGGAATGGAGCACGAACAAAAAGTATCTGCCACAGACTTTAGAGAAACAAATTAGCTATACGATCCTCTGCCACAGGACTAATGGTTTTAGATGAACAGCAACACAGTACCAGAACCTTTAAGCCGATCCGGCAGTACTGTGCGGTAAGTTAGGTTAGGATGCATCCTCCAATTGAGTCACCAGGCCCCTCTTGAGACACCAGCCTTCCGCACGGTCCTCTCCAAGATGAGTCCTCCCCTGGATCTTCTCAATTGCTTGGCTTCTTCCCGCAGGACAGACAGCACAGGGTCACCTCTAAACCAGCAAGCCCCAGACGACCTCTGGGCCCACTTATAGCGACGCAGTCTCTGGCCAGCATGGTCCCGAGGCTGAAAGGAAGCCGTCACATACCTTTAGGCCAGGAGGGCCAGCAGGTAAAAAAGAACCAAAAATGGCATCTGCCCCTCTGAGAAAGAAGAGCACTCAATACGCTCCAGCCTGTTGCTTTTCGACGCCGGCCTGTGGTGACAAGACACCTACAGGTGACAGTTTGAAACTGCACACAACACAGCCAATGCTGGAACAGAGGCTAATTTAGCCATAGATTAAATCTGAACTATGTACAGAACAGATAACCCACTAAATTTACATATAAGCGCCTGATCAACAGGAGCAGGGCGATACATATGATTATTACTATTATAATTATTCTTAAATAATAATACATTTTTTCTTCTTTTTCTTCTTCTTCTTCTTATTATTAATATTATTATTATTTTTACCAATCCAGTATTTCCATTGTTTATTTATTTATGCCTAAAGATGTTCTTCCAAATGTTAGAATTCTTAGCAAAATATGTTAATTGTCATATATAATGTTTCTAAATATGAATATTGTTATTATAATTATTAATTCTTTTAAATATTTGTCAATATTAATACTTTTTTCTTTCTTTTATTATTAATTTTACCGATCCAGTATTTTCCTTTTATTGGTTGAACTAGCTGGACATTTTTCAACCAGACTAACTGTAACTATGTAACTATTACTAATTTCTTCATGCTTAAAGATGTTTCTACAAATGTTTGGATTAATGGAACAAAATATGTAAATTACTATATATAATGTTTCTGAGTACAACAATTGCTATTATAATTATTAATTATATTTAATAATATTTTTTTTTCTTCTTCTTCTTCTTTCTTCTTTTTACTTCTTTCTTCTTCTTACTTCTTTCTTCTTTCTTCTTCTTTCTTCTTTCCATTTTTAATTAATTTATGCTTAAAAATTTTCTCATCAGTTGTATAACTATAGTACAAAATGTTTTATTGGTTTTATATATATATATATATATATATATATATATATACAGTGCCTTGCAAAAGTATTCGGCCCCCTTGAACTTTTCAACATTTTGCCACATTTCAGGCTTCAAACATAAAGATATAAAATTTTAATTTTTTGTGAAGAATCACCAACAAGTGGGACACAATTGTGAAGTGGAACGAAATCTATTGGATATTTTAAACTTTTTTAGCAAATAAAAAACTGAAAAGTGGTGCGTGCAAAATTATTCGGCCCCTTTACTTTCAGTGCCTCAAATTCACTCCAGAAGTTCAGCGAGGATCTCTGAATGATCCAATGTTGTCCTAAATGACTGATGGTGATAAATAGAATCCACCTGTGTGTAATCAAGTCTCTGTATAAATGCACCTGCTCTGTGATAGTCTCAGGGTTCTGTTGAAAGCGCAGAGAGCATCATGAAGACCAAGGAACACACCAGGCAAGTCCGTAATACTGTTGTGGAGAAGTTTAAAGCCGGATTTGGATACAAAAAGATTTCCCAAGCTTTAAACATCCCAAGGAGCACTGTGCAAGCGATCATTTTGAAATGGAAGGAGTATCAGACCACTGCAAATCTACCAAGACCTGGCTGTCCCTCTAAACTTTCAGCTCAGACAAGGAGAAGACTGATCAGAGATGCAGCCAAGAGGCCCATGATCACTCTGGATGAACTGCAGAGAACTACAGCTGAGGTGGGAGAGTCTATCCATAGGACAACAATCAGTCGTACACTGCACAAATCTGGCCTTTATGGAAGAGTGGCAAGAAGAAAGCCATTTCTCAAAGATATCCATAAAAAGTCTCGTCTAAAGTTTGCCACAAGCCACCTGGGAGACACACCAAACATGTGGAAGAAGATGCAAAACGATATGTTTGGCGTAAAAGCAACATAGCTCATCACCCTCAACACACCATCCCCACCGTGAAACATGGTGGTGGCAGCATCATGGTTTGGGCCTGCTTTTCTTCAGCAGGGACAGGGAAGATGGTTAAAATTGAGGGGAAGATGGATGCAGCCAAATACAGGACCATTCTGGATGAAAACCTGTTGGAGTCTGCAAAAGACCTGAAACTGGGACGGAGATTTATCTTCCAACAAGACAATGATCCCAAATATACAGCAAAATCTACAAAGGAATGGTTCACAAATAAACGTATCCAGGTGTTAGAATGGCCAAGTCAAAGTCCAGATCTGAATCCAATTGAGAATCTGTGGAAAGAGCTGAAAACTGCTGTTCACAAACGCTCTCCATCCAACCTCACTGAGCTCGAGCTGTTTTGCAAGGAAGAATGGGCAAGAATTTCAGTCTCTCGATGTGCAAAACTGATAGAGACATACCCCAAGCGACTTGCAGCTGTAAGCGCAGCAAAAGGTGGCTCTACAAAGTATTAACGCAAGGGGGCCGAATAATTTTGCACGCCCCACTTTTCATTTTTTTATTAGTTAAAAAAGTTTCAACAATCCAAAAGATTTCGTTCCACTTCACAATTGTGTCCCACTTGTTGGTGATTCTTCACAAAAAATAAAAATTTTATATCTTTATGTTTGAAGCCTGAAATGTGGCAAAAGGTTGAAACGTTCAAGGGGGCCGAATACTTTCGCAAGGCACTGTATATATATATATATATATATATTTTGTATGATTATTGCAATTTCTAATTATTAATTTGTTTTAATATTTAGTAATACTTAATATTTTTTATTATTAACCACTTAACAACCGGCCCATAGCCAAATGACGGCTACAGGGCGGTTGTTTAACTCTGGGAGGGCGTCCAGGGACGTCCTCCCAGAATTCGGCTCTCGCGCGCTCCCTAGGGCGCGCACTCGAGAGCATCCGTGACCGCATCACGGATCACGGTAAATGGCCACTGATCGCGGCCGTTTACCATGTGATCGCGCCGTCAAATGACGGCGCAATCACATGTAAACAAACCGGCGTCATCTGATGACGCCGGTTCCTCTCCTCCCCCTCTCCTCCCCTCCTGTGTACCGATCGGTACACTGTGAGCGGAGAGGAGGATGGACGGATGGCTGCAGCGTTGTGGGCTGCATCTGTAGTGCCCACAGCGCTGCACAGAGACATCCAGCCATCCATCCATCCATGCTCAGCCATCCCTCACTGCTCTGCAATGCCCCACAATACTCTGCCATACCCTGCAATGCCCCGAAATACCCCGCAATACTCTGCCATACCCTGCAATGCCCCAAAATACCCCGCAAAACTCTGCCATACCCTGCAATGCCCCTAAATACACCGCAATACTCTGCCATACCCTGCAATGCCCCTAAATACACCACAATACTCTGCCATACCCTGCAATGCCCCGCAATACTCCGCCATACCCTGCAATGCCCCGCAATACTCTGCCATACCCTGCAATGCCCCGAAATACCCAGCAATACTCTGCCATACCCTGCAATGCCCCGAAATACCCCGCAATACTCTGCCATACCCTGCAATGCCCCGCAATACTCTGCCATACCCTGCAATGCCCCGCAATACTCTGCCATACCCTGCAATACCCCGAAATACCCCGCAATACTCTGCCATACCCTGCAATGCCCCGAAATACTCTGCCATACCCTGCAATACCCCGAAATACCCCGCAATACTCTGCCATACCCTGAAATACCCCACAATACTCTGCAATACCCTGAAATACCCCGCAATACTCTGCCATACCCCGCAATGCCCCGAAATACCCCGCAATACTCTGCCATACTCTGCAATACCCCGCAATACTCTGCCATACCCTGCAATGCCCCGAAATACACCGCAATACTCTGCCATACCCTGCAATACCCCGCAATACTCTGCAATACCCCACAATACTCTGCCATACCCTGCAATGCCCCGAAATACCCTGCAATACTCTGCCATACCCTGCAATACTCTGCAATACCCCACAATACTCTGCCATACCCTGCAATACCCCACAATACTCTGCAATACCCCAAAATACCCCGCAATACTCTGCCATACCCTGCAATACCCCAAAATATCCCACAATACCCTGCAATACCCAGCCATACTCTGCAATACTCAGTGATACCCAGCCATACTCTGCCATACCCAGCCATGCTCTGCAATACCCCGCAAAAATCTGCAATACTCTGCCATAACCCGCAATACTCTGCCATACCCAGCCATACTCTGCAATACCCCACAATACCCAGCCATACTCTGCAATACTCGGTGATACCCAGCCATACTCTGCCATACCCAGTCATACTCAGCGATACTCTGCAATACCCAGCCATGCTCAGCCATACTCGGCCATGCTCAGCCATACTCGGCCATGCTCAGCCATACCCGGCTATGCTCAGCCATACCCGGCCATGCTCAGCCATACCCAGCCTCTGTATGTGGCCAGGCTGTGGAAGTCTCACACATGTGGTATCGCCGTACTCAGGAGGAGTAGGAGAATCTATTTTGGGGTATCATTTTTGGTATGTACATGCTATGTGTTAGAAATATTGTATAAATGGACAACTTTGTGTTAAAAAAAAAAGCGTTTTAACCACTTCCCGCCTTCCGTCATACAATGTCCTTGACTTTGTGCGGGGATATCTGAATGATGGGTGCAGCTACAGGCATCATTCAGATATCAGCTTTTTCAGCCGGCGATTCCCTACACCATAAAAATGATCATAGCGGCTGTTCCACTGCTTGATCGTTCTTACGGGAGGCGAGAGGGGACGTCCCCCCCTCCCGCCGCCCTCCGGTGCTTCTACTGACTCACCGCTACGATCGAAGCCAGGATCTTTTATTTTTTTTATTTCAGGCACAGCCTAGAGGTGAGATGTGGGGTCTTACTGACCCCATATCTCACTGTAAAGAGGACCTGTCATGCCATATTCCTATTACAAGGGATGTTTACATTCCTTGTAATAGGAATAAAAGTGATCAAAAAAAATTTTCGGGGGAAAAAAGTGTCAAACTAAAATAAATAAAGTAAAATGAACAATAAAAAAAAAAAAAAAAAAAAATTTTAAAGTGCCCTTGTCCGTGTGCTCGCATGCAGAAGTGAACGCATACGTAAGTCCCGCCCACATATGAAAACTGTGTTCAAACAACACATGTGAGGTATCGCTGCGATCGGTAGAGCGAGAGCAATAATTTTGGCTCTAGACCTCCTCTGTAACTCAAAATTTGTAACCAGTAAAAAATTTTAAAGCGTCGCCTATGGGGATTTTTAAGTAGCGAAGTTTGGCACCATTCCACAAGCGTGTGCAATTTTGAAAGGTGACATGTTAGGTATCTGTTTACTCGGTGTAACTTCATCTTTCATATTATGCAAAAACATTGGGCTAACCTTACCGTTTTGTTTTTTTTTTTAAGCAAAAAACATTTTTTTTTCCAAAAAAAACGCGTTCAAAAAAATTGCTGCACAAATATCGTGCAAGATAAAAAGTTGCAATGACCGCTATTGTATTCTCTAGGGTCTTTGCTAAAAAAAACATATATAATGTTTTGGGGTTCTATGTAATTTTCTAGCAAATAAATGATGATTTTTAGATGTAGGAGAGAAATGTCAGAATTGGCCTGGGTGCTCCAGAACGCCTGAAGGTGCTCCCCTGCATGTTGGTCCTCTGTATGTGGCCACGCTGTGTAAAAGTCTCACACATGTGGTATCGCTGTACTCGGGAGTAATAGTAGAATGTGTTTTGGGGTGTAATTTGTGGTATGCATATGCTGTGTGTGAGAAATAACCTGCTAATATGACAATTTTGTGAAAAAAAAACAAAACTTGATTTTGCAAAGAATTGTGGGAAAAAATGACAACTTCAAAAAACTCACCATGCATCTTTCTAAATACCTTGTAATGTCTTCTTTCCAAAAAGGGGTCATTTGGGGGGTATTTGTACTTTTCTGGCATGTTAGGGTCTCAAGAAATGAGATAGGCCATCAGTACTTCAGGTGTGATCAATTTTCAGATATTGGCAGCATAGCTTGTGGACGCTATAACTTTCACAAAGACCAAATAATATACACTAATTTGGGTTATTTTTACCAAAGATATGTAGCGGTATAAATTTTGGCCAAAATATATGAAGAAAAATTACTAATTTTCAAAATTTTATAACAGAAACGAACAAAAATGTATTTTTTTACAGATTTTTCGGTCTTTTTTCTTTTATAGCGCAAAAAATAAAGAAGACAGCGATGATTAAATACCACCAAAAGAAAGCTCTATTTGTGTGAAAAAAAGGACAAAAATTTCATATAGATACAGTGTTGCATTATTGAGTAATTGTCATTCAAAATGTGAGCACCAAAAGCTGAAAATTGGTCTGGTTATTAAGGGGGTTTAAGTGCCCAGTGGTCAAGTTGTTAATATTACTAGTCCAGTATTTAATTTTTTATTGTATTTATTCTTAAAGCTGTTCCTACCAGTTTTAGCATTATAGCACAAAACAAGTTAATGCCCTTATATCATTTTTGTTAGCACAATTATTGTATGTATTATGTTTGCTAATAGTTGTGCAAAATTATGAATATTTAATGATTATTCTTCTTTTAATTATTATTATTATTATTGCAGTGCACCCCCTAAAAAGCAGCTGGTGAATTTGGTCCTATTTACCCCTTAGAGCACACATAGCCAGGCGTACAGCATTTTCAGCAATCTGATGAACTTGGATAAGGAGAGAGAGCATGGGATACCCCCAATAACTGCAGCACTGAACAACTGAAGGACTCCTCTATTTCTGACTGCACAGTACATACTTACTTGTGGCACTGGGTTCACAGCATCGCTATGCTGCTGGTGACCTGTACTCCTTCCAGAGTTAAAAGCTACACACAGTCACTTTCCTCAGCACTTTGATTCATCTACTCACTTAGCCATAGGATCGATTGACTCCTGCCGATATCCTCAAGGCTCTTCCGACGAGGAAGATGAAGACTTACACCACCATAGGACAGCTTGACTCTTTCCCACCAACTTCCTTCTGGTTCTCTCCAGTGAGCTTCTGCAGACCCAACTTGATCCCTGGACTGTGGACATATTGTAGATCTGAGATTAGGTCCTCCAGCTAAACCTAGCCGGGACCTCGGTGTCTACCTCCAGACTTCCTCTAGGATCCTGCACCAGGGGACAGAGCCCTTGCACAGGGGTCTCCTCCTGCAGGACTGGACCCAGGAGCACTGCCCTTGCTGCCCAGGCCTCAGACTATTTATGAGTTCTCTCTCCACCTTCTGGGCACACCTCTCTAGGGATTGGCTGGAGTTCCATAATTTTTTTATGCTGCCTGTTCTGCTCTTCCTCCTACCAGAAGATAAGGTGAAGTAGCCGAGCAGCAGTCTATGAAACACAGAGCAGCCCTAAATAATCAACCCCTGCTCCACTGATTACAGGAGAGCAAAATTTCCCTAGCAGCCTGCTCTAAACTAGGAGGATGCTGTATCATTATTATTTTTTTTATTATTACAAATGCAGTATTTCCATATTTATTTTATTGATACAATGCTTTTATGCCCCTACCAAATTTAGAACTAAATGCAGAATTTTATTATTTTCTATGTCACATTCATATTTACAATAGTTGTTCATTAGTGTTAGTTTTCATTTTTAAGTGTTCATATTTCAGCCCCGATGAAGCATGGGAGGAGTTTAGTTTCCAAATCATATAGGATTTACATATATATAGTTGATCTTTGGAATGAACCTATTTTTTTTTACTCAAATATGTGTGGAACTTCAATTTTTGATTTAACCAGTTCCCGCCAGGCCCATAGCAAAATGACAGATTGGCAGGAAAGTCATATGATGTCCTTCAAGATCGTGCCTCTTGCGTGGCCGCGCAACAGCCCAATCTGTCACCAGCTGTGTCACTATACCAGCCTGCTGCCGGTACCATGTGATTGCTGTGACTAATCACAGTAGATCACATGACAATTGTATACAATAAATATCTTCCCTATGCCATCCGTTGTATACAATTATGTTGCTAGCTGTGATTGGTCACAGGGATCACATGCTACAGAGAGGGTCATTCACAGTCCGTCTATACCATGTGATAGCTTTGTCCAATCACAGCTAATTACAACAAAAGGCACTGAATTAATCAGTTTTATTCAGTAAAAATGTTTCCTTATACTAATGAAATTCACTGGTATAAGCAATCATAATGTGTGAAAAATAAATCCGGATCACTTCCCCAGAGTTGCAAAGTGTTACTATGGTAACACTGTATTGCTCTGGTCACAGTGTGTTAAAAAAATCACTAAAAAAAAAAAATCGTAATAAAAAAGAAAAAAAAAATGTAAAAAAATTATACCGTGATACCTCGGTTATAAAAAAATATATACAGTGATACCTCCATTCACAAACGCTTCTGTTCACGAACAACTCAGTTCACGAACAGAAAAGTTAAAACTTGCTTCGGTAAACGAACTCTGCTTCAGTTCATGAACACGAGCCTTGGCCATTTTTCCCTGCTCTTCCTTGCTCTGACACATGGTTGCGACTTCCTATAGGTGGATCGTGGTCACAGAGAAGGGTACTGTGAGTGTACTGTAAGACACTTACAGTATTTTGAAGCTTTTTGGTGTGCTTTTTAGCACATACTGTACAGTACTTTACTGTACACATCCATGTGCACACTTGCTTTTACAGTTTTGTGTGCTTTTTAGCACATACTGTACTGTACTGTACCGGACATGCAGTATGGCTCCAAAGAAAATTAAGAACAAGCATGGTGGAAAGAAGAAACTGCAGAGCAGTAATGAAGGGGACAAGAATATGTGCAGAGCGGTAATGAAGGTGACAAGAATGTGCAGAGCGGAAATGCAGGTGACAAGAATATGTGCAGAGCGGAAATGCAGGTGACAAGAATGTGCAGAGCGGAAATGCAGGTGACAAGAATGTGCAGAGCGGAAATGCAGGTGACAAGAATGTGCAGAGCAGAAATGCAGGTTGACAATAATGTGCAGAGCGGAAATGCAGGTGACAAGAATGTGCAGAGCGGAAATGCAGGTGACAAGAATGTGCAGAGCGGAAATGCAGGTGACAAGAATGTGCAGAGCGGAAATGCAGGTGACATGAATGTGCAGAGCAAGCATGGTGGTAAAAAGAAAGTGCAGAGCGGTAATAAAGGTCACAAGAATGTGCAGAGCAGGAATTCTAAGAATAAGGTTGTGAAGAAAATAACCATTGAGCCGAAGAAGGAAATTATAGAAAAGCATGACCGTGATATTCGTGTGACTTATCTGGCCTCGGAGTACAAGATGGCAAAGTCGACAATCTCAACTATTTTGAAGAACAAAGCTGCAATCAAAGGAGCTGATGTGACAAAAGGTATAACAATGTTAACCAAGCAGAGTACACAAGTGCTGGAAGAGGTGGAAAAACTTTTGTTAGTGTGGTTTCTCATTCAACCACACTAACAAAAGTTTTTCCACCTCTTCCAGCACTTATGTACTCATTGCATTAGTGAAGCGATGATCTGTGAAAAAGCCAGGAAATTGCACAGTGATTTACTTCAAATAAACACCTCTACAAGTGCAGCAAGTGAAGAATTTAAAGCCAGTAGAGGTTGGTTTGAAAAATAACACAAGAGAAGTAGCATCCACAGTGTAATAAGATATGGTGAGGCTTCCAGTTCTGACAAGGCCTGCTGCAGAAGCCTACAAGAAAGAATTTGCGGAATTCATGAAGACAGAAGGATACATCGCTCAACAAGTGTTCAACTGTGATGAAACAGGCCTCTTCTGGAAAAAGGTGCAGAACAGAACCTATATTACTCAGGAGAAAAAGGCACTGCCAGGGCACAAGCCCATGAAGGACAGATTGACCCTTTTGCTGTGTGCGAAACCAAGCGCCCATCTGAAGATTAAGGCACTACTGGTGTACCATTCCCAGACCCCTCGTGCATTCAGGGAACAGAATGTGAACAAGGCCAGACTGCCTTTCATGTAGAGGGCCAATGCGAATGCTTGGGTCACAAGGCAATTGTTCATGGAATGACTGCACGAGGTGTTTGCACCCACCGTAAAAAAATATCTTTCTGACAACAAACTGCCTGAAAGGTGCTTTATTCTGATGGACAATGCCCCGGCACACCCTCCAGGCTTTGGTGGATGATTTGGACGCTGTGCATGACTTCATAAAGGTCTAGTTCCTCCCTCCCAACATGACACCTCTTCTGCAGCCCATGGACCAGCAAGGGATCTGCAACTTCAAGAAGCTGTACACAAAGGCGCTCTTCACTAGGTGTTTTAATGTCACTGAAGAGACGTCCTTGACTCAGAAGGAGTTCTGGAGGATATATTTCAATCTCCATTGCATTAACATCATTGACAAAGCCTGGGAAGAGGTCACTCACCGAACCTTAAACTCAGCCTGGAGGAAACTATGGCCAGAATGTGTCACTGAACGTGACTTTGAAGGGTCTGATGCAGAGGTAGTGGAGGAGATTGTGTCCATAGGCAAGAGTATGGGTCTGGACTTCGATGGTGCAGATGTAGATGAGCTTGTTGAGGAACATAAGGAGGAGCTGATCACGGAAGAACTTTCTGAACTTCACAGTGGGCAGCAGCAGGTGCTTTTTGGAATGAGTGACATGATTTTTTTGAGAACCACCACCCCAACATAACTGTAATGAACAGAGTGTTAAATCTGATGAATGATAGTGTGGTCTCTCATTTCTGGAAGGTTATGCAGCGCAGGAAAAGACAAGTGACATTGGACAGATTTTTCAGCAAAACTGAGAGAGACAAAGAGACAAAACAACAAGAGACAAAGAAGTGAGGAAACCCCTGAAGGAGATCTCCCCAATGTGCTTATGGAGGGGGACTCTCCCTCCAAACAACAACCGCCTCCCACCTGCCTTCCTCCACGCCAGAAGTCATCTCAAGCAAGATTAGAGTTTTCTCTCTTCATACTGTACTGTACTTTGTTTCCTATTTTTGTGGTTCAAAAAAACAAAAAAAACGGATTTACATTGAACACTATGGGATGGGAAAATCGAATTAAGTTTGTGAACCGAGGTATTACTGTGTATATATACAGTATATATATATATATATATATACATATATATATATATATATATATATCAAAAAATTGGAGATGCAATCTCAGTTTCTATTCAAAAGCATTTTACTTCATTTTTCATGCATATACAAGTAACAATGGAACAGTCGTTACTTGTTTATGCATGAAAAATGAAGTAAAACGCTTTTGAATAGAAATTGAGATTGCATCTCCAATTTTTTGTTCTATATCTGGTGGAAGCAGGAGTACCACATCAGATGTGAATCTCTACAGCAAGAGTAAGATACGGCAGAGGTGTCCCACCTTGTCTCTCTCTCTCTCTCTCTCTCTCTATATATATACACTACCGTTCAAAAGTTTGGGGTCACATTGAAATGTCCTTATTTTTGAAGGAAAAGCACTGTACTTTTAAATGAAGCTAACTTTAAACTAGTCCTAACTTTAAACAAATATACTCTATACATTGCTAATGTGGTAAATGACTATTCTAACTGCAAATGTCTAGTTTTTGGTGCAATATCTACATAGGTGTATAGAGGCCCATTTCCAGCAACTATCACTTCAGTGTTCTAATGGTACAATGTGTTTGCTCATTGGCTCAGAAGGCTAATTGATGATTAGCAAACCCTTGTGCAATCATGTTCACACATCTAAAAACAGTCTAGCTCCTTCCAGAAGCTACAAAACTGACCTTCCTGTGAGCAGATTGAGTTTCTGGAGCATCACATTTGTGGGGTCAATTAAACGCTCAAAATGGCCAGAAAAAGAGAACTTTCATCTGAAACTCGACAGTCTATTCTTGTTCTTAGAAATGAAGGCTATTCCATGCGAGAAATTGCAAAGAAATTGAAGATTTCCTACAACGGTGTGTACTACTCCCTTCAGAGGACAGCACAAACAGGCTCTAACCAGAGTAGAAAAAGAAGTGGGAGGCCGCGTTGCACAACTAAGCAAGAAGATAAGCACATTAGAGTCTCTAGTTTGAGAAACAGACGCCTCACAGGTCCCCAACTGGCATCTTCATTAAATAGTACCCGCAAAACACCAGTGTCAACATCTACAGTGAAGAGGCGGCTGCGGGATTTTGGGCTTCAGGGCAGAGTGGCAAAGAAAAAGCCATATCTGAGACTGGCCAATATAAGAAAAAGATTAAGATGGGCAAAAGAACACAGACATTGGACAGAGGAAGACTGGAAAAAAGTGTTGTGGACGGATGAATCCAAGTTTGAGGTGTTTGGATCACAAAGAAGAACGTTTGTGAGACGCAGAACAAATGAAAAGATGCTGGAAGAATGCCTGACGCCATTTGTTAAGCATGGTGGAGGTAATGTGATGGTCTGGGGTTGCTTTGGTGCTGGTAAGGTGGGAGCTTTGTACAGGGTAAAAGGGATTTTGAATAAGGAAGGCTATCACTCCATTTTGCAACGCCATGCCATACCCAGTGGACAGCGCTTGATTGGAGCCAATTTCATCCTACAACAGGACAATGACCCTAAACACACCTCCAAATTGTGCAAGAACTATTTACAGCAGAAGCAGGCAGCTGGTATTCTATCGGTAATGGAGTGGCCAGCACAGTCACCAGATCTGAACCCCATTGAGCTGTTGTGGGAGCAGCTTGACCGTATGGTACGCCAGAAGTGCCCATCCAACCAATCCAACTTGTGGGAGCTGCTTCTAGAAGCGTGGGGTGCAATTTCTCCAGCTTACCTCAATAAATTAACAGCTAGAATGCCAAAGGTGTGCAATGCTGTAATTGCTGCAAAAGGAGGATTCTTTGATGAAAGCAAAGTTTGATGTAAAAACAATGTTATTTCAAATACAAATCATTATTTCTAACCTTGTCAATGTCTTGACTCTATTTTCTATTCATTTCACAACGTATGGTGGTGAATAAGTGTGACTTTTCATGGAAAACACAAAATTGTTTGGGTGACCCCAAACTTTTGAACGGTAGTGTATATATATATATATATATATATATATACAGTATATATATATATATATAATTACACTTTGCTACAATGTAAAGTAGTGAGTGTACAGTTTGTATTACAGTGTAAATTTGCTGTCCCCTCAAAATAACTCAACACACAGCCATTAATGTCTAAACCGCTGGCAACAAAAGTGAGTACACCCCTAAGTAAAAATATCCAAATTGGGCCCAGTTAGGCATTTTTCCTCCCCTTTGTCATGTGACTCGTTAGTGTTACAAGGTCTCAGGTGTGAATGGCGAACAGGTGTGTTAAATTTGGTGTTATCGCTCTCACTCTCATACTGGTCACTGGAAGTTCAACATGGCACCTCATGGCAAGGAATTCTCTGAGGATCTGAAAAAAAGTATTGTTGCTCTACATAAAGATGGCCTAGGCTATAAGAAGATTTCCAAGACCCTGAAACTGAGCTGCAGCATGGTGGCCAAGACCATGTGGAGGCTTAACAGGACAGGTTCCACTCAGAACAGGCCTCGCCATGGTCGACCAAAGAAGTTGAGTGCACGTGCTCAGCGTCATATCCAGAGGTTGTCTTTGGGAAATAGGCGTATGAGTGCTACCAGCATTACTGCAGAGGTTGAAGGGGTGGGGGGTCATCCTGTCAGTTCTCAGACCATACGTTGCACACTGAATCAAATTGGTCTGCTGCATGGCTGTCGTCCCAGAAGGAAGCCTCTTCTAAAGATGATGTACAAGAAAACCTGCAAACAGTGTGCTGAAGACAAGCAGACTAAGGCACTGGAACCATGTCCTGTGGTCTGATGAGAACAAAATAAACTTATTTGGTTCAGATAATGTCAAGCGTGTATGGTGGCAACCAGGTGAGGAGTACAAAGACAAGCGTGGTGGTGGGAGTGTCATGGTCTGGGAAGCTACCGTTTATTGATGGAACCATGAATGCCAACATGTACTGTGACATTCTGAAGCAGAACATGTTCCCCTCCCTTCAGAGACTGGGCTGCAGGGCAGTATTCCAACATGATAATGATCCCAAACACACCTCCAAGATGACCACCACCTTGCTAAAGAAGCTGAGGGTAAAGGAGATGGACTAATCAAGCATGTCTCCAGACCTAAACCCTATTGAGCATCTGTGAGGCATCCTCAAATGGAAGGTGTAGGAGGGCAAGGTCTCCACCAGCTCCGTGATGTTGTCATGGAGGAGTGGAAGAGGACTCCAGTGGCAACCTGTGAAGCTCTGGTGAATGCCATGCCCAAGAGGGTTAAGGCAGTGCTGGAAAATAATAGGCCCTATTGACACTTTGGGCCCAATTTGTACATTTTCACTTAAGGGTGTACTCACTTTTGTTGCCAGCGGTTTAGACATTAATGGCTGTGTGTTGAGTTAATTTGAGGGGACAACAAATTTACATTTTTATACAAGCTGTACACTCACTACTTTATATTGTAGCAAAGTGTCATTTCTTCAGTGTTGTCACATGAAAAGTTAGAATAAAATATTTACTAAAATGTGAGGGGTGTACCCACTGTTGTGAGATACTGTATATGATAGTTTGTATGCTCAGAGTTCAGCTTTAAGTTAAAGTATACTCAGCTTTAAATGGAGAGGTGAAGTTGCTGCTGTCTGTGTCCCCTCTTTGGAGATTTGTCCTTTCTATTAGTCATGGGGGACCAATGATTCAGGAACAAGAGGTGATGGAAACTACCAAATTTTGACTTGCAGGAACAAGAGGTAAGGTGAAATGTAATGACAAATGGCACTAGAAAGGTTTTATTCATAAATTCAATTAGCATGTTGATGAGTGGAAACAGAGGAACCAGGGAAGGCAAAACATAAGCAGATTAAACTTCAGCTTTAACACAGACAGCCATATAGGCAGAGCATTATTCAGAAGCCGCGTACACAGTGTATTATTTGTACGGCTCCGGTCACTGGGCTCCGGCACAGGTCCTGTACACGGCATCTCTTGGAGCGATGACAAAGCATTTGAGCTGAGCTAGGTTTGCCGGCTCCAATCATGCAGAAAGTTCTCTGGATAGAAGCTCCAACAACAATAATGAAAAAGACAGAAAAATCCCCTCTTTTCTGGGAGCGCTGGTGGGAGATTTGGAGGAGTCAGCATTGACATGGCCACTCTGTCTGAAAGGAAGCTTTTAGACTGATGAGCTGCATGGAGCTGATTTCCTTCCAAACGGTCAAAGACAAATAATGCAAACAAAGTTTAGAAAGACGCGGCGAGGGTAGCCGAGGACAGATGTGAGAGTTTTATGGATGTTTAAACCATAAGAAAAAAAATCGAAAATCTGAAACCCATTTTAAAGTGAAAAAAAAAATGTATTTTTGTATTTATGTTTTTTTTTCTTTTTCAGTGAACATACATTTTTCATATAGGTCATCTGAGGGCCTGTGGGTTAGTTAAACTGTGTTTTAAGTACATTGCATATTTCTTTGTGCCCTGTTACCTACAGTGCCTTGAAAAAGTATTCACACCCCTTGAACTTTTCTACATTTTGTCATGTTACAAGCAAAAACGTAAATGTATTTTATTGGGATTTTTATGTGATAGAGCAACATAAAGTGGCACATAATTGTGAAGTGGAAGGAAAATGATAAATGGTTTTTAAATTTTTTTTTTTTACAAATAATTATGTGAAAAGTGTGGGGGTACATTTGTATTCAGCCCCCCTGAGTCAATACTTTGTAGAACCCCCTTTCTCTGCAATTACAGCTGCAAGTCTTTTTGGGGATGTCTCTACCAGCTTTGCACATCTAGAGAGGGACATTTTGCCCATTCTTCTTTGCAAAATAGCTCAAGCTCTGTCAGATTAGATGGAGAGCGTCTGTGAACAGGAATTTTCAAGCCTTGCCACAGATTCTCAATTGGATTTAGGTCTGGACTTTGACTGGGCCATTCTAACACATGAATATGCTTTAATTTAAACAATTCCATTGTAGCTCTGGCTGTATGTTTAGGGTCGTTGTCCTGCTGGAAGGTGAACCTCCGCCCCAGTCTCAAGTCTTTTGCAGACTCTAATGCCCTGTACACATGACCGGTTTTGCCATCGGAATAAACTCTGAAGGTTTTTCTGACGGAATTCCACTCAAGCTGTCTTGCATACACACGGTCACACCAAATTTCAACTGTGAAGAACGCGGT
Source organism: Lithobates septentrionalis (assembly GCA_037952835.1). Classification (NCBI taxonomy): domain Eukaryota; kingdom Metazoa; phylum Chordata; class Amphibia; order Anura; family Ranidae; genus Lithobates; species Lithobates septentrionalis. The sequence continues at coordinate 1,777,233 of JBBDGP010000364.1, forward strand.
GGCGTACAATACGTACGACAGGACAACACGTACGACGTCTCGTACTTGCTTCAGAGCATGCGTCATTTTTGGTACATCGGAACAGCATACAGACGAGCGGTTTCCCCAATAGGAATTTGTTCCATCGGAAAAATATGGAACATGTTCTCTATCTAAGTCCGTCTGAATTTTCAACGTATAAAGTCCGATGAGGCCTACACACGGTCGGAATATGCGATGAAAAGCTCCCATCTGACTTTTTCTGTCGGAAATTCCGACCGTGTGTACAGGGCATCAAAGGTTTTCTTCTAAGATTGCCCTGTATTTGGCTCCATCCATTTTCCTATCAACTCTGACCAGCTTCCCTGTCCCTGCTGGAGAAAAGCATCCCCAAACATGATGCTGCCACCACCATGTTTCACAGTGGGGCTGGTGTGTTCAAGGTAATGTGTAGTGTTAGCTTTCTGCCACACAGTGTTTTGCTTTTAGGCCAAAAAGTAAAATTTTGGTCTCATCTGACCAGAGCACCTTCTTCCACATGTTTGCTGTGTCCCCCACATGGCTTCTCGCAAACTGCAAACGGGACTTCTTGTAGCTTTCTTAAAGGCCAGATTTGTGGAGAGCACGACTAAGAGTTGTCTTGTGCACAATTTCTCCCACCTGAGCTGTGGATCTCTGAAGCTCCTCCAGAGTTACCATGGGCCTCTGGGCTGCTTCTCTGATTAATACTCTCCTTGCCCCGTCTGTCAGTTTTGGTGGACGGTCATGTCTTGGTAGGTTTGCAGTTGTGCCATACTCTTTCCATTTTTGGATGATGGATTGAACAGAGATCCATGAGATGTTCAAATCTTGGGATATTTTTTTTATAACCTAACCCTGCTTTACACTTCTCTACAACTTTATCCCTGACCTGTCTGGTGTGTTCTTCGGCCTTCATGATACTGTTTGTTCACTAAGGTTCTCTAACAAACTTCTAAGGGCCTCACAGAACAGCTGTATTTATACATTTATACAAACTATATTAAATTACATGCAGGTGGACTCTATTTACTAATTAGGTGACTTCTAAAGGCAATTGGTTCCACCAGATTTTAGTTAGGGGTATCAGAGTAAAAGGGGCTGAATACAAATGACGGCCACACTTTTTAGATATTTACTTGTAAAAAAAAATGAAAACCATTTATCATTTTCCTTCCACTTCACAATTATGTGCCACTTTGTGTTGGTCTATCACAAAAAAATCCCAATAAAATACATTTACGTTTTTGGTTGTAACATGACAAAATGTGGAAAAGTTCAAGGGGTATGAATACTTCTTCAAGGTACTGTAGGTAACAGGGCACAAAGAAATATGCAATGTGCTTAAAACACAGTTTACCTAACCCACAGGCCCTCAGATGACCTATAGTGCATCCAGAAAGTATTCACAACTCTTTACTTTTCCCACATTTTGTTATGTTACAGCCTTATTCCAAAATGAATTAAATTTGTTATTTTCCTCAAAATTCCAGTGTTTCTTTGTGGAAAGAGGTAAACCTTCTAGAAGAACAACCATCTCTGCAGTAATCCACCAATCACTCCACTAATCTGGCTTGTATGGTAGAGTGGCCAGACGGAAGTCACTTCTCAGTAAAAGGCACATGACAGCCCACCTGGAGTTTGCCAAAAGGCACCTGAAGGACTCTCAGACCATGAGGAACAAAATTCTCTGGTCTGATGAAACAAAGATTGAACTCTTTGGCCTGAATGGCAAGCTTCATGTCTGGAGGAAACCAGGAACCGCTCATCACCTGGCCAAAATAATCCCTACAGTGAAGCATGGTGGTGGTTCCGAACTGGGAGACTAGTCAGGATCAAGGGAAATATAAAAATGCAGCAATGTACAGAGACATCCTTGACAAAAACCTGCTCCAGAGCACTCTGGACCTCAGATTGGGGCAAAGGTTCATCTTCCAACAGTGGCCCTAAGCACACAGCCACGATAACAATGTTGTGGCTATGGGACAACTCTGTGAATGTCCTTGAGTGGCCCAGCCAGAGCCCAAACTTGAACCCAATTGAACATCTCTGGAGAGATCTGAAAATGGCTGTGCACCGATGCTCCCCATCCAACCTGATGGAATTTGAGAGGTCCTGCAAAGAAGAATGGGAGAAACTGCCCAAAAATAGATGTGCCAAGCTTGTAGCATCATACTCAAAAAGACTTAAGGCTGTAATTGGTGCCAAAGGTGCTTCAACAAAGTATTAAAGTGGGGTTCCACCCAAAAAAAAAAACTACATGAAAAATCCTAAAAAAAAATACAAAAAAAAATTTGGATATATTTTTTTTAACTTACCTCTAAATACCTGTTGCTAGGGGGTCCCTTGTAGTCTGCCTCTTCCAGTGCCTGGGCTGGTGACATCACTTCCCCCTCGGCACAGGAAGGGCTCAGCTCTGCTCCCTCCCTCCTGTCAATCATCTTGAACCCATTACAGGTCCCAGGTGACTGAGCGGCCAATCACGGCGTGCGGCGCCGCTCGCGCATGCGCAGTGGGTGCCAGGCTGTTGCAATGCCGGCGCCGCTGAACGGAGGGGGAGACGAGCGGGGCTTCGATCCCCCGCATTGCTGGACCCTGGGACAGGTAAGTGTCCAATTAAAAGTCAGCAGCTGCAGTATTTGTAGCTGCTGACTTTTAATTTTTTTTTTTTTTTGACTGGCCCTCCTCTTTAAGCAAAGCTGTGATTTTTTTTGTTTTCTATTTTTAATATATTTGCAAAGATTTCAAACAAACTTCTTTCATGTTGTCATTATTGGGTACTGTTTGTAGAATTTTGAGGAAAATAATCAATTTAATCCCTTTTGGAATAAGGCTGTAACATAACAAAATGTGGAAAAAGTGAAGCTACGTGAATACTTTACGGATGCATTGTATGTGATCAGGTATGAAAGAGAGAAAGAATGACTTCTCATAAGTCAATCTACTTCCTTAAAATCCTGAGATCACGGGTCCACAGCAAAAATGTGCAATGTAATAAACAACAATATGCAACTTTAAACTGTACACTTTTTAAATGAACGTGCCTCCTTAATGTGTGACAATATTTTCCTTGTTGTTGTAGAAGAAGAAACAAGGGCCCAAAAAGATCTTTGCGCCATAAGGCCTGCATAAGGGGATAGCTTGTGTTAAGTGTCTCCTGGGAAGGCTGTGATGAGTAGATAAGTTAAAGGTGTCTGCATGCAGTGTCTCTTTTAGTGTATGTGCTCAAGTTGAGCCTCCACCCGCTCACCAATCCTGGCAACACAAGGGCCCAAAGGGAAAGATGTCCTGCAATAGGCTCCTGAGGGATCCGCTGACCTTGGGTGCCTGCCCTGGCGACACAGCAATGTCGATACAGACACCCACAAGCCGTTGGGGTGTCTGTGATGGTGATTCTGTGTCCCAGGGTGAAGCCGGCGGTTGAAGGGACCACCACTTTGGCTTAGCAATGATCACTCTGCCCACAACAAGGCCATCTTCTCCCCTCTTCTTGCTCTCTGGTCCCTGTGCCTCATGGTCTGGTCTCTCCCCCTGGCTCCTAGGTAGCCTCATGCCCCTTCTCCTGGATCTCACACCCCCTAGACCCACTCTGCTTGCTGGGGTTATAGTTTGCCACCTGTCAGTCACTGTGGGACCTCCTGTCTTTCTACGACTACATGTCCCAAGATCCTCCTCTCCAGTTTTCCCGATTGGTCTCCTGTGACAGCCAATTAGCAGGGGAATAGAGCGGGCGGCTGTCCTGATCCGCCCACTCTCCTGTGTGCAGTGCGAGGAGGAGAGGGAAGGGGGGGTGGACAGCCTCTCTCTCTGCGCCACTGCCTGCGCAAATTCTCCTATGGTAGTGGCGGGCTGGTTACATAGTTACATAGTTGGTAAGGTTGAAAAAAGACACCAGTCCATCCAGTTCAACCTGTGGTGTGTGAGTGTGCTTGTGTTTATGTCAATAGTACATTGTATATCCTTGTATGTTGTGATCATTAAGGTGCCCATCTTTTTTTTTTTACCACTCAGTAATATATTTTCTCTGGGAATCATTTTTCAGTTGTTCATAATTCAAACCATTTTTCTTCACATCATCGTGGTGACAATAATATCATCGTGGTGACAATAATTACAATTTTTATACACCTCAAAACCTATTTAGGTGCGATTTCATTAATCCATTTACCTTTACATATTACCCTCCACCCTCCTTCCCTCCCACCCCACCCGAGACCGTACCTCCCCCTGCTCCCCCCTCCCTTTGATATCTTCACTTTCTCCTTTATTTCGCCTCCAGGCCCTCTTTACCTTTCATCTTAAGATCTCTCTCGTTTCCTACCTAGGATGCCCATATCTCGGCCGCTCTCAGGGACCTTTTGAATTCTACCCACCTTCTCCATTTTGTCTCAAAAGCTCCCATTTTTATCCCTTCACTATACCTTAGATATTCTAGACTGTATATTTTGTTAATTTTATCATACCAGTCCCTCATTACAGGTCTTTCTGTCCTTCTCCAGTACTTGGGTATCAAGCTTTTAGCCGCATCGATAAGATGCGGTAGAAGCGTTCTCTGGTAAGCTTTATTGGGCATTTCGCTCATATGAAATAAACAAACCCAGGGGTCATCTTGAACATTTATCCCTGTTATGTCTTTAATAAATCCCCTCACTTCGCTCCAGAATATTTTAATTGTCGGGCATTGCCACCAGATATGGGCCATTAATCCTATTTCCTTACATCCCCTCCAACAATATTTTTTTTAAATTTATTCAAGCGATCCGGGGTCAAGTACATCCTGGCCAAACATCTGAAGTTCAACTCCAAGATTTTACTGTTGACCGACGTAGTTGATGTTCTGCTTAGGATCAATGACCCTTCTGGGGCAGTGAGCTTTCTTCCTAACTCCTTCTCCCATTTCTGTATAAACGACGGGGCTTCTGTGTTCCCCAAGCCTATCAGCATTCTATACGTCTGGGAGAACCCCCCTTTATTATCTTTGTCCATACACATTTTCTCTAGTGGGCGTAAATTATCCCTCGATCTAATTGGTTGTGGGAGGGTTCTGATGAACTGATTCAGTTGGTTGTACCGCCAAGTGTTTATAACCAACACATTTTTTTTATCCTTAAGCTCCTGATATGTACATATTTTATTGTGTTGCATTACATCCTTTAACTGTATGTTCTCGTCCAGTAGCCACCCCCCAAACCACTCCCCTATCCCTGGTGCAAAATAGTCTGAATCCTTGAGTGACATTAGGGGAGAGTTATATCCCCGCTGCTCCCTTTTGTGAACATTATCCCATATTTTAAGTGCGTGTTTAATAATCTTGTGCGTTTCATTACCTAGTTTCCTTAAGTGTGGTGGGATCCAAATTATTTTATTCAGCTTAGTGTCGCTAATTTCCTTTTCCATTTTTACCCAATGTTTATCTGCTTTACTTTTTGCCCAGTCGATTACTCTGGCAAGAGCTATGGCCTCGTAGTATTTGCGAACATCTGGTGCTCCCCATCCCCCCTTACCCCTAGCCTTTGTCAATTGTGTGAACTTCAATCAAGGTGTTTTCTCCCTCCAAATAAATCTTAAAAAAATCGAGTGCAATTTTCTAAGGTAAGCCTGCGGGAGCGCCACTGGCAACATTTGCATTTTGTAGGTTATTCTTGGCAATACAATCATTTTTTAAACGTTAATTCTCCCTCCCCAAGATAGTTGTCCTAAGTGTCTCTTAAGTTCTTGCTTTATTTCGTTGAGAAGTGGTAGAAAATTGACGTGGAAGAGCGTCTCTTGTGAGGTCGTAATTTTTATCCCTAAGTATTTTAATTCTTTTTGCCCCCATATAAAGGGGAAATGCTTTTGATATGAATGATCTCTGGTTTTACTGGTGTTGAGGCTTAATGTTTCAGATTTGTTTGGGTTTATTTTAAAATTAGAAAGCTTTCCATACTCTAATAGAGCTGTCATTATGATCGGGAGAGATATCCTTGGGCGCGTGATGTAAAGCAGGATATCGTCCGCAAATGCGGCTATTTTATATTCATCCCTACCTATCGTTACCCCGCTGATATCCGGGCACTTCCTAATCTTTTCTAGTAATGGCTCCAGAGTCAGTACAAATAGGACAGGGGAGAGCGGACACCCCTGTCTAGTCCCATTGTACATATCAAATGACTCCGACATGGTTCCATTTATCCTTACTCTCGCTGTAGGTCTGGAATATAGTGTCCCTATCCTTCTACGGATCTTAATCCCAAAACCCATCTCCTCTAGTGTGCCCATCATGAAGTCCCAGTCGACTCTATCGAACGCTTTTTCAGCGTCTATTGATAAGAGTAGACCTGGGACTCTACTTTTCTTCATCTGTTGCACCGCCAGGAGGGTCTTAATGCTATTATCTCTTCCTTGTCGACCTGATACAAACCCTACCTGATCTGGGTGTATAATCCTTTCTATTATTGGTTTTAATCTATCCGCAATTACTTTCGCATATATTTTCGTGTCCACGTTTAGGAGGGATATCGGCCTGTTGCTTGAACATAGTGTACTATCTTTACCTTCCTTTGGAATGATAGCAATATTAGCTGCCAAAGCTTCCTTTCTCATTTCTCCCTTGTCCCCAGCGTCATTCATATAAGAGCACATTTTTGGTATCAGATAATCCTGATATTTTCTGTAATAGAGCACCGTCAGTCCATCCGGGCCTGGGCTTTTTCCCAATTGCATCCCTTTGAGCGCTTTTCTCACTTCAAGTTCCGTGTATGGGGCTTCGAGGCTGGCTTGTTCTGTTTCTGTAAGATTAGTTAAACCACTATCTTTTAGATAATTTTTAATTTTCACTTGTTTTTCTTCTCTTTCTTTGGTACTTATATTTTTATTTATACTGTAGCATACAGCTCCCCGTAAAACTCCTGGAAGGTCCTTGCAATATCTTTATCTTTATAAGCAATCTCATCTGTTTTAGTTTTTATTTTGTTAATGTAGTTGTTGTTTTTCTTTTTGCTTAGGACCCTGGCCAGGAGTTTTCCGGGTCTATTTGCTCCTATATATCTTTCTTTTTTAACCTGATTGTATATCTTACGGTTCTCTAATTCTATAAGTTCACGCATGGCCTCTCTACTCTTGTGTAAGTCCACCATTATCTCCTTTTCCCCTGTTTGCTTATGCTGTTGTTCTAGCTTCTGAATGTTTTTCTGTAGGGCGAGTCTTTCCTTGGCCTCCATTTTTTTCCTTTCTGTGCCCGCCTTTATTATAATACCTCTAATGTATGCTTTATGGGCCTCCCATACTACAGCTTCTGGGGTTTCCCCCACCGAGTTAGTTTTAAAGTAGAATTCAATTTCCCCCTTAATGCGCTGATCGATATCTCTATCATGTAGTAGGTCCTCATTTAGTTTCCAGCCACTAAAGGGGAAATTCTCTTTACCTAGTTTCCACTTGATACTTACTGGGGCATGGTCGGAAAATGTTATTGACCCTATTCTTGTGCCCTCTACTTCCTCTATATACCTGTGTTCTACCAAAAAAAAATCTAGTCTAGAGTACGTTGAGTGTACGTGGGAGTAGTAGGAATAGTCTCTCTCATTTGGATGTTGTAACCTCCAGATGTCTGACAATTGACATTGGTGCAATTTCTTTTTAAGCTTGTTCATCCATATCCCTCCAGTCCCCCGGACACTTGACGTACTATCTTTACCCGGGTCAAGACACACGTTAAAGTCTCCTGCAATGATGGCCCTCCCTCTTTTGAAACATTCAAATTTTGAGAGAGTGCCCAGCAGGTACCTTCCAGGGTTGATATTTGGACAGTAGATATTTGCTAGCATACATTCCGTCCCGTTGAGATTGCCCCTGAGAAACAGGAACCGTCCCTCGGGGTCCATCATTCTCTCATCTACCCTAAATCTGACATCTTTAGCAAAACCTATAGCTATGCCTTTTGAGCCTTTAGTTGGAGAATCCCCGTATTCCCACTTAGGAAAGTCCCTCGAGCGTATTCTTTGGTTCTTGCCCACATAGAAGTGTGTCTCCTGCAAGAAGACGACCTCTGCTTTGAGAAGTTTCAATTCCCTCTAACCCTGGACCCTCCCTTATCCCCCCTTTGTCCTCCCCCCCTACCCTCCCCTCCCTCCCCTCCCCCCCTCTCTAAACCCTGCCCCTCCCCTACCTCCCACCTGTCCTCCCCCCCTTTTTGGGGTGACGTACCATCTCATGGTCCCATTAACCGTGGCCCTGCTAACTCCTCCCGGCCCCTCGGTTCTCCCCTTATAGGTTGAGCTCGGGGGTACCATCCTTGGATCAACCTGCCTCCCCCAGGACTCCCGGCCCCTCTCCCCCTCCACCCCACCCCCCCGGGCCCGCACCCCCTGCCTCCCCCTCCTCCCCCCCCCCCCCCCCGGGCCCGCACCCCCCTGCCTCCCCCGCACTTGTTATTATTAATTAATCCAAAAGTTATCTTTCTATGATCGTGATACAATCTCATGTCTCTTTTTTTATGATCATTTCATTTTGATAACTGGTATCCAGGTAGGGGTCCCCTTCCTACTATCTTCGGTTCCAGATCTCTCCCACCATCCTGGGATTTCCACCAATGGCACTTCCAAGCATTGGCAAAATTTTTGTGTCTCTTCGGGAAATCGCAACGTCGCCGAGTGACCTTCCTTGCGTCCAATCAGGCAGGCTGGGAAGCCCCATGAATATTGGACATCATTTGCTCTGAGTTGAGCCAGCAGGGGTTTGAGAGTTCTTCTCCTAGCCAGGGTCTCTGCAGAGAGATCAGGAAAAATCTGTAGGTTTACCTCTCCATAGTTCACTTGCTGGTTCATTCTTATACTAGATTTAATCCTTTCTTTATCATGGAAATTGTGGAATCTGACGATTACATCCCGAGGGGTGTCTCCCCTGATCTCCACTGGCTTTCTTATCCTGTGGGCTCTTTCTAATTTGTTTTTTTGGTCTATTGCCAGATGGATCTAATCGGTCACCGAAGATTTGGTCAATTATTTCTTGTAGGTTCTCTTTACCTCTTTCTATCTCGGGCAGGCCTCTTATCCGCAGGTTCTTCCTCCTATTACGGTTCTCCTGATCTTCCAGTTTATAGCGTCGATTTCTTTGTTCTTTCAGGATTTCTTCTATCTGCTGTTCCCTGTGTATCTGTTGTTACTTCCAGCTCTTCCACTCTTTTTAGTGTATGGCCCATATCTTGTCGAATTGTTTCGAGTTCTCCTTTGATTGATGTTTCTAGTCTTGCAAACATTTCTGCCATCTCGCTTTTTGTTGGTATTTGTTTGTCCTCCAGGAGGTCCCTTGTAGCCTCTGCTGTTGTCTCGATCCCCACGGTGTGAGGATCCATCCCTGCCAGTTGTCTTCTTGTGCTTATTTTGGTTGGGGGTTCGGGGGTTTTAAAGTTTGGATCCGCCTGCCTTCCCCGGGCTCCCTTCTTGGACCATATATTTCCTAATGGCGCCCGGGCTTACGCTTATTCTATTGCTGCTGACTGTACTAACTGTGGCTGTGGCCCCCTTCCCTCCCCTCCCCCTCATTATGCTGTATGCTCTGCGGGGCCCCGTGTCGAAGTTTGTAAGTATCCTACCGATGTGGCTCGTATTGTATTGTGTGTGACCAATCCTCTCAGACGCTTTGTGCGGTCAGCCAAGGGGTTAATTTCCTCTGGAATCCCGGCCTCTTTGGGTCGCCTTCCTAGATTTCCCTGGCATGCACCCACACCCTATGTTCACACTATACAAATACTCTTATTTTGAATCATCAAAGAGAGAAAAGCAGTAAGATCTCCCATAGACATAGAAATAAGAAGTAACCCTCGGTATCCGTCAGAAGAGGGGGGCTTTTTAACTGATAACAGTCCTACTCCTTCAACATGAGTCCTAATCCTGATTATCTTCCGGAATATATATATCCTCTGCGGTGACAGGTAATACAAACACTACAGAGCTAAGTAATATAAGTTGTCACTCCACTGATTAATTTTGTTTACTTTTGCTTACTTTCTGATCCCTTACTGGGGGAAAAACCTGCCTGTTGCATTCACAGTGAAACAGTGAAACACTTGAAACACTTACCCCCTCAGGTGCTTTTGCACTTTATAAGTCCCAGTCCTGATTATCTTCCGGAATCTATATATCCTGAGCAGTAGCAGGTAGTACAGGTGCTACAGGGGTAAGTGATATAAGTTATCATTCCACGGATCAATTTTTCTTACTTTCTGAACCCTTACTGGGGGAGGAAATCCTGCATGTTACATTCACAGTGAAACACTCACCCCCTCAGTCGCTTTTACACGATATGAGTCCCGATCCTGATTTTCTTTCGGGTTCTATATATCCTGTGCAACAACAAGTGTTACAGGTGCTACAGGGGTAGGTGATATAAGTTATCGTTCCACGAATTAATTTTGCTTACATTCCGAACCTTTTCTGGGGGGGGAATCCTGCATGTTGCATTCACAGTGAAACACTTACCCCCTCAGTCGCTTGCACGATCTTACCCAGTTTTTCCTGCAGCACAAACTTTTCTTCCACGAGGTCTCCGTGCGCCTGTCTGCCTGTCAGCTTTTCGGTTCGGCGCTTCAGTGTGACTCACCGTCGCCTGGAGACTGTCTTCCTCATTCACTCCCTGACGTGCTTACTCGCGCCCGAGAAACTTCGCCGTTGCTGCGGGGTCCGTACCCGAGATGTCTGCGGGATTGTGAGGATTGTGCAGCGCGGGGTGTCAGACTCCAGAGGGGGGGTGGAAGAGCTACAGGGGGGGCGGGGTTGCTCTCGGCCTCGCGCCGGAGCTAGAGGGAGAGACGTCCGGCATCCCGGGATTAGCAGCCGACCCACCTAGCCACCCACATCCGGCTCCTCCCTCTACCTGTAGGGTTCGATCAAGGTGCCCATCTAATAGTTTTTTGAAACTATCAATGCTCCCTGCTGAAACCACTGCTTGTGGAAGAGAATTCCACATCCTTATCGCTCTGACAGTAAAGAAACCCTCTACACAGTTAAACGTTAAATCACTTCTCTTCCAATTTCAGTGAATGTCCACGTGTCTTTTAAAATCCCTTTCACTGAAAAGTTTTTACCCTATGCTAGGGTCATGGTATTTGTACATCGCAATCAAATCCCCTCTCAAGTGTCTCCTCTCCAGAGAGAATAAGTTCAATGCTTGTAGTCTTTCTCAATTGCTGAGATTCTCTAGTCCCTTTATTAGCTTTGTTGCCCTTCTTTGTACTCGCTCCATTTCCAGCACATCCTTTCTGAGGACTGGTGCCCAGAACTGGATGGCATACTCAAGGTGCGTCCGGACCAGAGTCTTGTAGAGCGGGAGAATTACTGTTTTATTTCTGGAGTTGATCCCCTTTTTAATGCATGCCAATATTCTGTTGGCTTTGCTTGCAGCAGCTTGGCATTGCATGCTATTGCTGAGCCTGTCATCTACTAGGATCCCCAGGTCCTTTTCCATCCTAGATTTCCCCAGAGGTTCTCCCCCTAGCGAGTAACTTGCATTCATATTTTTAGCACCCAAATGCATTACTTTACATTTTCAACACTAAACCTAAATTTGCCATGTAGTTGCCCACCCCATTATTTTGTGTAGATCTTCTTCAAAGGTTTCCACGTCCTGTGCTGAAGTTTTTGCCCTGCTTAACTGTGTATCATCTGCAAATATTGAGATTGAGCTGTCTATCCCATCCTCTATATCGTTTATGAATAAATTAAACAGAATTGATCCCAAGACAAATCCTCGGGGGACCCCACTTACCACACCAGACCATTATGGTTATTCACTATTTATCACCTCCCTTTGGACCCGCTCCTGTAGCCAGATTTCAATGCAGGTACTCATCCTATGGTCCATGCCGACAGACCTCAGTTTGTAAATTAAACGTTTGTGGGGAACTGTATCAAATGCCTTTGCAAAATCCAGATACACCACATCCACAGAACCTTCCTTTATCTAGATGGCAGCTCACTTCTTCATAGAAGGTTAATAGATTGGTCTGGCAAGAACGATTCTTCATAAATCCGTGTTGATTACCACTAATGATACCATTTTCATTACTAAAATCTTGTATATGGTCCCTTATCATCCCCTCCATTAGCTTACATTCTATTGATGTTAGGCTGACTGGTCTCTTGTTTCCAGGGATATATCTCGGCCCTTGATTGGCTGGCTGAGCGGGGAGGGGAGGAGAATCAGCACCCGCTACATATGTAAAATATTAAAAATAAGTGCCTATACTGGTTTAAAATCCAGTAATAGACTGTCTCACCCTGCTCTGCACATGCTCAGTTGCTCTCAATTTTTAGCATTGTGCTGAAAATGACAGCCTAACTATTTACTGCTGGTCAGGCCTCCAGCAAGAAGAAACAGGAACAAAGCTGGAGACAATTTACACTAATTTTGGTAGCATATTTATTTATGTGGAATATATGTTCCTTGCTAGAACCATTTTTATCAAATTGTTATGGGAAAAGTTCCACTTTAAGTGCATGCATGCTAAGCAATATAACAGATTTTGGTATTCGCAGAGATCCCAGTACTTCACCAATGACAATGCCGTCATTTGCTTTTCTCACCGGAAGGATGGAGCCGTCTTTGCTCAAATTATCATCCAGGGTCACCATCTAACTTCTGGACTCGAATGCTGGCTCAGACATGGCACAATCCAGTACTGGATTCAACTCTGTGGAGTCCCCTAGGCAGTGGAAACCTTGGGGCCCCCCTTGCAGGTTTCTGGAAGATTCTCGTGTGTGCACTTTAGTGGGATAACTTTGAACTACATAGTGTACATGTCAGCCGCAAGATGGAGATGACATCACTATTGTACATTACACGGACGTAGGTTGCACCCAAAATTTTTTACAAGCTGACAGCTGAAAGAAGATGAGCTTTTAAGAGACAAACTGTGATGTGAACTTGATGTCTATGGTTTATGGACTTTAACCACTTTAATACCAGGGACTTTCCCCCCTTCCTGCCCAAGCCAATTTTCAGCTTTCAGCACTGTTGCTTTTTAAAAGACAATTGCGCGGTCATGCTACACTGTACCCAAACTGTACCCACACTGTAACAAAAATTTTAGCATTTTGTTTCCACAAATAGAGCTTTCTTTTGGTGGTATTTGATCAGCACTGGGTTTTTTTTTAAACAATTAAAAAAAGACCGAACATTTAGAAAAAAAAAAAAGTTTTTCTTTGTTTCTGTTGTAAAATTTTGTAAATAAGTAAGTTTTCTCCTTCACTGATGGGCACTGATGAGGCTGCACTGATGGGCACTGATAAGGTGGCACCAATAAGGTGGCACTGATGATGGTCACTAATATGCAGCACTGATAGGCGGCACTGATGGGCACTGATAGGGGGCACTGGTATGCAGCACTAATGGGCATTGATAGGTGGCACTGATGGGCACTCATAGGTGGCACTGATGGGCAATGATAGGTGACACTGATGGGCACTAAAAGGCTGCAGTGATGGGTACTTATGGGTGGCACTGATTGGCACTGGTAGGCGGCACTGATGGGCACTGAAAAATAGCAATAGCGGGGTTCGGCGTATAACACGCACCCACGATTTTCCCCTGATTTTAAGGGGAAAAAAGTGTGTGTTATACGCCGATAAATACGGTAAATCTCTTTTCCTCCAGAATTAAAGAGTGCCCCCTTGTCCTCTGTGATGACCTTAAAGTGAATATCTCAACACCAAGTTCACTATATGGACCTCTTATGTGTTTATACATGTTGATTATATCCTCCCTAAATCTCCTCTTCCCAATTGTTGTTCAGTTGACCATGTCAACTGCGCTTATTCTTATGAGATTACGTTTTCCCGGAAACCGTATATGCCGTCATAACCTTTGATACTGTACCTCGCAACACTGCAAATAAATTGGCAACTAGAGTCACAGAGGCACCAGCTAAGCGGGCACCAACAATTTACCCTATTTGAAAGGTAGTAAGCTCTGACATGACTCCTTATTACTAGCAGCGCACGCAGTGAATGATGAAAGTGAGGCTTGCGACCTGTTTTCTAGGTGTCTCACCACAAAGCAGAAGCAAAAGAATGTTTCATCACTTCAGCTTTCAACGTGAAACATGTCGTCACTTTCACACCTGCAAATCATGTAGTGTTTCCATAGTTTCATCCAAAACCCTGCAGGATAAATATGAACCTTCACAGCCTGAACTGAAGGAGTGGCTTGGAGAAGCTTAGAAACAGCTTTAACATGTCAGAACAAGTCCAGTTGAATGTAACTAACTACTACAAGACATGACATGGCCTGGCTAAAAGAGAACCTTTACAGTCTGACATTCATTAGAACTGAGGACGTGACTTGGAGAAGCTACAAAACGTCTTCACCATATTCAACATTGCAGAACCAATCCAGATGAATGTGACTAACTAACTGCTAGATATGCCATGACATGGATAAATGAGAACCTTCACAGCTTGAAACTCATTAGAATTGAAGAAGTGACTTTGGAGAATCTTCAAAACGTCTTCCACATATCAGAACAAATCTATTTTAATGTGGCCAACTACTACTAGATATACCATGACCTAGATAAATGAGAACCTTCACAGACTGTCTTCTTTAATAACTGAATTTCTTTCTGTGGGCACAGCCAGTTTGAGAAAGAATTGGTTTATTTGCTAAAAAAAAAACCTCCTGTGTTCACAATCTCAAAGGGTTGGGAAACACGCTGATCAGTTCCTTGTAACTAGTGGGGATCAGAGCTAAAATCTAGGTGTGCAGCTGAAAGCTAACTCCCTTGCCTGGCAAGTGTGCCCAACAAATTGCAGGGGAAAAATGCCTGGGTGATAAAGTAAATGTACGGTATAAATAACAAAGTTAAATGCAGATAAAGTAGGGATAACAGAGCAGATTCTCCCAAATTCTCATCATTCACAGTTAGCCTCAACACTCAAACTCAATTTGAATTAATGTTCTCCATCAAAATTGCCATTGGCCAATCCTTCTGGTCTCATTGGTTACCTTGGTTACAACATCCGTCCTGCACAGCACGTTTGTTATGATGGCACAATAGCACCCATTATCTTCACTGGGAAGCCATCCTTCGTGTTTCACAGGACTATCTCTTGCTTTTTCTTCTCTTTTAGGAGTTCCCGGCTGGGTTTTTCTCCCCGGGGTTGTTAATCTTGGTTACATTGGTTGCATTTCTACAGTGCCTTGAAAAAGTAATAATATACCCTTGAAATTTTCCACATTTTGTCATGTTATAACCAAAAACGTAAATGTATTTTATTGGGATTTTATGTGATAGACCAACACAAAGTGGCACATAATTGTGAAGTGGAAGAAAAATAATAATGTGGTTTTCAACATTTTTTACAAATAAATATGTGCAAAGTGTGGCGTGCATTTGTGTTCAGCACCCCTGAGTCAATACTTTGTAGAACCACCTTTGGCTGCAATTACAGCTTCAGCTACAGCTCCCCTTTTTAGGGAAATCTCTACCAGCTTTGCACATCTAGAGAGGGACATTTTTGCCCATTCTTCTTTGCAAATTAGCTCAAGCTCTGTCAGATTGGATGGAGAGCATCTGTGAACAGCAATTTTCAAGTCTTGCCACAGATTCTTGATTTGATTGAGGTCTGCACTTTGACTACTGGGCCATTCTAACACATGAATATGATTTGATCTAAACCATTCCATTGTAGCTCTGGCTGTATGTTTAGGGTCGATGTCCTGCTGGAGGGGAAACCTCTGCCTCAGTCTCAAGTCTTTTGCAAACTCTAACAGGATTTCTTCTACAATTGCCCTGTATTTGGCTCCATTCATCTTCCCATCAACACTGACCAGCTTCCCTGTCCCTGTTGAAGAAAAGCATCCCCACCACATGATGCTGCCACCACCATGTTCACGGTGTGGATGGTGTGTTCAGGGTGATGTGCAGTGTTAGTTTTCTGCCACACATAGCATTTTGCTTTTAGGCCAAAAAGTTCACTTTTGGTCTCATCTGACCAGAGCACCTTCTTCCACATGTTTGCTGTGTCCTCCACATGGCTTCTCACAAACTGCAAACAGGACTTCTTATGGCTTTCATTCAACAATGTCTTTCTTCTTGCCACTCTTCCATAAAAGCTAAATTTGTGGAGAGCACGACTAATAGTTGTTCTGTGGACAGATTCTCCCACCTGAGCTGTGGATCTCTGCAGCTCCTCCAGAGTTACCATGGGCCTCTTGGCTGCTTCTCTGATGAATGCTCTCCTTGCCCGGCCTGTCAGTTTAGGTGGACGGCCATGTCTTGGTAGGTTTGCAGTTGTGCCATATTCTTTACATTTTCGGATGATGGATTGAACAGTGCTCCGTGAGGTGTTCAAAGCTTGGGATATTTTTTTTATAACCTAACCCTGCTTTATACTTCTCCACAACTTTATCGCTGACCTGTCTGGTGTGTCCCTTGGCCTTCATGATGCTGTTTGTTCACTAAGGTTCTCTAACAAAACCTCTGAGGGCTTCACAGAACAGCTGTATTTATGCTAAGATTAAATTACACACAGGTGGACTCTATCTACTAATTAGGTGACTTCTGAAGGCAATTGGCTCCATTAGATTTACGTTAGGGGTATTAGATTAAATGGGGCTGAATACAAATGCACAATAAACTTTTCACATATTTATTTGTAAAACATTTTGAAAATCATTTATTATTTTCCTTCCATTTCACAATTATGTGCCACTTTGTGTTGGTCTATCACATAAAATCCCAATAAAATACATTTACGTTTTTGGTTGTAACATGACAAAATGTGGAAAATTCCAAGGCGTATGAATACTGTTTCAAGGCACTGTACATCTATAAACTTGAATGCTTTTTGCAACATAATTCTTCTTAAACCTGAACAGCCTTATAGAGTTCACATCAGACCCACCCATGGACGTGGCTTGAGTCTAACGACTGACCGCGTCACACACTATAACATCTAACACCCTATGTTTGGATCATTATCCATAATTCCTATCCAAATGTTGCAGTATAATGTATGCATAAGATTGGACACCCTTTCTTGCGTTATTACTCTTTAAAATCGATGTTTATACTTATTTCTAGCAAACATGTACTAATGATCTTTGTTTATGCATCTTCTAAAATTAATAAAATATGATTGATAAAAAAAAAGTAGTGATCACAGAATAAAATGAAAGGTAATAATAAGATTGTACAACCAGATTGGAACGTATGGCCACCTATAGATGACATAAATAGATATTTCCAACATTTGAACATAATGATTGATGACGAGCTTCTTTAAAACTCATAGTTTGCTTAGCTCTTGGAGCGGCAAACATATATATTTGCTAATGAATATTAATTGATTAATGCTGGGATGAAATGAGGCAAAGAAATTAATTAGCCCGACCCAAATGATATAAGTTATAAGAAGACCGCTGAGTGATTTCAATTAATTGCTTCCATACATGAAAAGCGGCTATACAAAAGTGAGTAAACCCCTCACATTTTTGTAAATATTTTATGCTATCTTTTCATGTGACAACACTGAAGAAATTGCACTTTGCTACAATGTAAAGTAGTGAGTGTACAGCTTGTATAACAGTGTAAATTTGCTGTCCCCTCAAAATAACTCAACACACAGCCATTAATGTCTAAACCGCTGGGAACAAAAGTGAGTACACCCCTAAGTGAAAATGTCCAAATTGGGCCCAAAGTGTCAATATTTTGTGGGTCCACCATTATTTTCCAGCACTGCCTTAACCCTCTTGGGCATGGAGGTCACCAGAGCTTCACAGGTTGCCACTGGAGTCCTCTTCCACTCCTCCATGACGACATCACGGAGCTGGTGGATGTTAGAGACCTTGCGCTCCTCCACCTTCCATTTGAGGATGTCCCACAGATGCTCAATAGGGTTTAGGTCTGAAGACATGCTTGGCCAGTCCATCACCTTCACCCTCAGCTTCTTTAGCAAGGCAGTGGTCATCTTGGAGGTATGTTTGGGGTCGTTATCATGTTGGAATACTGTCCTGCGGCCCAGTCTCCGAAGGGAGGGGATCATGCTCTGCTTCAGTATGTCACAGTACATGTTGGCATTCATGGTTCCCTCAATGAACTGTAGCTCCCCAGTGCCGGCAGCACTCATGCAGCCCCAGACCATGACACTCCCACCACCATGCTTGACTGTAGGCAACACACACTTGTCTTTGTACTCCTCACCTGGTTGCCGCCACACACGCTTGACACCATCTGAACCAAATAAGTTTATCTTGGTCTCATCAGACCACAGAACATGGTTCCAGTAATCCATGTCCTTAGTCTGCTTGTCTTCAGTAAACTGTTTGCGGGCTTCCTTGTGAATCATCTTTAGAAGAGGCTTCCCTCTGGGACGACAGCCATGCAGACCAATTTGATGCAGTGTGCGGCGTATGGTCTGAGCACTGACAAGCTGACTCCCCCACTCCTTCAACTTCTGCAGCAATGCTGGCAGCACTCATACGCCTATTTCCCAAAGACAACCTCTGGATATGACGCTGAGCACGTGCACTCAACTTCTTTGGTTGATCATGGCGAGGCCTGTTCTGAATGGAACCTGTCCTGTTAAACCGCTGTATGGTCTTGGCCACCATGCTGAAGCTCAGTTTCAGGGTCTTTCTTAATCTTCTTATAGCCTAGAAAATCTTTATGTAGAGCAACAATTCTTTTTTTCAGCTCCTCTGAGAGTTCTTTGCCATGAGGTGCCACATTGAACTTCCAGTGACCAGTATGAGAAAGTGAGAGCGATAACACCAAATTTAACACACTTGCTCCCCATTCACACCCGAGACCTTGTAACACTAATGAGTCACATGACACTGGGGAGGGAAAATGGTTAATTGGACCCAATTTGGACATTTTCACTTAGGGGGTGTACTCTATTTTGAGGAGACAGCAAATTTACACTGATATACAAGCTGTACACTCACTACTTTACATTGTAGCAAAGTGTCATTTCTTCAGTGTTGTCACATAAAAAGGTAGAATAAAATCTTTACAAAAATGTGAGGGGTGTACTCACTTTTGTGAGATACTGTAATTGTATGCTGGAAAATTGTACTCAAAGTGGAAGGCCTGTTAAAGCCCAACTCTGGGCAATTTTTTTTAGTTCCTCCATGCAGTGGGGCTTTGCCTGGTTGTTTACTGCTCGTTTTTGTCTAGGGGTTCGGAGAACCGAGATATACTCACCTAATCCTCCAATCCTCTCAGTGCAAGACTGGTCCCGTCCGCACTTGCTCCCCCGTGGTCTAGTGGTTTTGTGCCATGAACTGTTCCTGATTGCTCTGGATGTGAAAACAGCAGAAAAAGTCCACCGTTGGATGTGGAGGAGCGCCATTTTCCATAAGATGGAAGGACCGAGTGAGTATAGGCTCTGTGTTCACCCCTAGAGAAAATGAGCAGTTAACCACTGCAGTGCATGCATGGCCCCACTGCATGGGAAAAAAAAACATTTTGCCCAGAATTAGGCTTTAATGCTGGCCCTGGAATTCTCACTGAATCCAGAATTGCCCCCCTCCAGTCCTCTGCCACCAATCACATCCCTAACAGCAATAGGAAATCCCTCCAGTCAACCCACAAAGAACAAACAGCATGTAAAATGAACAATTTCGAGAAAAAGTTACTGTGTAATGCATATAAAATCAAAAGTGGATATACATAAAGTAACAATGCTAATGCATCCAAAACTTCCAAGTCTATGTAATACATATACCAAAAAAACAAGCCAACATTCTCATCACCATGGCTGCTGGGCCCTCCCTCTTTCCAACATATGGTCTTTCCCCGGTATCCCCCTTTGTGGTTGTGGGTGGGTGCTGTGGACAGTCTGGTGGCAGAGGAGGAAGTGAAGGCTTTGTTTGCATGTTGTGTTTATACTTGATTGGCATTGTGCTTATTGCCTGTGATCTACGCCCTCATTCACAGCGTTATCTATAAGTGGTGGGGAGAAATTAGTCTTCAAAATCTATTGAAATCTATGAAGCTAGTTCTGTACTACAACATAATTGTGGCAGGCTGCCAGACCCCTAATGTAAAAACAGCAGGAATTTTAACCTGTGCCTTCCCCCTTCTGCCATAATGCAAATCTATGATGGCAGGGCTGGTGGTGGGCCTTAGCCTTAAACCATTGCACCTATGTGCGCATGAGGTCCAAGACCGTGGGCTTATATTGCACCCACTGCGCACTCCCAGCACACTGACAGCTTTAGTCTCTGTTTATGATCGGAAGCCAGCGGGGTGGACTCCTGATCATGTAACCGCTGTGAGAGCCAATGTAATGAGGCACTGGGGACACCACCTCCACCAGGAGGAGTTAGGAAGGGGTGAAGCTGTTAGACACTGACTGAAACTGACATCAAAGTCTTTGTTGTGATCTTTTAGGAAAAAAAAAAAAATCACGTTAACTACAAACAGCTAGAGAGGTCAGTGATGGCTTATTTTAAAGCTTTCTCCATCCTCATTGGTTCAAACACAGCAGTAGGTGCCATTGGCTGCTATCAATCACAGCAAGTGAGGAGGAAGTTGAGGCTTGGGCCAAGCCATGCTCTTTGTGTCTTACGGACACACAGAGCCAGCTCGGGAGTGAGCATGCATGAGTGAGCAAGCGGCTTGCTATGGGGGTGTTCCGTCAGATTAGGCGACACATCAGATTTTGTAACGGAAGTGATGTTCTGTCACGGCCATCTTGGTACACCCTGCACTCAGCCACACTAAGCCTACAGTCTGATGTTGCCAAGCAGACATCTTTTTACACCCACCGGAATCTTGCATTTCACTCTTATTTTTACCACTAAACTGAGCTTATATCATGATATACAGTATTTGGCAGTGGCGGCTGGTGCTCAAAATTTTTGGATGGGGCGCAAGAAAATTTTGAAAAAAAATCATCAATTGCAGCCACTGTGCCATCAAACGCTGCCACTGTGCCCTCAAACGCTGCCACTGTGCCATCAAACACTGCCACTGTGCCATCAAATGCTGCCAGTGTGCCCATCGTATGCTGCCAGTGTGTCCATCAAATGCTGCCAGTGTGCCCATCACATGCTGCCAGTGTGCCCATCAAATGCTGCAGTGTGCCCATCACATGCTGCCAGTCTGCCCATCAAATTCTGCCAGTGTGCCCATCATATGCTGCCAGTATGTCCATCAAATGCTGCCAGTGTGGCCATCACATGCTGCCAGTCTGCCCATCACATGCTGCCAGTCTGCTTATCAAATGCTGCCAGTGTGCCCATCACATGCTGCCAGTGTGACCATCACATGCTGCCAGTGTGCCCATCAATTTCTGCCAGTGTGCCCATCATATGCTGCCAGTATGCCCATCAAATGCTGCCAGTGTGCACATCACTTGCTGCCAGTGTGCCCATCACATGCTGCCAGTCTGCCCATTATTCATATGCTGACACCCCGCTAACACACCCCCCGCAGATGGATCGCGGGACACACCGGCCCGCTCACACACACCCCCCATGCTCGGATGGATTGCCGGACACCACCGTGCAGGAGGCACTTCTTCTCTGGCGTCTCCTCTCCAGTGAGCTTCCTCTGCTCTGTCCCACTTCCGCCAAAGCACTAAGCATCCAATAGGGACACCTGGCACTTTGGTCAATCAGGAAACAGGTCTCACTGACCTGCCTCCTAAATGGCAGGGAGGCAATTCGTTGTGAAAATAGCGAATATTAATTCGCTATGATCACACAATTGGGTGGAATCAGGGCGCACTTTCTGCGCCCCAAGCCCACCCTTTTTTGAAGCCTATTAGAGCCTCTGGCTCTAATCAGGTGCTTCAAAAAAATACACCCCCTCCTGCCCCCACCATAGGAGTCCATGCATCCGGCGTCCTGAAAGGGGCTGGGCACATGGATAGGGAGGCGGCAACAGGGATGGGTGGGACCGCGCCCACGCGTCCACAATGCACGGGCCACCACTGGTATTTGGAAGTCTGTGACACTGTTTTGATGTTGAATTTTAAAAGCAGCCGCAAGCGTGATGATCTCACAGGTTTTCTGATCTGACAGAAGACCGCTGCTTTTACAATTCCACATCAAAACAGTGTCACAGACTTCTAAATCCCATATATCACTATATAAACTCAGTTTAGTGGTAAAAAGAAGTGTGAAATGCAAGACTCGGGTGGGTGTAAAAAGATGTCCGCTTGGCGACTTCAGACTGTAGGCTTAGTGTGGCTGAGTGTGGGGTGTACCAAGATGGCTGTGACGGAACGTCACTTCCGTTACAAATTTTGACGAGTCGCCTAATCTGACGGAACAGGGGCACTCGGCAGGGGGAGGAGCACCGGCAGAGTCCCGAGAAGTAAAGGATCGGGGCTGCTCTGTGCAAAAGCATTGCACAGGGGTTGATTTACTAAAGGCAAATCCACTTTGCACTACAAGTGCACTGCAAGTGCACTTGGAAGTGCAGTCACTTTAGATCTGAGGGGAAGAACTGAAATGAAGGGAAGCTCTGCTGATTTTATCATCCAATCATGTGCAAGCAAAAATGCTGTTTTTTAAATTTTCCTTGCATGTCCCCCTCAGATCTACAGCAACTGCACTTCCAAGTCCACTTCCAAGTGCACTTGCAGTGCACTTGTAGTGCAAAGTCGATTTTCCTTTAGTGAATAAACTAAAGAGTAGGTAAGTATAATGCCCCGTACACACGGTCGGACTTTGTTCGGACATTCCGACAACAAAATCCATGGATTTTTTCCGACAGATGTTGGCTCAAAATTGTCTTGCATACACACGGTCACACAAAGTTGTCGGAAAATCCGATCATTCCAAACGCGGTGACGTAAAACACGTACGTCGGGACTATAAACGGGGCAGTGGCCAATAGCTTTCATCTCCTTATTTATTCTGAGCATGCGTGGCACTTTGTCCATCGGATTTGTGTACACACGATCGGAATTTCCGACAACGGATTTTGTTGTCGGAAAATTTTATCTCCTGCTCTCCAACTTTGTGTGTCGGAAAATCCGATGGAAAATGTGTGATGGAGCCTACACACGGTCGGAATTTCCGACAACAAGGTCCTATCACACATTTTCCGTCGGAAAATCCGACCGTGTGTACGGGGCATTACATGTTTGTTATTAAAAAAAAATTAAATATTAAGGTTCACAACAACTTTAAATAATCAAATGTCCATAGTCTGGGCACAGGTCCGCTTTGAGTCAATTCTTCCCCTCTTAGCCTCCTTTCCTCTGGCTGTTCCTCTAGTCTTTTCTACGTTTTATCCCTCATACCTTCTACCATTTTATTGGCCATCTTTGAACGCTCTATATTTTTTCTTGCTTTCAATATTTTTATCAAGGATTCAAAATACTATCCAGAATAAGAAAAATGTTGTGACAATCAATGCCAGTATTAATCTAACAATGGTCCGCTGTTGAAACAAGAGTAATAGCTAAAGTGACTCGCTACAAAAACAGGAGCAAGTCTACAGAATACCACTTACTTCCGATGAAATAATGTAGTAGTCACTTCAAGGCATTTATCAACAGCAAAAACCCGTGTCACGATCGCCAGGTTATACACAAGCTAATATAAGAAAGAAAGGAAAAAGAGGTAGAATAGAAAATCAGAAAAGATTCAAAAAGAAAAGGAAAAAGAAGAATCCCAGAGGACTGTAAAGACAACCAGATAGGGCCCCCTGGAGGGTTGAAGGTCAATATACATTGGGCTCCAAATCTTTAAAAAACACTAACCTGTGTCATTTAGGAGACTAATTTAAGTTTTTCATGGGTTATGATCCAAGATACTTTTCGCCTCATGTGAGAAATGGAAACTGAAGTTTTTTTCCATGATCTCGAATATGGTTAATTTAGCCACTAAAGGATTAAAAAATATTTGTCATTGGACAGCATGGGAGACCTTCTCAAGTGGCTCCTTCAAAAGAGCAAAATGTGGAGATTGTGGTATCGAGAATCCAGTAACCCATCTCAGTAAGGCAAAGACTCTGTTCCAGAATTCCCCGATTTTAGGGCATTCCCACCATATATAATACATAGTGCAGGTGGCATCCCCTAAAAAAAAGGTGTGATGAATTCAGAGTTTTGAGAGGCGATAAGGAGCCAGATACCATCTAGTGAGGACTTTTACGTTGGCTTCAGGACTCTCCATATCTTTAATTGTTCATCCTCATTCCTAAATCTTATCCTTCAGGCTTTCAACCATTTGTGTTGCCCCTCTCTGAACTCTCTTAACCCTACCTTTAACATTTTCTAATGCCCCGTACACACGGTCGGATTTTCCGATGGAAAATGTCCGATCGGAGCGTGTTGTCGGAAATTCCGACCGTGTGTGGGCTCCATCGGACATTTTCCATCGGATTTTCCGACACATAAAGTTGGAGAGCAGGAGATAAAATTTTCCGACAACAAAATCCGTTGTCGGAAATTCCGATCGTGTGTACACAAATCCGACGGACAAAGTGCCATTCATGCTCAGAATAAATAAAGAGATGAAAGCTATTGGCTACTGCCCTGTTTATAGTCCCGACATACGTGTTTTACGTCACCGCGTTCAGAACGATCGGGTTTTCCGACAACTTTGTGTGACCGTGTGTATGCAAGACAAGTTTGAGCCAACATCCGTCGGAAAAAATCCTAGGATTTTGTTGTCGGAATGTCCGAACAAAGTCCGACCGTGTGTACGCCCTATAAGTGTGATCTTTCCTCCTCTCAGGCTGTTCCTCCATTCACTTTTATGTTTTATCCCTCAGGCCTTCCACCATTTTTGCTGTCCATCTCCGCACACTCTATCTTAGCTGTAACTTTTTGTAACTTTTTGTAGGCGTGGTCTACAGAAGTGGACACAGTATTCTAAATAGGGTCTACCACCCTTATATAATTAACATCTTCTAGCTCTGGACAACACTTTACTCCAATATTGTATTTTTTTAAAGCCCAACTGCATAGGTTTATTTTAAAAAACACTGCGCTGCAGTGTCCATTGCTTTGATTGATTTCCAGCAATTGTAACTCATGCTTGTTGGAATTCAGAATTGTATTGTGTGCAATAACTACGGTATATTTAGCAGAGATATATTCTTCACCCAGTAGATGGTAGTGTTTATAGGTTTGTAGCTTCATCTATGGTTAAACTCTATGTGTTTTATTTACTAAAGGCAAATCTACTTTGCACTGCAAGTGCACTTGGAAGTGCAGTCGCTGTAGATCTGAGGGGGATATGCAAGGAAAATAAAAAACAGTATTTTTGCTTGTACATGATTGGATGATAAAATCAGCAGAGCTTCCCCTCATTTCACTTCTTACCCTCAGATCTACAGCGACTGTACTTCCAAGTGCACTTGTAGTGCAAAGTGGATTTGCCTTTAGTAAATCAATACCTATGTCTTTTCTCTGTAGTAACGTTCCTGATTCCTGTCTGCAGTTAAGCAGCAAAACCAATGTGGACTGTGCGCTGTCTGTCTGTTCCGTAGGGCTATATACAGAGTTTTTTTAACAATATTCTATTAAACAAAGCCCCTGGGAACATCAAGCCTAGTACATACCTTTGTATCCTCAGCAAAAAAAGATGAATCTGACCCACTAAACTTTTAGTTACAGTATATCACTTACAAACAACTAAAACCCAAAACAGCCTAGTCCATAGTCCAAACCTTTAGTTACAGTATATCACTTATAAAGAAACTAAAACTGAAAAGAGCCTAGTCTTGTGGCACACTGCTTGTAACAGGTGGCCCTATGTGTTGTAAGCTATACATGTACTGAAACACACCCGTACACAAGGAGAATAGACTAACACCATACAGATAGAGATCCCAGGGGTAATGCCAACCTATCAACCACCATGCTGCCCTCTAGAATGGGTTTTCTTTGAATGAATACCACTTAGTAGACATGCACCTGTCTTGGCCTTCTTCTCCTCTTACTATATCATACTTTATATGCCTTTTAAATTTTTCTACTGGATATCCTAAGCTGGTTCCTCAAGAAAAAAAAAAAAAAATCATTGTAAGGCCATTTTCATATATATGGATTCATGCATTACTAATTCTTCTATAAATTAATCTTCCTATGTGAGCAGATATAGTTATAGATCTTCTATAATTTAATACACGTACTTTATATGAAAATGTAGGAACCCAAAGTAGGACATAGTAGATCTCTTACAGGGTGTTTTATATATACTCAGCTTGCTTGTGCCATAAAAAAAAAAAAACATACCAATTGTTAAAAAGAGAAAAGTGCAGGTGTTTCCATTAAAGTAGCACTTCAGTCCAAACTATTTTTTTTTTTTATTGTCGATACAGAAATGTAAGCTTCTGAATATATGTACAATGCTCTGGATCTTCTGAGCGTTGACTCATGGTTTTGAATAAAAGCCACCTCTGATTATACAGTTTGTGAATGCTCTGTCTGAGTTGCTCTGGTATGAGTCACTCCGTTTTACATAAAAAAAAAATGTAAATAAGTAAAACCTGCAAAAAAAGAGGATTTATACCTATCTGTCCAGTCATCCTTTGTCTGATCTTCACCCTGCTCAAGAACTTCTGCCTTCACATTCAGCACTTCCATGAGTTTGACCCTGCCACGGGCTGTGGTTCTTTCTATTGACCCCTCTTTCTGTAATGCTGTAGAGCAGGGGTCTCCAAACTTTCTAAACAAAGGGCCAGTTTATTGTCCTTCAGACTTTAGGGGAGCTGGACTGTGGCCAGCGGGAGTGGAAATTTTTCTGGCATCATTGCAAGCAAGCATCAGTACATTTGTATTAGAATAGTAGAATAGTATGTAGTATAGTGCTCCATTGTTGGTGTCAGTGGAAGAAATGATGCCCCATTGTTGGTATCAGTGGAGAAAATGGTGCCCACTGTTGGTGCCAGTTGGCAGAATAGGATCTTGTAACAGTGGGAGGAATAGTGCCCCAAGGGGCTGATAAAGGGCAAGCAAGGGGCTGCAGTTTTGATATCACTGTTGTAGGGGTTGGTGGGAAGAACCACAGATCTCTGCAGGGCACCAGACTTCCCCCCAGGCATTGGATATCAAGAGGCCATTGATCTGCAAGATAACAGTATTGAGAGGAATGGACAATTGAAGGAGAGAGTTCCATGAGGGGCCACTCATCCACACCTGAACACGTAATAAATTAGGACCTGCAGCTGTGTTCATACAGCCGCTGCATCCTTATAGAATAACAGACAGCTCCAGCCGCACAAACTGCTCATTCACACTGTATGGGTCAGAGAACCCGTGTGAATGAGCCCTTAAAGTGATTGTAAAGTCTCTCTTTTTTTTTAATTTTTAATAACAAACATGTTTTACTTAACTCCTCTGTGCAGTTGGTTTTGCACAGTGCAACCACGATCCTCCTCTTCTTGGGTCCCTCTTCGCTGCTCCTGGCCCCTCCCTCCTGCTGAGTGCCCCCACAGCAAGCAGTTTTCTATGGGGGCACCCGAGCCAAGCTGCAGCTCCGCGTGTCTCTCCTGGTTGGCTAAGCCACGAGAGCCATTGGCCAATCAGGAGGTAGAGTCTCAGACGGCCGAGGGACTCGTGGACATCCCTGGACAGAGATGGGGCTCAGGTAAGTATTAGGGGCGGCTGGAGAGAATAGAATGCATTAAGATAAAAAAAACTTCTGCCTTTACAACTCCTTTAATTTTTTTTATTATTTCCTACAATTTTTAGAAAATATTTTTACACAATTTTTAGAAAATATTTTTACACAATTTTTAGAAAATATTTTTACACAATTTTTAGAAAATATTTTTACACAATTTTTAGAAAATTATTTTTTAAAATGTGTTATTTTTTTTAAACGTTTAAAATGATTTTTTACAATTTGGTCTTTGGTGAGAAATAATTGGTCTTTGGTCTGTATAAACAGACCCCTGACATCTCACCTTTGAGACAAAGGAAAGGAATTGGGGACACAAATTCTTCCATTTCGTTTCTCTGCAGCCTCTGAACATGAATGAACAGGAGACAGAGGCTCTTGTTCGTTCGATAACTGAAGCATAGTAATGTGTTTGCTACGCTCAGTTATCAGTGGACACAGTAGGGATCAGTACAGATCACTCACTTTATCCATTAAGAAAAGGAAGGGGAAGGTAAATTACATATTTACCAGCCTCTTCCACTGCCTTCCACCCTGACTCATCCCTTTGTGTACCTGTAGCAGCCGGGGGGGGGACAGATAAGCCAGCAGAGATGTGGGAGGGGGCCATGGGCAAACAGGAGGGCACACAGTAGGGTTTAGAATGTTGGCAGAACAAGGAAGGGTATCTGTGCAGAGGGGGCAGCTGTGTCTGTGTCTCTCCCTGCAGCAGCTAAAAGCCAGCGGGAGGGAGAGAAACCGGCTTTCAGCTGCTGCAGAGAAACACATAGTGTAACATTCTGTAATTGTCCCCCTGTCTTTTCATATTGATTCCCCATGCTGTCCGGGCCCCCTGTGTGTAGGAGAAATGGGGGTTACCCATAACTTGGGTGGGGACATAGGTATCTGATACTTTCAGAAGTGTCAAATGCTCGTTAGGGTTAGAAACCACGCTGGACTGACTCGAAAAAGGCAGACTTCACTTCCAATGATTTGCGCCTAACTTGTATTACAGAGACCTTGTAAAAAGATTTTTTGTTTGGCCTGATATGGTCTCTTTAACCCCTTGATGCTGACGTAAAACAAATAGATGGCCCCACTGGGCTTTTTTTCCATGAAGCCGCATATTTACATATCTCCCGCCGCATATTTACTCGGGGGGTCTCGTCATGAGCTCCAGACCCTGTACTAACGATCGGCACCCAAAACTCGAGCTTCCAGGTCACCTGATAGCTGTGATAGCCTCTGATTGGCTATCACAGTGATCAGTCACTGTGAAGCCTGCCGCTGTGTTTTCTTTCTCTGTGAATGGAGAAAAGAGTTACATTGTATACTCTCTCGCTCTCTCTCTCTCCTTGCAGGGGAAAAAAAAGTGTGTGTAAAAAAAAATAATTAATTAACTAATAGTAATAATAAAAATTTAAAAAAATAAATAAATAAATAAAAATACCTAGATCAAGGTTTGATCTAAGTCAGTGCCAGGGTTAGTGTTTGGGTCAAGGCCAGGGTCATCAAAGGTCAGAGTTAGGTTTTTTTTTGGAAAGATTTTTTATTTTTATTTTTTTTTTAATTATTATTATCAGTGTGTTTTAGGTAGGATAAAAAAAGCAAAATGCGCACAATTTTTTCTGGGCTGTACTACGAGTACAAACAACAACTAACATGTACATATGTGGTATCGCTGCGATTGCCAGGAGCAGGAGAATTTATTTGGGGTTGTTCTTTGGTGGAAGTTTATGGTAGTAGCAAGAAATAGACAGCTAAAATTTGTTGTTTGTTGTTGTTGTTATTTTGGACCCTTAGGCGTGAAGGGGTTAAGGAAGAGATGAAAGGAGGCCTTTAGTTATCAAGAGCTTTATGGTTATATTTGTGCAATATCTAGACATTTGGTTAAAGATATAAAGTAGGTGAAAAAAAAAAAAACAATGCAAAATAGATTTTTTTTCCCTTTTCCCCTTCCCTTTTAACCTCTTTTTATTACATTTTTATATACACACAAGACATTACATAACATTCAAAAACATATATGTGAATCATTCCCAGAATGTGCAAACTACAAAACATTTTAAATCCTCCATAAAATAAATATGATGCCTAGATTCTCTCAGTCTTTTATGAAAACCCCTCCGGCTCTATCCATCAATACCCCTCCCTCCCCGCAAAATCTCCACCCAACAAACTAAAAATAAATAAATACATAAATAAAACACTCCCCCGTTATAAAGCGTGAAAAAACAAAAATACTTAAAAATTAGTGTGCAAAATGGATTTAAAAAAAAAAAAAGAAAAAGATAAACTTAGCAGAACCACCAAAGAGAAAAGTTTGAAAGCTTGTTAAATTGATATACCGCCGACATAACAAGAAGACTTGCTTTTATTGAGCATTTCACTTCTTTCTTTTTTTTCATTTTTTTTTTTTTTAGGACAAAGATATACTGTTCTCTGTGGGTTTTCCGTTAAATTAACGGCCATATTTAGACCCATAGAGAAGGGGGGCAGAAAAAAAAAAAAAAACGTGCAGCAGAAAAGAAAGAGAAGAAGGTTCTAAAAGCTTTGTATACCTTATTAAGGCAAAGAAAGATTCTCCCGCGGATCCATTAAACAAGGCCAGCGTGGAGCGGAGCCGCGTGAGTTAAACCTGACATGAAAACAGAATCAGCCGGGCTTCTTAGTCTGCTATTACCTGGTGATGATAATGGCACACTGAACGTAATCACAGGAGTGGTAATGTAGGCTCTTGCTATGTTTCTGTTCCTAATGTGATCTAGGGGAAAAAAAAACACATTAGATCGCGAGGCTCGTCTTTGTGCTTTTGTGTCCTTGCAGCACGTCTGTCACCTTTGTGATTGGAGGGTAATTAGGCTTAGGACATGGAAGTTAATTCAAGACTGCCTAGATGGGATTATCATAGCAAAAGAAGACTTGAAGTATAAGACAAAAATATATACATACAGTGGGGAGAACAAGTATTTGATACAATGCCGATTTTGCAGGTTTTCCTACTTACAAAGCATGTAGAGGTCTGTCATTTTTATCATAGGTACTCTTCAACTGTGAGAGACGGTATCTCAAACAAAAATCCAGAAAATAACATTGTATGATTTTTAAGTAATTAATTAGCATTTTATTGCATGACATAATTATTTGATACATCAGAAAAGCAGAACTTACCGTATATACTCGAGTATAAGTCGTTCCGAGTATAAGTCGAGGCCCTAATTTACCACAAAAAAATGGGAAAAACTTACTGACCCGAGTATAAGACGAGGGTGAGAAATGCACAGCTACTGTAAGTGGAAAAGAGGGTCAACAATGCCCATTTGCAGCCTCACTGTGCCCATTTGCATGCCTCACTGTGCCCATTTGCAGCCATAGGTCCCCCGAACTTCAAACTCGGTAGTTAAGGGTTCCTAGATGCCCCCTAGCTGCAGCCAACATTTGGGGTCTCTGAACCCAAAGGGTCCCGAAATGACATTGCTGCAGATGGACACAGTTGACTGACTTTGGGGCCCCGTATCTCGGGCTAACTTAGTGCTAGGAGCCCCAAATTTGGTGTGCAAACCCAGTGGAACTAGCTCCATAAAATAGCCAAAGCTGGGGTTTCTAGCATCAATTGGTCCCGACATACAGGGCCCCAAAAATTGGTTCAGAAAATGTCAAGCACTTTTCTGCAGCAGAGAATGACATTTTCCGAACCTACTTTGGGGCCCCATATCTCGGGGCCACTTGCTGCTAGGAACTAGCTTTGGATATGTTATGGTACCAGTTCTCCTGGGTTTGCACACAAAATTTGGGGTTCCTAGCACCAAGTGGCCCTGAGATACGGGGGCCCCAAAGTCAGTTCAGAAAATGTCAAGCACTTTTCTGCAGCAGAGAATGACATTTTCCGAACCGATTTTGGGGCCCCGTATCTCGGGCCACTTGGTGCTAGGAACTCAAGCTTTGGATATGTTGTGGTACCAGTTCCACTGGGTTTGCAAATTTGGGGTTCCTAGCACCAAGTGGCCCTGAGATACGGGGCCCCAAAGTCGGTTCGGAAAATGAAATTTTTTGCTGCAGAAAAGTGCTTGACTCAAGTATAAGTCGAGGGGGGCACTTTCAGCACAAAAAAATGTGCTGAAAAACTCGACTTATACTCGAGTATATACAGTAATATTTGGTACAGAAACCTTCGTTTGCAATTACAGAGATCATACAATTCCTGTAGTTCTTGACCAGGTTTGCACATACCACAGCAGGGATTTTGGCCCACTCCTCCATACAGACCTTCTCCAGATCCTTCAGGTTTCGGGGCTGTCGCTGGGCAATACAGACTTTCAGCTCCCTCCAAAAATTTTCTAATGGGTTCAGGTCTGGAGACTGGCTAAGCCAATCCAGGACCTTGAGAGGCTTCTTACAGAGCCACTCCTTAGTTGCCCTGGCTGTGTGTTGTTGTCATACTGGAAGACCCAGCCACGACCCATTTTCAATGCTCTTACTGAGGGAACGAGGTTGTTGGCCAAGATCTCGCAATACATGGCCCCATCCATCCTCCCCTCAATATGGTGCAGTCGTCCTGTCCCCTTTGCAGAAAAGCAGCCCCAAAGAATAACGTTTCCACCTCCATGGTTCACGGTTGGGATGGTGTTCTTGGGGTTGCACTCATCCTTCTTCTTCCTCCAAACGCAGCGAGTGGAGTTTAGATCAAAAAGCTCTATTTTTGTCTCATCAGACCACATGACCTTCTCCCATTCCTCCTCTGGATCATCCAGATGGTCATTGGCAAACTTCAGACGGGCCTGGACATGCGCTGGCTTGAGCAGGGGGACCTTGCGTGTGGCGTAGTGTGTTACTAATGGTTTTCTTTGAGACTGTGGTCGCAGCTCCCTTCAGGTCATTGACCAGGTCCTGCTGTGTAGTTCTGGGCTGATCCCTCACCTTCCTCATGATCATTGATGCCCCACAAGGTGAGATCCTGCATGGAGCCCCAGACCGAGGGAGATTAACCGTCATCTTTAACTTCTTCCATTTTCTAATAATTACGCCAACAGTTGTTGCCTTCTCACCAAGCTGCTTGCCTATTGTCCTGTAGCCCATCCCAGCCTCGTGCAGGTCTACAATTTTATCCCTGATGTCCTTACACAGCTCTCTGGTCTTGGCCATTTTGGAGAGGTTGGAGTCTGTTTGATTGAGTGTGTGGACAGGTGTCTTTTTTACAGGTAACGAGTTCAAACAGGTGCAGTTAATACAGATAATGAGTGGAGAACAGGAGGGCTTCTTAAAGAAAAAATAACAGGTCTGTGAGAGCCAGAATTCTTACTGGTTGGCAGGTGATCAAATACTTATGTCATGCAATAAAATGCAAATTAATTATTTAAACATCATACAATGTGATTTTCTGGATTTTTGTTTGAGATACCGTCTCTCACAGTTGAAGAGTACCTATGATAAAAATTACAGACCTCTACATGCTTTGTAAGTAGGAAAATCTGCAAAATCGGCAAATACTTGTTCTCCCCACTGTACATATATTTACACATTATTTTATTATATTATTAATGCATTATACACTATCTATATATTGTCAAGATTGCCAAAAGCCAGTCTTCTGATCTAAGGACCCTTGCCGGGCCACAGTAGGCGGGGGGGGGGGGGGGGGGGTCAACAACAAGAACAGTGCTGTCAATCCAGGTCCTGATTGACTAGCTACCGACCTGTAAATCAGTAGTGACAATTCTAATAGCAATATCCCTCCTGCAGTGCATACAGAGAAAATATTGATAAAACAATAGTGAGCAGCTGCTATACTAAAACGAGATGCATCAAATATATGTCAAAGAAACATTTCTAAAACATTAGCAGCGCTAGTGCAAAAATAGCAAATATTTAAAAATATCAATGAAATTGCTTAATGCCGCGTACACACGAGCGGACTTTTCGACCGGATTGGTCCGACGTGTGTGGGCTCCATCGGACCTGCAGCAGACTTTTTTGTGTGAAAATCTGATGGACTTTAGATTCGGAACATGTTTTAAATTTGTCCGACGGACCCGAGTCTGGTCGAAAAATCCACTCGTCTGTATGCTAGTCCGACGGACCAAAACCCACTCTAGGGCAGCTATTGGCTGCTGGCTATCAACTTCCTTATTTCAGCCCGGTCGTACGAGATCACGTACGAATCCGTTGGATTTTGGTGTAACTGTGTGTAGGCAAGTCCGTTCGTTCGAAAGTCCGTCAAAAGTCCGTCGGAAAGACTGTCGGACCTTTGTTGCCGAAAAGTCCGGCCGTGTGTACAGGGCATAGGAGTCCACTTAAACAAAGTATCAAATGGTGATCCACTCAGTGAAAGTCCATTAAGAAAAGGCAGGTGAGCATAAACTAGATGATCGTGGAAGAAAATATTAGCAAGTCTCCATCACCACACCACTTGTGCCACAGCCCTGTTGGTAATCCACTTACCAGACCCTGCTGGTTAACACGCTTATCAATCAAAGGGATAATCGCTGTTCACTGGACACTTTTCATCTGTATTTTGCTCATTGCAAGCAATAGATAAAAAAAATCCACATGGTGTAATCCAGTACAACAATTATTTATTAATTTAAAATGATCTCACAAAAAAACACTCACAATTTTTGTATAATATAAGGGCATGTAACATCAATACTATGCCAGTCGTGCGTTCCCCTCTAACCTCTCACCGCTCCCGCAGTGTTCCCGGGAAGGACAGACGAGGATAAGCCGACTCTGTAGATAGCTGCGTAGCAACGCCCTGACGACGCGTTTCTGTCATCACTTTCGTCAGAGAAAATGTGCTGAAAAAGTCGGCTTATACTCGAGTATATACGGTAATTTATCTTTATAATTCTATTTACAGTGTTACAAGATCCAACCAATGGAGATGACCGCTCGACCGATATTGAGGCTCCAAAAGCGGGAGATGAGACACTTATGCTCTTTGATGATGAAGGTAGATATTAACATAAGGATTTGACTAGGCCTTTTTTTTTTGCTATGAGAGACTGTGCTAGTTTAACCTCTTCCAGACCACCTTCCGCACATTTACCACAGCAAGGCGGCCCGGCCGCGTGAAGCAACGTACCTGTATGTCGCTCCGTGAAGTAGCCCCTGCGGGGCCTCCGGGGGCGCTCGCGCACTGATTGTACAGAGGAGGAGCCAATTACCAGGGGCCGGCAGACGCAATGTCCGGCAGCCACCCACGATCGTTTCCCAGAGAGGCAGATGGACGATCTAGGCAGATGGCCATTCTGATAGGGGAGAACATGGAGATCTTGTGTTAAGCAGGAACACGGAGCTGTGTGTTTCTCCAGTCAGACCATCCCCCACACAGGTAGCAAGCAGCCCCTAGGGATACACTTAACCCTTTGGTCACCCCTCCTGTTAACCCCTGCCCTGCCAGTGTCATTTATACAGTGACAGTGCATTTTTTTTAACACTCATTGTATTGGTGTTGTTGGTCCCCAAAAAGTATCACTTTACTAAAGGCAAATCCACTCTGAACTACAAGTGCACTGAAAAGTGCACTTGTAAGTTCAGTCACTGTAGATCTGAGGGGAAGCTCTGAAATAAGGGGAAGCTCTGCTGATTTTGTCATTCAATCATGTGCATGCAAAAATGCTGTTTTTTTATATTCCTTACATGGCCCCCTCAGATCTACAGCGACTGTACTTCCAAGTGCAAAGGGGATTTGCCTTTACTAAATACCCCCTTTAGTGTCAGATTTGTCTGCCGCAATGTCGCCGTCCCGCTAAAACTCGCTGATCGCCGCCATTACTAGTAAACAATATCCGAAAAAAATTAAAGGTCCCTAAATCTATCCCATAGTCTGTAGATGCTATAGCTTTTAAGCTAACCAATCAATATACGCATATTGTTTTTTTTTTTTTGTATAACAAATATGTAGCTGAATACATTGGCCACAATTTAAGAAATTTGATTTTTTTTCAAATTTTTTTTGTGGATATGTATTATAGCAGAAAGTAAAAAATTAAATATTGGGGTTTTTTTTCAAAATTGGCAGTCTTTTTTCATTTTTAGCACAAAACATACAACAACAAGACCGTGCAATTGTCAGTGAAAGTAACAAAGTGCCGTATCACAAAAAAATTGCCTGGTCAAAAAAGAGGGGGGCTGAAGTTGTTCCTTGACAATTGTGAATTCATGCAACGCTGTAACCAAATGAAATGCATCCAATTTTTATTGTAATGTTTTTTCACAAAAAAAACCCCTTTATTTTTACCTGAGCCAGATCTGATCCAGCGATCTGCGCCAGAGCAGCGGCTCTCTCCACTGTCTCCTTCCTCATTGTGCAAATTGGCTGCCACTGCTGTCGATCAACTGCTGGGATGAGGGAGTGGGGGGTGGCTGAGTCGCCTGGTCTGTGTCAATAGATGCAGACCGGGTGCCTCGGGAGTGAGACCGCATAGGTGGCCCCAGAGAATGGGCACTCGCCGAAGAGTAGGCGCCAGCAGGGGACCCCAGAAAAGTAGCATTAGGGCTGCTCCACACCAAACAATTGCACAGAGCTTGTATGACATGTTTATTATTTTGGTTTTAAACAAAATAATGTTTAACCAATTAAGGACCGAGCCTCTTTCTGAGATTTGTTTACAAGTTAAAAACAGTTTTTTTTGCTAGAAAATTACTTAGAACCCCCAAACAGTATACATTTTTTTTCTCACACCCTAGAGAATAAAATGGCGGTCGTTGCAATACTTTATGTCACACCATATTTGCGTAGCGGTCTTACAAGCGCACTTTTTTGGGAATTTTTTTTTTCAATTAAAAAATAAGACAACATTAAAATTAGCCCAATTTTTTATTATACTGTGAAAGATGATGTTACGCCGAGTACATTGATACCCAACATGTCACGCTTCAAAATTGCGCCCGCTCGTGGAATGGAGACAAACTTTTACCTTTAAAAATCTCCATAGGCGACGGTTAAAACATTTTACAGGTGGCATGTATTAGGTTACAGAGGAGGTCTAGGGCTAGAATTATTGCTCTCGCTCTACCGATCGCGGCGATACTTCACATGTGTGGTTTGAACCCCGTTTTCATATGCGGGCGCTACTCACGTATGCGTTCGCTTCTGCACGTGAGCTCGGCGGGACAGGGCGCGTTTAAAACTTTTTTTTTTCTTATTTATTTTACCTTTTATTTTTTATTTTTACACTGTTCTTTAAAAAAAAAGAAATGGTGTCACTTTTACAGTATGTAAACATCCCTTGTAATAGAAAAAAAATATGACAGGACTTCTTAAATATGAGATCTGGGGTCAAAAAAAAAACTCAGATCTCATATTTACACTGAAATGCAATAAAAAAAAAATATTGTCATTTAAAAAGAAAATAAAAATGGCCCTTTAAGAGCTATGGGCGGAAGTGACGTTTTGACGTCGCTTCCGCCCTGCAATGGTATGGAGATGGCTGGGGGCCATCTTCCCCTCACTCATCTCCATACCCAGGAAGGAGAAGGATCCGGGGCCCTCTCCCGCCGCTGATAAAAGTGACCTCGCCCCACAATTGACCTCTTATTGTAAAGTAGAGAGTAAGAGGTATTTAATATACATGGGCCAAACACCCCCCTGTTCGGTAGGCAGCAGAACTTCCGAACAGGGGAAATGTTCTAACCTAAATGGCGAACCCCATTGAAGTCTATGGGAGCCGAACATGAAAAATCAAAATTGCCCATTGAAGGCTTAGATGCAAGTATTTGGCCATAAAATGGGTATGGTGGTCTGACTACTGCCCTGGGGACATGTATCAATGCCCCAAACTTTTTGACAAATAATCTTATTTTCTGGAGCAGTGATTTATTGATAAAATGAGAAAACAATCAGCGCAAACCAAATATAAAAGAACAGTATGCAGGCTGAACACTAGGAGGAAAACACCGACCTCAATGATATACAGTAAATTAAATAAGTGCAGCGCAAAAGAATATAAATGATAATGGAGTATTGAATAATCTAGTAAATAGTAAGAGTCTTTAAATATGAACAAGTGAAAGTAGCAGGTAGCAGAAGGTAGCAAATAACTTTCTTCTGGGGACACTGGTAACAAACTTAAATCCGTGCGGTACGTGTGTAAAAAAGTTGCGCTTACCAGATCCAATTGACCCCTTGATTATAGGGGGTCCGAAACAGCATAAGTGGGTCCGTGGCAAACTGCTGAGCTGGTTCAAATCTGTAGAAATCCCCTCAGATCAGGAGTAGACAATCATAATACCGCTGGATACTTTCTTTTCTTTCTCAATTAGGCTATATCCCTCGAGGAGGGAGGAGGTCCGTGTTGAGATGCCAGGCGGAGAGGTAGAAATCCCCAGGAGCAGTAAATGACATAAAGAAAACTTCTAAGAGCGATCCGTGTGGAAATCAATGTTCAACATTTATTAAAAAGTTTAAAACGAAAAGACGCTAGCAGAGCGCCAATATGTACACGTGCTGAGGCAGTGAACAACGATGAGACAGACTGCTCTTGACAGAACAGCTGTCAGCAGGAGAATGCTGCGGGTGACGGTGGTCAATCCATACCGCCCTCGTACGCGGCGTTACGTCTGAAAGACTTCGTCAGCAAGGGCCACCCTTGCTGACGAAGTCTTTCAGACGTAACGCCGCGTACGAGGGCGGTATGGATTGACCACCGTCACCCGCAGCATTCTCCTGCTGACAGCTGTTCTGTCAAGAGCAGTCTGTCTCATCGTTGTTCACTGCCTCAGCACGTGTACATATTGGCGCTCTGCTAGCGTCTTTTCGTTTTAAACTTTTTAATAAATGTTGAACATTGATTTCCACACGGATCGCTCTTAGAAGTTTTCTTTATGTCATTTACTGCTCCTGGGGATTTCTACCTCTCCGCCTGGCATCTCAACACGGACCTCCTCCCTCCTCGAGGGATATAGCCTAATTGAGAAAGAAAAGAAAGTATCCAGCGGTATTATGATTGTCTACTCCTGATCTGAGGGGATTTCTACAGATTTGAACCAGCTCAGCAGTTTGCCACGGACCCACTTATGCTGTTTCGGACCCCCTATAATCAAGGGGTCAATTGGATCTGGTAAGCGCAACTTTTTTACACACGTACCGCACGGATTTAAGTTTGTTACCAGTGTCCCCAGAAGAAAGTTATTTGCTACCTTCTGCTACCTGCTACTTTCACTTGTTCATATTTAAAGACTCTTACTATTTACTAGATTATTCAATACTCCATTATCATTT
Source organism: Lithobates septentrionalis (assembly GCA_037952835.1). NCBI lineage: Eukaryota > Metazoa > Chordata > Amphibia > Anura > Ranidae > Lithobates > Lithobates septentrionalis. Next base: position 1,816,000 of record JBBDGP010000364.1, read on the forward strand.
ATATTCTTTTGCGCTGCAGTGATTTATTGATGTTTAACGTGCAAATATAAAAATGAAAAATTCCTTTATAGTGCCTGGTGGGGTCCCCTTAGTCTGCCTGTACAGTGGCACATCTGTACTATGTATAGAACATGCTGCAAAAGTGACATTCCCCCCAAAAAAAGGCAAATCCCAGTTAAAATGACTTGCGGTTACAATTGCCGACACACGGTTATTGAAAAAAATAATGAAAAATATGCCAAAATGATAAAAAAAGGAGTTGGTTCCCCCCCAAAATCTGTACCAGACCCTTATCTGCGCAGAAAGGGGGTGGGGGGCTAGCGAGTGCCCCCCCCCTTATTAAACCATACCAGACCACATGCTCTCAACTTGGGTGGATGGCTGCTGTGGGGTGTCCCAAAGCACCTTGTCCCCATGTTGTGGAGGACAAGGGCCTAATCCACACAACCGTGGCTGGTGATTGTGGGGGTCAGGGGGGCTTATCGGAATAAGGCCCCCTTGTGGTTGTCAGGGGGTCTTATCGGAATCTGGAAGCCCACTTGTTGATCTTCTCAGTGAATTGCTGTGGTGGCTGCTGTGGGGCATCCCAAAGCACCTTGTCCCCATGCTGTAGAGGACAAGGGCCTCATCCACACAACCGTGGCCCGGTGATTGTGGGGGTCAGGGGGCGGGGGGGTCTTATTGAAATCTGGAAGCCCACTTATTGATCTTAGTGAATTAGCAAAGTGAACGTCAGAACAAGAGCAAAAAATTCTCTTGTCAGACCCGCTACAATGACTCAGCTTTTTTTTAGCCGGGAAATGCTTTAAAAGCGGTGACTATGGAGATTTTTAAATACCGTAGTGTGTTGCCATCAAACGCAATTTTATAACTAGACGTATTTGATATTTATTTACTTTGCCTCAATTATTAGTGGCACCTTGACGTTGCATTGTGGAATAAATATTATTTTCCAATAAATAAAACGATTATAATTTATATCAACATTATTCCAGCAGAACAGTATCTGTTCTGTGTAATGGCCAAACAAAATATTAACAATTTATTTTGTTCCTAGGCAACAGTCAATTTGTCTTAGAATATAATGTGGACGTTGATCCAGACTGTGAAAATATACGTGGTAAGTAGAGAATAAATATATGTCAAGTAATCTAAAAATATTTCATGTGTAATTATTGATCTATTTCAATATGAGCATGTATGAAGATGTTAAAGTTATTGTAAGGGTTTGTTTTTTTTTTTTTGTTTTTTTTTAAATAACAAACACATCATACTTACCTCCACTGTGCAGCTCGTTTTGCACAGAGTGGCCCCGAACCTGGTCTTCTGGGGTCCCCCCCGGCGGCTCTCGCGGCTCCTCCCCACATCAGATAACCCCCTAGGAGAAGCGCTCTCCCGAGGGGGTTACCTTGCGGGCGCGCTTCAAAGTCCAGCATTCGGCGTCCATAGGCGCCGAATATATGACTCAGCCCCACCCCCCTAGCGCCCGCATCATTGGATTTGATTGACAGCAGCGAGAGCCAATGGCTGCGCCGCTATCAATCTACCCAATCAAGAGTTGAGAACCCCCGTGCAGAGAGACAACGCGTCCCCGCCGGGTAAAGTTCCAGGGCTCAGGTAAGTGAAACGGGGGGCTGGGGTGGGGGGCGGTCACTGCCAGGTGTTTTTTCACCTTAATGCATAGGATGCATTAAGGTGAAAAAACACGTAGGTTTACAACCCCTTTAAGTGTATAATATCTTCTTATCTTATGTTATATTATCTTATCTCATCTTATCTGTTCAATCTCCAGTGAATGAGGAGCCTCAAACAGGACCATCTTGTACTGGTAAATATAAAGATGTTTTTGTCCAATTGCACCTTTCTTAAGCCCTGTACACATGGTCTGAATAGATATCGGCCGGTTCAGTAGAAGCCAGCCAACATTTGGCCCCTTGGTTGGTTGAATGGCCATCTTCTGTTGACTGAAAAAGGTTTATCCAATTGTTTTACTAACATCAGTGTTAGTACAGGACCTCCTTCCTAGATCTTCATTTTTTTCCATTAGGCCTGCTTCATTGATTGAAAAAAATAATGTTAGTGTGTAATAGGCGTTAAACATTGCTGGAGATTAAAGTTGTGTTCCGGCCGAAATTATACTTTTTAAATAAAAATACCCCTATAATACACAAGCTTAATGTATTCTAGTAAAGTTAGTCTGTAAACTAAGGTCTGTTTTGTTAATTTATAGCAGTAGTTTGTTATTTTATAAACTTACAGCAGGCCGTGGCCATCTTAAGTGTGGGCATCTGAAGCCAGACTGTATTTCTTCCTGGATCTCATCCTTGCAGATCTCGCACATGCTCAGTGCAGCACAAGCAGTGTAATAGGTTTCAGGTCAGGTTTCCATAGCAACGGCAGTTTCAGAGGAAGTTGCTGCCCCTTTCCCAGAAGGCATTGCAAACAGGAAATTATGCGATGGGCCGCGGCCAGAGAGGAGGAAGTGAAAAATGAATACAGCAGATATACAGTAGGTGCTGAGAAAAAAAAAAAAATCCAATTTCTTTACAGTGCACAGTTTAGTGAGGGATGCTGAAGAGTTGTAAAAGTGGGTGGAACTCCACTTTAACTCACAATCTGGTGCATCTGTGCATAGTATCCTATAAGCTTCTAAATTCAAAATTCTAAAACCCCCTTCCTGCCCAGACCAATTTTCAGCTTTCAGCGCTGACGCACTTTGAATGACAATTGCGCCGTCATGCTACAGCTTACCCAAATGAAATTTTTATCATTTTTTTCACACAGATAAAGCTTTCTTTTGGTGGTATTTAATTGCTGCTGTTTTTTTTATTTTTTGCTAAATAAAACAAAAAGTGGCCGAAATGTAAAAGAACAAAACAAAAACAAAACTGTTTCATAATTTGTTATAAAACAGGTCATTTTTCTCCTTCACTGATGTGTGCTGATAAGGCTGAGCTGATGGGCACTGATAGGCAGCACTGATGGGCACTGATAGGCGGCACTAAGGCACTAAAGGGCACTAATAGGCACTGATAAGGCGGCACTAATGGGAAATGATAGGCAGCAATGATGGGCACTGATAGGCACTGATAAGGCAGCACTAATGGGCACTGATAGGTGGCTCTGATAAGCACTGATGAGGCGGCACTGATAGGTGGCACTGAGAGGTGGCACCGATGGGTGGCAATGATGGTTGGCAGAGGGTGGCACTGAAGGGCACTGATAGGTGGCTCTGAAGGGAATTGATAGGTGGCACTGATGGGCACTGATGGGTGGCACTGATGGGCACTGGTAGGCGCTGGTCGGTGACATTGATAGGCAGCACTGATCTGTGGCACTGATTATTAGACACTGATGGGCATTGATAGACAGCACTGGTGGGCATTGATGGTTGGCACTGTGGGCACTGGTAGGTGGCACTGGTTGGTACTGATAGGTGGCATTGGTAGGTGGCACTGGTGGGTGGCACAGTAGGCACTGGCAGCTGACACTGGTGGGCACAGCCGTGGCTTTCTGAGTGAGGGACCGATGTCCCTCTGACAGAAGCCAGTGGTCGGCTTTCTTTTTCTTCTCACGCTATCAGCGTGAGAAAAACAAAATACCGATTACCGAGCTTCTGTTTACATCACATGATCAGCCGTCATTGGCTGACAGCTGATCACGTGGTAAGGGGTCGGGATCGACGCCTTACTCAGATCTGTGATCAGCCGAGTCTCATAGACTTAGTGATCACAGAGCGCGCCGCACGTGTGACCCGCAGGGTCGCGTAGACTGCGCTTGCTCGGGAGGACATCCATGGACGCCCTCCCGGCGATTAGGGCCCACGCTGCAGCCATCTTTCAGCTATAGCGCAGGGCGGCAAGTAGTTAAAGATTTGATAAAACAACGGATTTTGCACTCTCCTCTTTTAGCAAGTAATACCCAAATTGTCTGACAAAATCACTTTTTTTATTTTTCATAGGGGTTGAGACATAAAATGTCACTGGTCATCAACAAATAGCAGGCGAAATTTCACCGCCAAGTAAACACGAATACCAAGAAATAATTATCTTTTTTGAATGTTATGTTAAGAATTAAGTTTATTCGTTTTTTTGAATGATTTTAATTTGCAGATCAGGAAGACGCAAGACTACCAACAATAGTGGAAAGTGCTCCAATCCACAACACTTCTTCTTCTGTTCTGCTCCATGCTCCAAGAGGCAGAAGAAGAAGAGAAATGTTGTCAGAACGGGTGGATTCAACAAACAATATTGCAAATCAGTTAGGACAGACTTTTTAATGCACTGATTGACAAAGTGAACATCCAAGAGCCATTTCAACAGGTTGTTGTTGCACAAATTACAAGAACCAACGACAGCCTTAAAAATATCCTTACACAATTGGCAAGTATTGTTCCAAGTTTGTTGCGCCAACAGCAAACTTTGGATAATATGTTGGAGGAGCAAAAGAAGATGTTCACTGCTCTATTTTATTTAGTGGGTGTTGTGGCTCCACTGTGTCAACAAATGTCCCCTGCTAATGACACAGATAATGGGACGGATACCACTAATATTTAATTGTGGTTGCAATACATTTCTAATGGGGTGCATGTCCGAGATGGAACAGTTTGCTTCCCAGAGCTACCACACGTCTGATCATGTGCTCCCCAGCTACTGTTGCCTTAAGGATTTTTTTCTGATGTGCCTTGAAGAAATATAGTCACACAAATGTATTTTTATTGGGATTTTATGTGACCAACACAAAGTGACACATAATTGTGAAGTGGAAAAAAAAATGATAAATGGTTTTCAATTTTGTTTTATAAATAAAAATCTAAAAAGCGTTATTTGCATTTGTATTCTGCACCCCGGAGTCAATACTTTGTAGAACCTCCTTTCATTGCAATTTCAGTATTTTTGGGGATGTCTTTACCAGCTTTGCACATCTAGAAAGTGACATTTTTTGCCCATTCTTCTCTGCAAAATAGTTCAAGCTCTGTCAGATTGGATGGAGAGCGTCCGTGAACAGCAATTTTCAAGTTTTGCCACAGATTCTCAATTGGGTTTTCAGTCTGGACGGTCCATTCTAACACATGAATATGCTTTGATCTAAACCATTCCATTGTAGCTCTGGCTGTATGTTTAGGGTCCTTGTCCTGCTGGAACGTGAACCTCCAGCCCGGTTTCAAGTTTGTTGCAGACTCGAACGCGTTTTCTTCGAAGATTGCCCTGTAGTTGGCTCGATCCATCTTATCATCATCTCTGACCAGCTTCCCTGTCCCTGCTGAAGAAAAGCATCCCAACAACATGAAGCTGCCACCACCATGTTCCACGGTGGGGATGGTGTGTTCAGGGTGATGTGCAGTGTTAGTTTTCCCACACATAGCGTTTTGCTTTTGAACCAAAAAATAAAATTTTGGTCTGATCTGAAAAGAACACCTTCTTGTAAACTTCAAACAGGAGATCTTATGGCTATCTTTCAACAATGACTTTCTTCTTGCCATCCTTCCATAAAGACCAGATTTGTGGAGAGCACGACTAATAGTTATCCTGTGGACAGATTCTCCCACCTGAGCTGTGGATCTCTGCAGCTCCTCCAGAGTTACCAAGGGCCTCTTGGCTGCATCTCTGATTAATGCTCTCCTTGCCCGGCCCGTCAGTTTAGGTGGACGGCCATGTCTTGGTAGGTTTGCAGATGTGCCCATACTCTTTCTATTATCGGGTGATTGATTGAACAACGCTCCAAGAGATGTTCAAAGTTGGCTAAATTGTTTTAGAACCTAACCCTGCTTTAAACTTCTCCACAACATTATCCCTGACCTGCCCGGTGTGTTCCTTGGCCTTCATGATGCTGTATGTTCACTAAGGTTCTTTAACAAACCTCTGAGGGCTTCACAGAACAGCTATATTCATACTGCGATTAAATTACACACTGGTGGAGTTTTTTTTACTAATTAGGTGACCTCTGGTTCCACTAATTTTTAATGCACGCCACACTTTTCAGATATTTATTTTTAAAACATTTAATACTTTACTCCCACTTCGCATGTTGAAAATTTGAAGGGATACAAATACTTTTTTAAGCCACTGAATGCAGCTTCAAGTTCTGTGGATTATGTGGGGTGGGGGGAGGGAATTCAGCCATTGCTGAAGAAGTAGTTATTGGGATATCCGTTGCACTTTATAACAAACTTGCACTTATCTATATATGTTTTCATTGCCGGTTATAATTTTTATTATAAATTCTCCTATGTATTTTGGACATGCCTAATTTGCACTAAATTAAAAATTTGTCAAGTATTAAACACTGTAAAAACATCTTTATTGTTATTATACAACTATAACAAGCAGGTGCTAATGATGATCTTTTTCATATGCAAGATGAAGCACAGTCAGGAAATGAGAAAACCATTGTTGTGTAGGTGGCTTATAACTGGCTGATGTGTATAAACTCCGAAGATGATGTCATACACGCAGGTCATACACCATGGCAAGACAGATGCAGCTCTAACTCCCCAGCAGAGTCCATTTGTGAGGTTTGGGCACTTTCCAAGGCTGTCACCCGCTGCTCCTATACTGACAAGGAAGATTCCCTGGTGGTTCGGCATTCAGAGATGGACTGCAATTCAGGCCGGACAGTGTGGAGGTCCTGACGGTGTGTCCTCCAGCTGGAGAATGAGAGCCTCTATCTCCCATTTGGTTGAGGGGACTTGAATAAGTGCCTGTAAGTCCTCATCCCGTTGAGTTATCCCCAGACCTTGCGGGGTATCACGCGAGTCGGACTGCTGAGCCTCTGATGTCTCCAAAAATTCAACCGATACCACAGAAGGGGTAGGAGATGCTGGCTGTACTTGTGTGAACAAGGCTTTCCAAGCACAACCTCGTGGCTTCTGCCATGTTGGCGCTGGGTTCCCTGGAAAAAGTTTTGTATTTCTCCTTCATTTTTAGAGCCTTGGGTTGTCCTGGCTGTTGACTTTCCCCTGCGCCTCTTTGCTTGAGAGCATGCTGCTATGTAGAGAGCTAAACAAGCCGGTATAGTTGACATAAAGCCAGGTGCTCAGAAGCTGCACGTCTGTACTCGGCCATGACCAGACCACCCCCCCAAACTCTGTAAAATGAAGGAATAAGACAGGACCGTTTAGCTTAGCACCGAAACATTTTGTGGTCAAATAAACATTTATTTTACACTACAGTAAAACCTTGGTTTGAAAGTAACTTGGTTTGTAAGCGTTTTGCAAGACAAGCGCCATTTTAAACAAATTTTGACTTGATATACAAGCGATGTCTTCATATACAAGAACAGAAGCGCCTCTAAGTGTAGCAATATGATTACATTTAATGAAGGTACAACATTTAGCAACTCACATGGTTGATGATTAAAACAGGCACATCTAAGTATGCAGGCATCCAGGGTAAAGCTGTCCACATAGACCGTCCTCCTCATCGCCATCAACTTCAACCCTTCCATGCTGCGTACTTTGCTTTCAAATCGCTCCACTGCAGGGTAGTTTTCCTGGTAACGACTGCAGACTGACAGCGGTGAGAGTCGGTGGTGCGGAGGACGGACCATGTGGACAGCTTTACCCAGATGCCTGCATACTTATGCCGCGTACACACGAGCGGATTTCTCGTCGGAAAAAGATATGACGGCTTTTCCGACAGGGTTCCGCTCAAGTTTGCCTTGCATACACACGGTCAGGCAAAAGTTCACTGAAATTACGACCGTCAAGAACGCGGTGACGTACAACACTACGACGAGCCGAGAAAATGAAGTTCAATGCTTCCGAGCATGCTTTGAATTGTTTCCGAGCATGCATAGGGATTTTGCACGTCGGAATTGCCACAGATGATCGCATTTTTGGATAGGAACTTTTCCAGACCGAAAAATTGAGAACATGCTCCCAATCTTTTGCTGGCTGGAATTCGGCCAGCAAAAGTCTGATGGAGCATACACATGGTCGCATTTTCCGCCCAAAAACTTTCATCGATCTTTTGCGGGCCGAAATTCCGATCGTGTGTACGTGGCATAAGATGTGCCTCTTTTAATTATCAACCATGTGAGTTGCTAAATGCTGTACCTTCATTAAATGTAACCATATTGGTACACTTAGCAATATGGTTACATTTACACCTCTCTTCTCTTTTACAATCTGGAGCTCCTGCTGGATTTTGCTTCTAATCCCCTTGTGGAGGCTTCCATTTGTGGATGGACATTTTATGGTTACACAACTTTGCTATAATCTTTTTATATGGACTATAAACGGAAGGACCTATGAATAAATGGTTGTGGACCGAATCATCTGAGTTTCTATTATTTCTTATGGGGAAATTTGCTTTGATATACAAGTGCTTTGGATTACAAGCATGTTTCCGGAACAAATTATGCTCACATTTCAAGGTTTTACTATATAAGTTTCAGAATTGATCTTATGCTGTAACTGTCCCTTGCTGCCTGTAGGCCAGATGACTGAGCAATTATATGAATGCTACTTGCAAATTTCTCATTTATCAGAGCATAGATTGTTGCTTGTCAGTTAATGTTGATCTTGTAGATGCTACTTTACAAAGGCTTGTGTGCTTATTGGTCTCATGGAGATCACAAGTAGTGCAATCTTGTAGGCCAGGAGTCTCCAAACTTTCTTCAAAAAAGGGCCAGTATACTTTCCTGCAGACTTTAGAGGTGCCAAATTGTGGCCATTGGGAGTAGAAAAGATACTATTGTTAGTTACAGTACACAAAGCCTAATCTTATTTGATGGGTCGAGACCTTGTGGACCAATGTTGGTGTCATTGAGAGGAATTGTGCCCATTCATTAGTGTCCCTGAGCCCCATTGCTGGTGTCCGTGGTGGGCACTGATGAGGCTGCACTGATAGGTGGCCCAGATGGGCACTGAGAGGTGGCACCGATGGGCACTGAGAGGTGGCACTGATGGGAACTGAGAGGTGGCACTGATAGGCAGCACTGATGGGCAATGATAGGTGGCACTGATGGGCACTGAGAGGTGGCATTGATGGGCAGCACCGATAGGCAATGATAGGTGGCACTGATTGGCACTGGTAGACAGCACTGACAGGTGCCACTGATGGTGAGGCACTAATTGGCAACATTGATAGGTGGCACTGTTTGGCACTGATAGGTGGCACTGGTGGGCACTGATATGCACTGATTAGCTGCACTGGTGGGCAACTAGGCAGGGACCGGTGTCCTTGTAACAAAAGCCAGTTAATGAAACCCGGTTAACAGCTTTTTGCTTCTTTACTCATGCTGATCGCGTGGAGAAAAAAAGCTGATAATCGGCTTGTTTACTTCCGTGATCACCTGTCATTGGCTGACAGCTGATCACATGGTAAAGGGACCGCTGTTATTGTCACTTTACTCTGTTCTGTGATCAGGATGGACTCGCCATTTACAGAGCACAACGCCTGTGCGCCCCAGGGGGGGCGCACAAGCAGCGCGGACATGGGAGGATGAGAGGATGTCTATTGAAGGCCTCCGGGCACTGGAAGCATGCATTGTAGCCATCATTCAGCTATAGCGTGGGCGGAAAGTGGTTTTTACATAAATATATTAAATGCTCACCTAGGTGGATGCAGCATAATATCTGATGCATCTTCAGCCAACACCCCCCCCCCCACCTGCCCCATTTATGTGACCAAAAACAGATCATTGTTTTGTGAATTCACTGAGCAGAGAGCAGGTGATTGTCAATGGTAGGGAGCGTCCCTCTCTGTCTCTCAAAAGCTTTCTGAGAGGAGGAGTCAGCTGTCGATCCAAGCATCTTGGTGGATCCCGACATGAAAGTGATGACGTTGGCTGAAAACGGACTGCAGAACGAAATCCACTCCTGTGACCCACTGGAGCAGTGGGACCAAAAAGAGCTTTGGTTCTACTTCTCCTTCACAGGTATGAACATTACACGTTAACAAAAAGATGAAAATTGTGAAAATGGAACTTACATATACAATGATGGGACTCCGCTTGGCAAGGATAGGATTAGAAATGTTAGCCTAATTAGTCGCCCCGCTTTGTACACTCTGGAATACATCATGTTTGTTTATTGTTAAAACATATTGTTGATTGCAACAAAAGGTATGGAAAAAGAAAAAAAAAAAAGAAATAATTACCCTAAAATAGGTCCGGATAAGATTTTGACGAACATGATTCCCTAGGTCTGAGGAATCCTCAGAGGCAGCCAGGAGTGCCGGTATTTCTGGTAGCAGATCATTACTGATGTGCAAGTCTACATTGTTTGCAAGAGCAATATTATGTAGAACTGCACATACAATAATGATATCTGACACCAGTTTCGGAGAGTGCTGTAAAAACCCGCCAGTTTTCGAGAGGCATCGAATGTGGATTTCCACATCCCAAAAGTCCTCTCAATAACTGCACGGGGTACGGATATGTGCACTTTTATTTCTAACCTTGGCTGCAGTCTATGGATTCACCAGAGGCCATATCCTGTGTCTTCTGTCATTTAAAAAAGAAATATTTTTAATAATCTATATTAATTGAGAATAGTTATATTAAAAAAATAATTTCATTAATAATACATTGCCAATACATTTATACATGTGAGAAATGAAATATTCAAATATCAAAGTCATTTTCACTATATTTATGGTGGGCCCATTGTTTTTTTTTTTTTTTTTTAAAGATTTCATATGACATGAAGTTAATTAGAATTATAAATTCTCTTCTTAGATTGAACGGAGAATGCAATGAAATATATAAATGAACATGTGGGATGGGATTTAACGTTTTCTTCAAGAAAAGGGAGGTTGGGACTTCAGATGAGGCCATTGATTAGTGGAGGTATAGATTGTAAAAGCATTTAATTGGCATAGATGGATGTATAAATTCATTACAATTCTGAACAGGCAAGTAAAATATATACATATATATACAGACATGTCATCTGAGCGGCACATTGCAATGTTATAAAAGATACAGTGGGGACGGAAAGTATACAGATCTCCTTAAATTTTTCACTCTTTGTTATATTGCAGCCATTTGCTAAAATCATTTAAGTTCATTTTTTTCCTCATTAATGTACACACAGCACCCCATATTGACAGAAAAACACAGAATTGTTGACATTTTTGCAGATTTATTAACCACCTGACAACTGGGCACTTAAACCCCCCTCCTGCCCAAACCAATTTTCAGCATTCAGCGCTCTCACACTTTGAATGACAATTACTCAGTCATGTAATACTGTACCCAAATGAATTTTTTGTCCTTTTTTTCATACAAATAGTGCTTTCTTTTGGTGGTATTTGATCACCTCTGGGTTTTTTATTTTCTACGCTATAAATGAAAAAAGACCGAAAATTTTGAAAAAAAAAAACGCATTTTTATTAGTTTCTGTGATAAAATTTTGCAAATTATTAATTTTTCTTCATAAATGTTGGCCACAATTTATACTGCTACATATCTTCGGTAAAAATAACCCAAATTAGTGGATATTATTTGGTCTTTGTGAAAGTTAGAGAGTCTACAAACTATGGTGCAAATCATAAAAAATTGATCACACCTGATGTACTGGTGGCCTATCTCATTTCTTGCAACCCGAACATGCCAGGAAAGTACAAATACCCCCCAAATTACCCCTTTTTTGAAAGTAGACATTCCAAGGTATTTAGTAAGATGCATGGTGAGGTTTTTGATGTTGTCATTTTTTCCCACAATTCTTTCCAAAATGAAGATTTTTTTTTTCCCCACAAAATTGTCATTGTAATAGGTTATTTCTTTCACATGGCATGTGTATACCACAAATAACACCCCAAAATACATTCTGCTACTCCTCCTGAGTATTACGATACCACATGTGTGGGACTTTTTCACAGCCTGGCCACATAGAGAGGCCCAATATTCAGGGAGCACCATCAGGTGTTCTAGGAGCATAAATTACACATCTAACTTGTTGACTACCTATTATACTTTTGAAGGCCCTGGAGCACCAGGACAATGACATGTGACACTGACGTGGCACTGATGACAGATGGCACTGATACGTGGCACTGATGACACGGATGTGGCACTGATGACAGATGGCACTCATACGTGGCGCTGATGACACTGATGTGGCACTGATGACAGATGGCTCTAATACATGGCACTGATGACAGATGGCACTAATACATGGCACTGATGACAGATAGCACTAATACGTAGCACTGATGACAGATGGCACTAATACGTGGCACTGACAGATGGCACTAATACGTGGCACTGATGACATGTGACACTGATGACAGATGGCACTAATATGTGGCACTGATGACACGTGGCACTGATGACAGATGGCACTAATACGTGGCACTGATGACAGATGGCACTTATATGTGGCACTGATGACAGATGGCACTAATACGTGGCACTGATGACAGATGGCACTAATACCTGGCACTGATGACACGTGACACTGATGACAGATGGCACTGATACGTGGCACTGATGACACGTGACACTGATGACAGATGGCACGTGACACTGACAGGTGGCATTGATGACAGATGGCACTAATATGTGGCACTGATGACAGATGGCACTGATGACAGATGGCACTTATACGTGGCACTGGGGACAGATGGCAGGGACATGACAGTGGGGACAAATGGCAGGGACATGACAGTGGGGACAGATGGCAGGGACATGACAGTGGGGACAGATGGCAGGGACATGACAGTGGGCACAGATGGCAGGGACATGACCGTGGGGACAGATGGCAAGGACAGATGGCAGTGGGAAAACTTTTTTCATTTTTTTTACACTTACCGCTGCAGCGGTTCGCTCTCCCTCCCCACACGCTGTCTCTGTGTGAGGAGGGAGAGCCGGTGATGAGAGATGATCTCATATGTTTACATATGAGATCAACTCTCATTGGCACCGCCGATCGCTCTGAAAACGGCCGCTATGATTGGCCGTTTTCAGCGATCTGTGACTGGCTGTGTCCAAGGGACACAGCCAGCACAGAACTTCCTGATGCGCGCCCGCGGGAGCGCGCATTGCGGAAGTAAACAGGAGGACGTCCAGGGACGGCCTCCCAGCAGTTAGTGTCCGCACTGTCCGAACTGCAGCTTTCGGCTATAGCGCGGGCGGGAAGAGGTTAAAAAAGAAAAATTGAAATATCACATGGTCCTAAGTATTCAGACCCTTTGCTGTGACACCCATATATTTAACTCAGGTGCTGTCCATTTCTTCTGATCATCCTTGGGATGGTTCTACACCTTCATTTGAGTCCAGCTGTGTTTGATTATACTGATTGGACTTGGTTAGGAAAGCTACACACCTGTCTATATAAGATCTTACAGCTCACAGTGCATGTCAGAGCAAATGAGAATCATAAGGTCAAAGCAACTGCCTGAAGAGCTCAGAGACAGAATTGTGGCAAGGCACAGATCTGGCCAAGGTTACAAAAAATTTCTGCTGCACCTAAGTTTCCTAAGAGCACAGTGGCCTCCATAATCCTTAATTGGAAGACGTTTGGGACAACCAGAACCCTTCCTAGAGCTGGCTGTCCAGCCAAACTGAGCTATTGGGGGAAAAGAGCCTTGGTGAGAGAGGTGAAGAAGAACCCAAAGATCACTGTGGCTCAGCTCCAGAGATGCAGTCGGGAGATGGGAGAGAGTTGTAGAAAGTCAACCATCACTGCAGCCCTCCACCAGTCAGGGCTTTATGGCAGAGTGGCCCAACGGAAACCTCTCCTTAGTGCAAGTGTCACGTACCTGGTGATGGAGCCTGATATGCAGAGGACGGCCTCTCTTACAACTCTGACTTGTAGCCCCTGATAGAGCTGACAGGAAGCACCAAGATGCAGAGTTGCACGAGTGCCTGGCGGGATCGCTGAACCTGGAGCTGGATCGGAGCACTCGGCCAGGCTGTAGAGGTGTCTGTAGGAATCCCAGAGCAGTGGTAGGCAGGCAGCTGGAGCGAGTAGACAATTGGTCCCCACAGGCAGAAGTGCAGGTGCAGCAGAAGGGATGGTGGCACCCTTGAGGCTGAAGAGAAGGCAGGTACAGGCAGGCCGGGTCATACTCAAACGGGCACGTCAGGAACAGAGGCTGAAGCGGAAGCAGAATCAGATTACAGGCCGGGTCGTCAGCAGACTGGCAGCGAAGTGGCAGAAGGAGCAGGCAGATGCAGAGTAGAGGACAAGCCGGGGTCAGATGCAGGCAGGAAGCAGGAACGTCAGGAAGCAAGCCGGGTCACAACAGGAACGGAAGTCAGGTAGGTAATTGCAGGATACACAGGGAACGCTGTAGAGTAGACAGCACTGAGTCTGGAAACTGACTGAGTTTAAGTAGCCTGTTTGGGTGTCAAAAGCTGTCACAGGGTGTGTGTGCACCAATGGCATTCTGACAGGGGCACAGGTAACAGGTCATCTTCTTTGGCAGCCATCTTGGGTGCTGGCATGCCCTTCCTGACACTGCCCCCCCCAAAGGGCAGCCTCCAGATGCCCAACTTGGCCCACTTGTCAGGATGGGAGTTCTTAAAAGCTTGAACCAAATTTTGGGCATGGAAATTATCTTCAGGTTCCCAGGAGTTGTCCTCTGGCCCATACCCTTTCCATTTTATCAGGAATTGGATCTGATTTCTTCTCTTCCTGCAGTCTAAGATTGTTTCCACCTCAAACTCTTCCTCCCCGTCAATAATTACAGGTTCAGGCGGGCCAGAACTTTGTCCTGGGAAGGGGTCAGGAATGGCAGGTTTCAACAAGGTTATGTGGAACACAGGGTGGATTCTAAATGACTCAGGCAACTCTAATTCATACGCAACCTCATTGATCCGTCTCTTCACCGGAAATGGTCCTATAAATTTATTGCCCAGTTTCTTCGAGGGACAGGCCAGTTTCAAATTAGTAGTTGCTAGCCACACTTGGCCACCAGGGTTCAAGATCAATTCTCCCCTTCTTTTCCTGTCAAAAACTTCCTTATTGTATGCCTGTGTCTTGGCCATTGTTTCCTGTAGCAGTTTGTTATTGGCGTTGAAGAAATTTATAGTTTCGGAAACAGCTGGTACAGGGGAATCTGGAATTGTATTAGACAAAAAAGAAGGGTGGAAACCGTAGTTTGCAAAAAATGGAGATTGCTTTGTAGCAGAGTGTACTGAATTGTTATAAGAAAACTCGGCCAGGGGAAACAGAGAAGCCCAATCGTCTTGAGAAAATGAGGAAAAACATCTCAGGTACTGTTCGAAGGTTTGATTAGTCCTCTCTGTCTTCCCATTCGTTTGTGGGTGATATGTAGAACAAAATGAAAGTTCAATCCCGAGTGAATCACATAAGGCTCTCCAGAATCTGGATGTAAACTGCACCCCACGGTCGGACACAATATTTTCCGGAATCCCGTGAAGTCTTACGATCTCCTTGACAAAGGTTTGAGCTGTTTCTCGAGCAGATGGTGTGCCCTTCATGGGCAGAAAGGTGGGCCATTTTAGATAGTCTATCGACAACTACAAAAATGGTGTTGTGGCCCTCAGATGGGGGAAGTTCTACAATAAAATCTATTGAGATCATCTTCCAAGGTCTACTGGGGACAGGTAAGGATTTTAGCAGACCCCAGGCTCTGGATCTGCTGGTTTTATTGCGGATGCAAGTGGTGCAAAATTCCACATATTTCCTACAATCTTTTTCCACCCCAGGCCACCAAAATGTCCATTGTACTAATTCAGTTGTCTTGCCAATGCCAAAATGACCTGACAGCGCATGATCATGGCATCGCACCAGGATGGCCATTCGGAGGTCTTCCGGCACAAAGACCTTGTCTTCATGCCAAGGTAGCCCATCCTTTGCCAGTAGAGAGACCCCGGCTGGTGAAGGGTTCCTTACTAGAGTTTGTTTAATTTGTTTTATTAACTCTCCTTGAAGTAACAGGAAGTTCCCAGGGGATAGAATGGTATCTGGAGATGAGATTTCTTCAGGTTTGCTGAACATGCGTGATAACGCATCGGGTTTTGCAGTCTTGAATCCGGGCCTGAACGTTAAGTGAAAAGTGAATCTAGAAAAGAATAGTGCCCACCTGGCTTGTCGGGGTTTCAATCTTTTTGCTGTTCTTAAATACTCAAGGTTCTTATGATCAGTATAGATAAAGATTTGGTGTGCGGCCCCCTCTAGAAGGTACCTCCATTCCTCCAGGGCGGCTTTGATGGCCAAAAGTTCATGGTCCCCGACGTCGTAGTTCCTTTCGGCATTTGACTGCTTGCGGGAAAAAAAGCAACTGGATGCAGTAGAGCCTTAGCTCCCCGCCTCTGAAACAATATAAGTAGGGCAAGGCTGGGTCAGGGTGTTTCAGGACAGATGCAGATGTGAAAAGTCTTTTTAGGGTGTCAAAAGCTTTCTGAGCTTCCAGAGACCAAGAGAATCTTGTACCTTATTTGGTTAAACTTGTAATGGGGGATATGATTGCAGAAAAATTTCTGATGAATTTTCGATAAAAATTTGCAAACCCCACACAACGTTGGACACCCTTCTTATCACTGGGAGCAGGCCAATCCAGGATGGCTGTAACCTTCTGGGGATCCATCTGGATGCCTTCAGTGGAAATGATTAAACCCAAGAATTGGATGCTTTGGCATTCAAATACACATTTCTCTGGTTTTGCATAAAGTCCGTGCTGTCGAAGGCGACTCAATACATTCTTGACATGACTACGGTGGAGATCTAGAGAGGGAGAGAAGATTAGTATATCATCAGGATAAACAACAACAAATAGATCCAGGAAATCTTGGAAGACATTGTTGATGAAGTGCTGAAAGGTAGCTGGGGCATTGCAAAGTCCAAAGGGCATCACAAGGTATTCAAAATGCCCAAACCGTGTGCGGAACGCCGTCTTCCATTCATCCCCCTCTCGTATGCGAACCAGATTATAAGCACCCCGAAGATCCAATTTTGTGAAAATGGTGGCCGTACCGAGTCGCTGGAATAATTCAGGCACAAGTGGAAGAGGGTAACGTTTTTTTACAGTGACCTTATTAAGTTCACCATAGTCCACACAGGGCCGTAATGAGTGGTCCTTTTTTTCTACAAAGAAGATCCCCGCACCGGCAGGAGTTGTGGAGGGGCAAGTAAACCCCTTTTTAAGGTTGTCATCAATGTAGTCTTTCAAAGCAACAAGTTCAGATTCAGATAGAGGAAAGATCCTGCCAAAAGGAACTTCAACCCCAGGAAGGAGCTCAATTGGACAGTCATAAGTCCTATGAGGAGGTAGCGTTTCTGCCCCTTTTTTGCTGAAAACATCCAGAAAGTCGTGATATGCTACTGGAACGACTTGGTGGGCTTCGGACTCCAAATCGATGCACAGCAGGGGAGATTGGTCCTGATGATTCTCTTGCCAACAATGCTGAAGGCAATAGGGGGAAAGAAACTTGATTTCTTCTGTAACCCAGTTAATGTGAGGGTTATGAGCTTTTAACCAAGGCATACCCAGAATGATTGGGAACAGAGGGGAAGCGATTGCATCTAGGCGTAGAAGCTCTTGATGGTTCTTGGCAATGGTGGTAGATAACGGGATGGTTTCGTGAGTAACCAATCCAGATTTAATGGTGGATCCATCTGCCAGATGTACAGAAAGTCTCTGAGCCTTGGGTAGTAGAGGAATGTGATGTTTGGCAGCAAAAGCTAAATCTATGAAACAGCTGCAAGCTCCAGAGTCAATTATAGCAGGGGTCTGGATAGTTCCTCCTGGGAGCTGTAACAAAATGGGAAGAGCAAGATGAGCAGAGTGATTGGGTAGAGATGGAGGAGAAGCGGATGTAACTGAGAGGCACTTGTGGATCTTGACCAGGCAAGACCTCACATAATGTCAGGGAAGTCATCCGCAGAATACAGCTAATGCCTGCAAGCATACGCCTGTGCGCAGGCGCCAGCAAGGGATTCTCAGAACAACTACGGGCGCGGGCGCGTGCGCGCGTCCGCGTGCGCGCGCGTCCGCGCACGCCTGTCATCAGAACTGGCGCCAGACGGCCTATTTAAACACGGACTTAGTACTGGCTGGTTGCTGCTTGGTCTACAGCGTGTACCTGAATTCTTGCTACCTGTGTTGACTTCCGATTATCGAACCTGCCTGTGACCTGACCTCTCTCCTGCCTGCTGTTTGTACCTGATCTGCCTACCTGCTGCCGAACCTGCCTGTGACCTGACCTCTCTCCTGCCTGCTGTTTGTACCTGATCTGCCTACCTGCTGCCGAACCTGCCTGTGACCTGACCTCTCTCCTGCCTGCTGTTTGTACCTGATCTGCCTACCTGTTGCCGAACCTGCCTGTGACCTGACCACGTTCCTGCCAGCCAAGTCATCTGATCTGTCTCTCTGCTGCCGAGACCTGCCAGTGATCCAGCGACTCTCCTGTCTGCTTTCAGTCAAGTCCAGCGTCCACCTGTGTGTTCCGGCAACTTCCTGCTCAGACTTCGGGACTTCCATAGGCACTCTTACCTCACCGTGCTCCAGCGCCAGCTGTTCCACTATCAGCGGCCCTTGAGCCGGAGTTGTACGGGAGGCCTTCCTCTACACGTCAGGCTCGCCATCAGGTACGTGACAGTACCAAGCAGCCATGACTGAGCCTGCAGGAGGAATCTCTCCCCTACATGAAGTCTGCCAATGCCTCACAGGCCTTACTCAAGCGGTCAAGTCCCTGCAGGAGAAATATGTGCGTCTGGTGGAGCACGTGCAAGTCCAGCTCTCTTCAGCCATTCCCGCTGCAATGATGACATCCCCAGAACCACGAGTACCTAATCCTGACAGATTTTCTGGAGATCGGACCCAGTTCAGAGCATTCCGCAATGCCTGTCAGCTTTACTTTTCACTTCAGCCACGGACTTTTTCTGCAGAGACTACAAAGGTGGGGTTCATCATATCCCTACTTCAAGGTGAACCCCAAGCCTGGGCTCATCGTCTGTTGGAAAAGAAGGACTCCCAACTAAATACTATGCCCTCTTTCTTCCAAGCAATGTCCAAGATATACGAGGACCCTCTACTAACCACTACTGCCGAGTCCTCTCTCCATGCACTCCGACAAGGCCGCAGAGCGGTCGAGGACTATATAAGAGACTTCAGGTGCTGGAGTGCAGATACCCACTGGAATAACGCTGCTCTGCGACATCAGTTTCGCCTGGGGTTATCGGAGGACTTAAAAGACGAGTTAGCTCGTGTGGGTGCTCCAAGTACCCTGGAGGACTTAATCACATTATCTATCCAGATCGACCGTCGTCTGCGAGAGCGCAGACGGGAGAAGTCAGCAGTTCCTGTTCGGCCAACATCTGTCAGGCCGGCCTCTCCCGCATTAGGAACCGTAACACCCACACGGCTAGGCTTGATTCGCCCGTCGCTGTCCCCTGAGGAACGGACACGACGTCTTCAAGGCAACTTCTGCCTCTACTGCGGCAGAGCGGGTCACTATGTACGGACTTGTCCTGCTAAGGGACGCGGATCCTTCCCGGCTTCTCCAGCAAGTCAGGCGGTTCCTCCAGCAACTTCTGCTCAATTGGCACTTCCTGTTACCTTTCAGCTCCCAGGGAGAAGTGTGTCAGCTACTGCAATTGTGGACTCGGGGGCGTGCAGTTGCTTTATTGATCTGGCATTTGCTGTCAAACAAGGTATCCCTCTTCAATCCAAAGAGCAGGGACTTACCGTATTTCTGGCTGACGGCTCCCGTATAAAGTCCGGATTGGTGAACCAGGAGACCCCCCCACTGTTAACTACGACCTCTACTGGTCATAAGGAACTTTTGCGGCTAGATGCCATTTCTTCACCTCTGTACCCCGTCATTCTTGGTCTACCATGGCTACAGGCCCATAATCCGGCGGTGGACTGGAAATCAGGCAGTATCAAGTATCAATCATCTTACTGCCAGAAGCACTGCCTGTCCAATCCCACTGCTGCACCCACCACCCTGTTGTGTATGGACGTTGATGCTGAGCTCTGCCAAAAGGTGCCTGAGGCCTATCACGAGTTCCTTGATGTCTTCAGCAAGCGGGGAGCAGACACATTACCTCCACACAGGGCGTACGACTGCCCCATTGAGCTCCTTTCTGGGGCTGCTATTCCATTTGGTCGGATTTTCCCACTGTCTGAGAAAGAATTAGCAGCTCTAAAGGAATATATTGATGAGAGCCTCCAGAAAGGCTTCATTCGCCCCTCTACCTCACCTGCCGGGGCGGGAATATTCTTCGTGGAGAAGAAGGACCATTCACTACGGCCATGTGTAGATTACCGGGACCTGAACAAGATTACGGTGAAAAACCGTTATCCTCTTCCCTTGGTTCCTGAGCTTTTCCAAAGACTTCGTTCTGCTACTATTTTTACTAAACTTGATCTGAGGGGAGCCTACAACCTCATCCGCATACGCCAGGGGGATGAGTGGAAAACCGCCTTCCGTACTCGTTTTGGCCACTACGAGTATCTCGTCATGCCCTTCGGCTTGTGTAACGCCCCGGCCACCTTCCAACACTTCATCAATGACGTCTTCAAAGACTACCTGGACATTTTCGTTATTGTTTATTTAGATGATATCCTGGTGTTCTCTACCTCCCTTGCTGACCATCGGGAGCATGTCAAGAATGTTCTCTGCCGTCTCCGCTTACATGGACTCTATGCCAAACCCGAGAAATGTGAGTTCGAGCGGCAGAGTATCCAGTTCTTGGGCTTGATCATTTCTACCGGAGGAATTGAAATGGACCCTCAAAAAGTGTCTGCAATCCTGACCTGGCCTGCGCCCACTGATAAGAAGGGGATCCAGCGGTTCATTGGGTTTGCTAACTTTTACCGCAGATTTATCAAGAACTTTTCAGCTATCATCTCACCAATTACCCAACTTACCAAACAAGGTGCTCGTTTCCGCTGGTCTCCCGAGGCCCAGGCTGCCTTTGAAACTCTTAAAGGACTGTTTACAACTGCCCCTGTACTAAGCCACCCAGATCCGGCACTACCTTACATTCTGGAGGTAGATGCTTCCGAAAATGCAGTCGGGGGAGTTCTGTCTCAGCGCCAAGGTCCCAAGGATCTAGTCCACCCTGTAGCTTTCTTTTCCAGAAAACTTGCCCCAGCAGAAAGAAACTACGACGTGGGAGACCGGGAGCTTCTTGCCATAAAGGCCGCCCTGGAAGAGTGGAGGTATTTGTTAGAAGGAGCCGCTCATCCAATTTTGATTTATACAGACCACAAGAACCTTGAATATTTAAGGACTGCCAAAAGACTAAGACCTCGACAGGCCCGATGGGCACTTTTTTTTTCAAGGTTCTTGTTCCACATCACCTATAGACCCGGATCAAAGAACGTCAAGCCTGATGCGCTATCACGTATGTTCGAGGATCCAAAGGTCTTACCAGTACCTGACACCATCCTACCAGCAGGAAATTTTCTGTTACTACAGTCCGATCTCATGTCCCAGTTGAAGCAGGCGTCCGCAGTCTCCCCTGATCCTGTCGGGGAGACGCTACAGGCAAGAGATGGACTTCTTTGGAAAGGGAACAAGGTCTTCGTCCCAGAAGCAGTCCGTTTATCAGTTCTAGGACTCTGCCATGATCACCCTCTAGCAGGTCACTTTGGCATTCGCAAAACAATAAACTTAATGCAACGCACATTTTGGTGGCCTAATTTGGAGAAGGACTGCAAAGAATATATAGACACCTGCATTACTTGCATCCGGAGTAAGAACATCCGAAATAAGGCGTGGGGTTTGCTCAGACCTTTACCCGTGCCTGACAGGCCGTGGACCATGATCTCCATGGATTTTATAGTTGAGCTACCTCCCTCTGAAGACTGTACAGCCATTTTCGTCATAGTAGACCGGCTAACTAAGATGGCTCATTTCCTACCCTTGAAGGGTACACCCTCTGCTGCTGAGACTGCTCGAGTATTTATTAAGGAAATCGTTAGACTCCATGGGGTACCCATCGACATTGTCTCTGACCGCGGAACCCAATTTACTTCAAGGTTTTGGAGGGCACTGTGTGAAGCTTTAAGAATTAAACTTTCCATGTCATCCGCATATCATCCGCAGTCTAACGGTCAGACTGAACGGACCAATCAGACGCTGGAACAGTACATCCGCTGTTTCACTTCGTTTGTGCAGGATGATTGGGTGTCTCTCTTACCCTTGGCCGAGTTTGCATATAACAACTCCTGTCATGCAGCCACCAAGCAATCCCCATTCTTCTCTAATTATGGCTTCCATCCCACCTTTTTGCCTGACCTTGTCCCTGAATCTTCAGTACCGGCTGTCCAAAGCACTGTAGACTTCTTCAATCGCAATAACAAGCTGTTGAAGGAAACCGTAACCAAGGCTCAACAGGATAATAAAAGAGCTTTCGATAGGAAGAGGAGAGGGGAACTCATTCTGCAACCAGGAGACCGGGTTTGGTTGGCAACAACAAATCTGAGACTGGCCTGCCCGTCAAAGAAGTTGGCCCCTAAATTTCTTGGGCCATTTCCTGTGAGGAGAAGGATTAATGATGTTTCTTACGAGCTATCCCTACCAGAATCCTTCAGCATACATCCGGTATTTCATGTATCTTTGTTAAAACCCGCATTGCCTGACCCCTTTCCTAATCGAGAGTCTAGACCACCCGAACCGGTGATGGTCAGTGGAGATGAGGAGTTCGAGGTGGAAGCGATTATGGACTGTAGAAGGAGAAGGGGTCAATTACAATATCTGATCAAGTGGAGAGGTTATGGACCGGAGGAGAACTCCTGGGAACCAGAGCGGAATGTACATGCTATGGACTTAATACGTGCCTTCTTCCGCAGTCATCCCCTGAAGAGGAACCAACTGGGCATCCGGAGGCTGCCCGTAAGGGGGGGGCAATGTCAGGGAAGTCATCCGCAGAATACAGCTAATGCCTGCAAGCATACGCCTGTGCGCAGGCGCCAGCAAGGGATTCTCAGAACAACTACGGGCGCATCGGCGAATACGCGAGTGCGCGCGTTCGCGATCGCGCGTCCGCGCGTGCGCGCGTCCGCGTGCGCGCGCGTCCGCGCACGCCTGTCATCAGAACTGGCGCCAGACGGCCTATTTAAACACGGACTTAGTACTGGCTGGTTGCTGCTTGGTCTACAGCGTGTACCTGAATTCTTGCTACCTGTGTTGACTTCCGATTATCGAACCTGCCTGTGACCTGACCTCTCTCCTGCCTGCTGTTTGTACCTGATCTGCCTACCTGCTGCCGAACCTGCCTGTGACCTGACCTCTCTCCTGCCTGCTGTTTGTACCTGATCTGCCTACCTGCTGCCGAACCTGCCTGTGACCTGACCTCTCTCCTGCCTGCTGTTTGTACCTGATCTGCCTACCTGTTGCCGAACCTGCCTGTGACCTGACCACGTTCCTGCCAGCCAAGTCATCTGATCTGTCTCTCTGCTGCCGAGACCTGCCAGTGATCCAGCGACTCTCCTGTCTGCTTTCAGTCAAGTCCAGCGTCCACCTGTGTGTTCCGGCAACTTCCTGCTCAGACTTCGGGACTTCCATAGGCACTCTTACCTCACCGTGCTCCAGCGCCAGCTGTTCCACTATCAGCGGCCCTTGAGCCGGAGTTGTACGGGAGGCCTTCCTCTACACGTCAGGCTCGCCATCAGGTACGTGACACATAATGTCCTGATCCTCCACAGCACAGGCAAAGATTTAGCTGGCGTCTGCGCTGGCGTTCTTCTGTAGTCAGAGAAGGACGGAGGAGACCAAGCTTCATGGGTTCAGATGCATCTGAAGTGAATGCGGCAGGAGCAGGTGAAGCGGGACTGAAAGAACCAGACACTCGTGGAAGCATCCATACTGGACGGGACTGGTCGGTGGCTCGTTCCAACCTACGTTCCCTTAAGCGACGGTCAATCTGGATTGACAAATTTATAAGTGTCTCCAAGGTGGAGGGGACACCTGTTCATGCTAGCTCGTCTTTGAGATTATCAGAAAGGCCCATGTGGAACTGGTAACGCAGGGCAGCATCGTTCCAGCTGGTGTCGGAACTCCAGCTCCTGAATTCTGAAACATAGTCCTCCACTGCCCTGTGACCCTGCTGAAGCGTGTGAAGGGCGGCTTCCGCAGTAGCGGCTTGCTGGGGGTCTTCATATAACTGAGCCATGGCTCCAAAAAAGGAGGCTAAGTCTGTCAGAGATGTGGCCTTTTGTTTAAGGAGTCGGTGAGCCCAGGCCTGTGGTTCCCCCTGAAGCAAGGAAATGACAAACCCGACCTTGGTGGCTTCCAGGGAGAAGGTTCGTGGTTGTAGCAAAAAATAGAGTTTGCATGCGTTGCGGAAGGCTCTAAACTCGTTGTGTTCTCCGTGGAACTTTTCAGGAGTTGGGACTCTGGGTTCAGGTGGTAGCATAACGACTGCGGGAGCTGCTGGCATCCCAGAAGTGGAAGGTGCTTGAGCAGGAGCAGAGGCAGACAAGGTCTGTATTTGGCCTTCCAGCTGGGTATAACCCTGTTGTAAGTCCTTTACAGCTTGTGTTAATCCGGCTAGGTGTTGGCAGAGTTCCTCCATAGGAGAGGGTCCTTGCACAGGCTCAGACATGGCTGTCTGCTACTGTCACGTACCTGGTGATGGAGCCTGATATGCAGAGGACGGCCTCTCTTACAACTCTGACTTGGAGCCCCTGATAGAGCTGACAGGAAGCACCAAGATGCAGAGTCGCACGAGTGCCTGGCGGGATCGCTGAACCTGGAGCTGGATCGGAGCACTCGGCCAGGCTGTAGAGGTGTCTGTAGGAATCCCAGAGCAGTGGTAGGCAGGTAGCTGGAGCGAGTAGACAATCGGTCCCCACAGGCAGAAGTGCAGGTGCAGCAGAAGGGATGGTGGCACCCTTGAGGCTGAAGAGAAGACAGGTACAGGCAGGCCGGGTCATACCCAAACGGGCACGTCAGGAACAGAGGCTGAAGTGGAAGCAGAATCAGATTATAGGCCGGGTCGTCAGCAGACTGGCAGCGAAGTGGCAGAAGGAGCAGGCAGATGCAGAGTAGAGGATAAGGCAGGGTCAGATGCAGGCAGGAAGCAGGAACGTCAGGAAGCAAGCCGGGTCACAACAGGAATGGAAGTCAGGTAGGTAATTGCAGGATACACAGGGAACGCTGTAGAGCAGACAGCACTGAGTCTGGAAACTGACTGAGTTTAAGTAGCCTGTTTGGGTGTCAAAAGCTGTCACAGGGTGTGTGTGCACCAATGCCATTCTGACAGGGGCAGAGGTAACAGGTCATCTTCTTTGGCAGCCATCTTGGGTGCTGGCATGCCCTTCCTGACAGCAAGACACATATAAGCCCGCATGGAGTTTGCTAAAAAAAACACCTGAAGGACTCCAAGATGGTGAGAAATAAGATTCTCTGGTCTGATGAGACCAAGATATAACTTTTTGGCCTTAATTCTAAGAAGTATGTGTGGAGAAAACCAGGCACTGCTCATCACCTGTCCAATACAGTCCCAACAGTGAAGCATGGTGGTGGCAGCATCATGCTGTGGGGGGGTTTTTCAGCTGCAGGGACAGGACGACTGCTTCTAAAAGATGAAAGATGAAAAAGATGAATGCGGCCAAGTACAGGGATATCCTGGATGAAAACCTTCTCCAGAGTGCTCCGGACCTCAGACTGGGCCGAAGGTTTACTTTCCAAGAAGACAATGACCCTAAGCACACAGCTAAAATAAGGAAAGAGTGGCTTCACAACAACTCTGTGACTGTTTTTGAATGGCCCAGCCAGAGCCCTGACTTAAAACCAATTGAGCATCTCTGGAAAGACCTAAAAATGACTGTCCACCAACGTTTACCATCCAACCTGACAGAACTGGAGAGGATCTGCAAGGAGGAATGGCAGAGGATCACCAAATCCAGGTGTCAAAAACTTGTGGCATCTTTCCCAAAAAGACTCATGGCTATATTAGATCAAAAGGGTGCTTCTACTAAATACTGAGCAAAGGGTCTGAATACTTAGGGCCATGTGATATTTCAGTTTTTCTTTTTTAATAAATCTGCAAAAATGTCAATAATTCTGTGTTTTTCTGTCAATATGGGGTGCTGTGTGTACATTAATGAGGAAAAAAAATTAACTGAAATGATTTTAGCAAATGGCTGCAATATAAGAAAGAGTGAAAAATTTAAGGGGGTCTGAATACTTTCCGTCCCCACTGTATGTATACATTGTAAACATCATTGGTTGTAGATAGTCGGTCTAGATAGATTCCTATTGGCAGGCATATGACTGCATCCTTAATTGCCGACGTGTTTCGTGTATGACACACTTCCTCAGGGGTGGATGCTCAAAAGTATCTACTAAATATAAAATATAGTAAGTCTGATATAGCACTAGAAGTAACAGGAACAGGCAAGGGAACCAGGTACTTGAAGAGAGCTGAGGGTAAGATGTGTGAGGAGGTGACTGCAACACACATCAACGAGAAATGTACATCCTTTTTATGGAGTTAGGCCTTAAGGGTTAGTCCTGCCATTCGGGTTCCAGCCAACCAGCCTGTCTTAGACTCCCCAATGACTGGATATGTAAGGACAGGTGGTGGGGCTAGTGCAGTGTAAAGCATCTCGTAGAGTGTGCAGTTGGGTATTCCCAGTCATAATATGCAAGAATTTATGCTGTGTCATGGACTTTACGTGTCTCATCTGGAGGAATTACAAATGGGACTGGGAGAAACAGGAAGATTTAAGGGCAAACACCCTAATTAAGGGAACTAATTGAGCATCTGGATACCCCCTTGTATGTCAGATGGGAAACAGCATCTTGACTGTGACTGGCTTCTGTCCAGTTGCAAAAGGCAGGAGACCTTATGAAAGTCAAAGGCAGGGCCACTGGAAGAAGGCTCCTTTCTTTCAGACGACGCCATTTGTGGTGAAACGTACGCCGGGAGGTTGACGCTCTGACGTCATCGCCATTTTAGTGTGGACGGGTGCTCGCTATGCCGGCCGGCTGTTTGCTGTATTTTAATCTACTTGTGTAAGTTTTCTACCTTTTTTATTAAATCATTTTTGCCAGTATTACACTATGGCCAGTTTCTTTTTATTCATATGCCTGTGAGGCGAGATTTGGGGTCCTGTTATATCCTCCTAGCCATGCTGTATGCTGTCTGAGTACACCAGCTGGATTTTTTACACCAGGACGGAATACATGCTGTTTTGGCTTGCCTTGCGGTAAGCGCAATATTTGTGTGGTGGCGGATCACTGAGTGTGGTGTCTCTCTTATCTTCACTGCTGAGTTTGGCTGTATCTACTCAAGGGTTTCTCTTTCGCTGTATTTTAATCTATAGATGTAAGTTTTCTACTTTCTCTTACTCAACCATTCTGTCAGTATTACACTATGGCCAGTTTCTCTTTATTTACATGCCTGTGAGACGGAAGTCTGGGGTCCTTGCTACATCCTCCTAGCCATGCTGTATGCAGTCTAAGTACACCAGCTGGACTCCTCATACCAAGGACGGAATATAGGCTGTTTTCTGCTTGCCTTGCGGTAAGCGCAATATTTGTGTGGTGACAGATCACTGAGTGGGGTGTCTCTCCCATTTTTTTCTACAGTCTATAGGCTGGCTTCTTTTGGCCCCTTCTACAAACACTTCAGGGATTCCTTGTACCAATTAACCCAGGCATGGCCCATAACAATGTATGCCGGCCGGCTCGCAGATGCTGCCCGTAGCTTCCGGGATCAGCGTTGTGTGGTGGTGACGTTAGCGGGCTGCTCCTCCCTACGCCGTTTCGACAAATCTGTCATCTTCCTGGGGTCCCCAGGAAGACGACAGATTTGTTGAAATGGTGTAGGGAGGAGCGGCGTGCTAACGTCACCACCACACAACGCTGATCCCGGAAGCTACGGGCAGCAGCTGCGAGCCGGCCGGCATACATTGTTTTACAGGCGTTTTGAACCTTATACACTGTAAGTGCATTTCTTATTCTTCTTTTTAATAAATGGTAACTGTATCACGCTATGGAGCTTTTTCTTTTATATTTATCTTTGGGATCTGAGCCGTAATACTTCATTCAGTGGATCTTCTGAGCGGTGACCTGTGAGATATATTCCCAACAGAGACCCAGTGGCTGGGGGACTCAGCCACTTGTTCGTAGGATCTCTGTGACAGGAGATCTAGTGATCTAGTAAGGGGCAGATTTGCTTGAGGTGGAGGAATTTTCTTTAACATCACGCTCCCCAGGGTGACATCCTTTGCATGCCTCACACCGTTTGAAGATTGGTGCTTTCTCTCTATTATGAAAGATTTTTCCAGCAAGAATTTTTGACTGTATGGACTTTGCTCAATTTTCTTGGCTTCTGATTCTCTGTATTTTTTCTTTATTGTTGTTCACTACACAAGGATGTTATTGTTGTGGGCACATCAATTAATTATGATCACATTCACTTAAAAATAGCAGTGCAGCCTATCCTATATATACTCTCATTAAGAGTGCCCGACTATTCCGGGGCTTTCTACCCAGCTGCTCCATTTATAGAAGCTGTACTACAGCTTCAATGCATGAAACATGATTTGTGAATGGAGGATGGGCAGATGATTGAAAGGTCCCCCCTCCATTCATAGATCATGCTTCATTCATAAAAGCTGTAGCAGCAGCTACTATAAATGGAGCTGCTGGGTGAGTAGGGTGGGCATAGTCAGGCACAGCTCCTTAGTTTGATTACCCATTGTATTGAAAGATTATATGGCAGGTATGGGAGGGAGCATTAGAGGAGGAAGATTTTGGTAAAAGGTAGAGACAGCAGCACAAGGGACACATCTCACTGAAGGTAAGCCATGTCCATTGTGCTGATTTTTTTAAATGTATTTATTTTTTTTGCTTTAGTTAAATTTAGGCTTTAAAAGTTAGAATCAGCATCTGATTGGTAAGAGAGAGGGGGGGAGGGTGGTGCTGCGCTAACCAGAGGGGTCTCGGCTTACAGGAATAGGTAATATTTCCTAATATCCATGGATCACGAAAATTTAAATAGTGAGAAACGTCAGAAAATCGCATAGATTAAGATAAAGAGTATGCATGGATGTGGTGACTCAAAATTAATTATATAGATCCAATCAATGCTATAGATATAAGAATAGATCCTGGTGTATAAGTTAATTAAAAAAGTAATAACAACCAATTTTACATATGTTAAAGATGTGTAAAAAATTCAATATAGCCAAAGTGCTCGTGCTCTTGTGCCTTAAATCTCAAAATTAAACTCATACATATGTTAGAGTGCAAAATAAAATAATAAATGAAAACGAACAAGTCATATATCAAGTGAAAAATCGAAACCAAGTGAGGTAAACAAGGAAAACAAAATGGTCGCCTGATCCTTATATTGCGACCCTGTGCGACAGTGCAAATAAATTGTGAATGATCACGTATGTGAATAAACCCACTCTGATAATTAGTGTCCAGAGTAGAAATAATAATTCAAGTGTCCAAATAAAAAGTGTTCAAAAAGCCAGTGCTTAAACGCAATAACTCCAATGGCAGTGGGGTGTTATTTGCAGATCAGACACTCTATATCTTCTTCATGCAGCATGCACTAGTGTAGGCAGTGGCCCCTTACCTAGCGGTGCTAGGTCAACCGCATATGAGTTGTTAAATCTCGAGGTCCTGGGTCTCTCCTGTGTCCCTGTGTCCAGACTTGCTGACTCTACAGGATCCTATAGGGGGCTGGGATATCTCTAGCTGAGGTCCTTGGACAGTGCCGCTCCTAGCTCCTCCTCCACATCATATCTCCATTATATGTAAGATATAGGATAAAGTACCCAGATAGTGAAGTACGTTTTTATAGGTCACTTTATTCACATAAACCATATACAAGGTACTCACATTAGCAGTTGTTCTTATAAAGCATGGTATCCTACGAGCAGCGGGCTCGTAATGCATTCAGCAAGGAAGGTACCTTCCTTGCTGAATGCATTACGAGCCCGCTGCTCGTAGGATACCATGCTTTATAAGAACAACTGCTAATGTGAGTACCTTGTATATGGTTTATGTGAATAAAGTGACCTATAAAAACGTACTTCACTATCTGGGTACTTTATCCTATATCTTACATATAATGGAGATATGATGTGGAGGAGGAGCTAGGAGCGGCACTGTCCAAGGACCTCAGCTAGAGATATCCCAGCCCCCTATAGGATCCTGTAGAGTCAGCAAGTCTGGACACAGGGACACAGGAGAGACCCAGGACCTCGAGATTTAACAACTCATATGCGGTTGACCTAGCACCGCTAGGTAAGGGGCCACTGCCTACACTAGTGCATGCTGCATGAAGAAGATATAGAGTGTCTGATCTGCAAATAACACCCCACTGCCATTGGAGTTATTGCGTTTAAGCACTGGCTTTTTGAACACTTTTTATTTGGACACTTGAATTATTATTTCTACTCTGGACATTAATTATCAGAGTGGGTTTATTCACATACGTGATCATTCACAATTTATTTGCACTGTCGCACAGGGTCGCAATATAAGGATCAGGCGACCATTTTGTTTTCCTTGTTTACCTCACTTGGTTTCGATTTTTCACTTGATATATGACTTGTTCGTTTTCATTTATTATTTTATTTTGCACTTTAACATATGTATGAGTTTAATTTTGAGATTTAAGGCACAAGAGCACGAGCACTTTGGCTATATTGAATTTTTTACACATCTTTAACATATGTAAAATTGGTTGTTATTACTTTTTTAATTAACTTATACACCAGGATCTATTCTTATATCTATAGCATTGATTGGATCTATATAATTAATTTTGAGTCACCACATCCATGCATACTCTTTATCTTAATCTATGCGATTTTCTGACGTTTCTCACTATTTAAATTTTCGTGATCCATGGATATTAGGAAATATTACCTATTCCTGTAAGCCGAGACCCCTCTGGTTAGCGCAGCACCACCCCCCCCCCCCCCTCTCCCTTACCATTCGTTTCGGGCTGGTGTTTGAGCCCTTGTTTTTCGGTGCATGCAGCTTTCCAATTAAGAGAAGTTGCATACAAAATCGATTAGTAGACCGACTTTCCCAATTGGTAGCGCAGGAATAACCCCCGTTTTTACAGCATCTGATTGGACTTTCTTCGTGGAGTGAGGGTTGGTATGCCTGGTGTCCACTCTGTCCAAGGAAATGGTGAAACAAGTGTTGTAGAAGTTGCCAGAAGGTTTTGTAGAAGCGGCCAAAAGTGGCCAGCCTATGGACTGTAGAGGTTGTCCTGGGGAAAGGAGCTCTCTTCCAGTGGCCATGCCTTTGAATTTCATGAGTTGCAGGAGAAGGCCTCCTGCCTTTTTCAACTGGGCAGAACCAAGTGACCACCAAGACGAAGTTTCCCATGTGACACACAAGGGGGAGCTAGCTTCTGCTTGGTTACAAGCAGCCTACATAAGAGCGGTAACTCTGCTCCGAATTCAGGAGCAGTTGCAGCATCATTGCCACACCATAACAGGAACCAGCATTATGTGAACAACACTTACAGAATCAACAGGTATTTGTAGAACATGAAGAGGGATTTATAGAAAACTGCAGATGCACTTATAATTAAATGCTGCAGCAAATATTTTTTTTTGTAATGGGAGGCCACAGTTCTATTTTAACCAATTTCCTTAGCCACCTGATAGTTCAGAAGTGAAGAGACATCTGTGTGCCAGCAATGTTACAAAGCGCGGTAGATGATAACAAAAAGACTCACTGACAAATGATAATCTCTTTTATGCCGTGCCCTCTGGAAATCAAAGAGGTGAGCACATGTCGCTTCATGACTACCAAGGCCGCCTGAACTTCAATACAACTCGCAGAGAAATTGTCATTTTTAGAGTGCTGTTTGCAATTGTGTTAGAGCTTCACGCAGGTACAGATGGAAAAAAATTAACCCTTTATGTGCACCTATCATTGAATGTATTTGTACTTTTTTTAGTCAGTGCATGAAAAAGGATGTTTAAATGTAACACCACCAAAAATACTGTATGGCCAAAACATTGTGGACTCTCCTCTACAGGTCCACTGCTCTGTCTTCGCTCAGGCCCTATCTATGCCTGCATTCACATATATGAAAAGGAATATTCTTGTTACATTTGTTTTCAATAGCTCTGGTTTACTTTAGAGATGAGGTTTGGGGCACTGCAGGGTTCACCCCAACCCTAGTTATTCGCGCTTGGGCAAACTGCATGGCCAGTTTGTCTACCAGTGAAGGAAGTCATTCACTAGTGGCAGTATTACTACCCCTATTAATGAATAACAGCTTCCTGCTCAGGGCTGTGATACCGGTGGCGCATCCCCAACCCCAATCAGCTGAATGAAAACAGTGGGGCTGGGGATGTGGCTGACGTCATTGACCAGATATGACCATGGCCAATTGGCAACTCTTAGTGTGGCTTCCTCACCTGTCAGGAGGTCAAGGCATCCTTTTTGATGATGCAACAACACCCAAAACTTTCAGTAGATCTCACACATTTTTTCAGCGCATGCATGTTAGCGGGGCCTAATTCGCCCCACTGCAGCCACTGAAGTGGCCAGGGGCCCCTGCCACCCTCCTCCAGCTCAGGGACAATATAGCATAGACACACACACACACACCTGTAACATGGCCATCCGCCATCTTTGGTCACTCCCATTGTCCTGTAAAACAGCGAAAAACCTCAGGGTTAAAGTTGAATGAGAGCCCTAAATCATACAATCAATAAAAACAATCATGGGTGGTAAATTCATCCATGTAGAACTCTGCAATGCATAGGCCTTGCTGTTAACTTTGGATTAGGGAGATCCTTAAACAATATAGCTGAAACAAAGAGAAAAAGAGAAGGTGTACCAGTCTAGTGCATTGCCATTAAAAACGATGATTGATACGACCAACACCAGCTCCGAACATTCCAACACATTTCAGATCTATATAACTTCCTCAATAAAGACTTTTCATCTACCTGAGAATCCATCATATTCTATCTTCCTCATCTTGCTCCCATGTCCCTCTAACCAAGGACACAATAACCTTTTTGCAACTCCACGTCCAACAAGATCCATGGTTTATCCTAATACCACGACCTACTCTCAAAACCAAAGATGGAAGAGAAAAACTTGGCTATGTCTCAATGGGAATCTACCCTGCAGATTCAAGTTCACCCATGTATATGGTACCTTGCATTTAGTTCCTCATCTAGGTTCTCCAGAAACATTACCCATTGGGAAACTTCAATTAAAATTTTCTATCGTTGGTACTATACGCCTGTAAAACTGGCCCACATATTCCCAACCCAATCCAGGAAATGCTGGAGACAATGCACTATATACGGTCACATTTTTCACATATTGTGGGAATGCCCTCTTATTGCCCCATTCTGGAGGGTCATCTCCAACTTCATTCAGGACCTTACTAATGTATCTAATGTGTTGTCCCCACAGATGGCTCTATTTGGACTAGAATTTTCAATTTGGCCGTCAAAATTCCACCCTGTGGCCACTCATATCCTAATTGCTGCTCATCTCTCCATCGCCCGCCTCTGGAAACAACCATCTGCACTCACTCTAGCTCAGAGAAGGAAGGGCTGAGCCGAGCTCTGACACTGAGCTTGTGGTGATAAACACCATATATGGGAAACCATCAAGGATCCAAATCACCTCGGTCATGGGTCCAGGCCTTACGGTAATAATTAGCAACAGATTCACATCAAACAAATGGATGAGGCTCAGATGAATGAATGAATGAATGAATGAATGAATGAATGAGTGACTTGTATAGCGCTACCTATGCGAACTGAATCACCTCAGGGCGCTTTTTTGCTGCCGGTGTCCATCTGCAGTATAGCACGGTCCTTTGCCCCATGGGGTCCTGACACGCTTACAAACACATACACAAGATGGAGGGAAGGAAGGACAGAGGAAGTCCTATTGCTTACAAGATGAATACAAAAATCAAAGAAAGGTTCCACATAGTGTGATAACATTTAAAATTCCATTTATTAAAACAAGGAGTCTAAGTAAAACACTCACGTTTCTGAATCATATAAAAGGCTCATAAGAAGACATAAAAAGGCACGATGATGTTGGCAGAACTCAATCCGATGCGTTTCATCTGATTAAACGTCATCGGGGGCTGATGCGTTTCGCCAGATGATGTCTAATCAGATGAAACGCGTTGGATCGAGTTCTGCCCCTCTTTTCCCTATGACCCCCCCCCCTTCGATTCTGCATTGTATACTCATTCATCCAGTATTTACATTGTATTTCATACTACTCTGTTTACTACTCAGTTGTTTTAATTTCTGTAACAATATTTGAGCGGGCCTTCCCCACTCTAGATGGCAATATGTCTTCTCTTTGTGAATTGTTCACCATTTTCTCATATATTTCAATAAAAAAATATTGAAACTAAAAACGAACATTGATTTAGGAAAAACTCCAGTATTCTCAAAATAGTATGAAATTTCAGGCCAGAATTATTCCGGTGCAGACACTTTGCACATCCTGCCGAACGCCCCCGCATATTCGGGAACGGGTTTAGGTTTAGGATGAGGGGTACTTGCTCGTCTCCCCCCCTTTCCTGGCCTGCATGCTTGAATAAGGGTCTGGTATGGATTCTGAGGGGGGGCACGGCGTTTAAAAAATAAATTGGGCGTAGGGGTTTGCCTCAAAATGCATAAAAAAAGTATGTTCAGCCTTTTAACGACTTTACTGTAGCAGAAGCAAAAAAAAAAAAACAATTCTTTAACCATGCGACCTTTACCTCCACATCCCATCATCCATGATTCTGGACAGTGCAGATCCAACATGAACGTAGAATGGCCACCCAACTCTTCTATTGTCCTTACTGTAGGTCCCCCATAGGTGGTGATGATGGGGGGGGTTCTCCATTAAAGCTTGTTGCCAGCCTACCCCAAAGGGTTCACTTCCTAAGGCTACAAGCTTACATATCAGTATACCGGGGTAGTCTATTTCCATCACCCTCTGCTCCAAGCTCTTTTGGCTCCAGAATATATAGGACTAGACTAACTCCATCCACCATACCCACCCAGAAGGAGGACCTCACTAAAAGGGGTACCAAGCCCTGCCTACATGCACGATTACTGATGTGAAAAAACTGTATATCACTGTCAGGTTTACTATATTAGACGTGCGCAGTTTGTTTCATTCCGAATTGAAATTCGGACGAATTTTTGTTTTTTCGAATTACAATATAAACCGAATTTCAACTAATCCGAAATAACAAAAAAAAAATCAGACGGAATTCCAATCGATTCGGATAGTTTTCAAATTCGAATTTGAATAGTTTTCAAACTCAAATAGCTTTCAAATTCGAATCGTTTTCGAATTCGAATTCAAATAGTTTTACAACTCGAACGGTTTTTGAATTTCCAAAGAGAATAAAATAGAATAGAAAATAAAGGAATCGAATAGAAAAGAATATACCAGAAAATAAAAGAATGGAATATAATAGAGTAAAACCGAACAAAATAGAAAATAAAAGAACAGAATAGAATAGAAATTAATATAATTAGAAAAAAACAATAGAATGGAATAGAAACAATATAACCATTTCCCAAAATTAAAATAGAATCAATTCAAATTTGAATAGAATAGAAAAGAATAGATTAGAAAAGAATAGAAAATAAGTATACTATTCCTATACTATAGGATAGTAGAGAAAAAAACTGGAAAGAATAGAAAGAATATAACCATCTTCCGAAATTCGAATTTCAAATAGAATAAATTTGAATTTGACTAGAAAAGAATAGAATAGAAAAGGATAGAATGTGATTGAATAGAATATAAAATACTAGAATAACAAAGAATATAATAGAATAAACAAATAGAAAAAGAATAGAATTAAAAAAACAATACAATAGTATAGAAAGAATATAACCATTTTCCAAAATGCAAATAGAATCAATTAGTTTTAAATAGAATAGATTTGAATAGGAAGATGCTTATATTCTTTTATATTTTGTTCTGTTGCTTTTTTCTATACTATTCTGTTATTTTATATTCTAATCTATTCTTTTCTATTCTTTTTAAATTCAAATTTCTATTCAATTTTTTTTATTATATTATTTTCTATTCTATTCTTTTCCATTTGAATTTCAGAAGATGGATATATGCTTTCTATTTTTATCAATTCTTTTTTTTTATTCTATTCTGTTTGTTTTTATCCTATTCTATTCCATTCTATTCTGTTCTTGTATTTACTATTCTATTTTGTTCTGTTTTACTCTAATATTTTCTATTCTTTTATTTGCTGTTATATTTTTTTCTATTCTATTCTCTCTTTTTTTTTCTACTCCATTCCTCTATTTTCTATTCTTTTTTATTCTCTTTGGAAATTGGAAAACTATTCGAATACAAAAAAACTTTTCGAAAACTATTCAAATTTGAAGACTTTTTGAATTTGAAAACTATTCAAATTAAAAAACTACTATTCAAATTCGAAAACTATTGGAATTAAAAAAGCAATTCAAATTTGAAAAAGTTTCAAATTTGAAAACAATTTCAAAAACTTTTCAAAATACTAATCGAAATGAATTCAAAAACTTTTTGAGATGATTTGAATTCAAATTCCGAAAACTATTGGAATTAAAAAACAATTCAAATTTGAAAAAGTTTCAAATTTGAAAACAATTTCAAAAACTTTTCAAAATAATAATCGAAATGAATTCAAAAACTTTTCGAGATGATTTGAATTCGAATTCCGAAAATTCGAATCGTATAAAACGAAACGAATTCCAAAATGGATTGAACGAGTTAAATGAATTTAACTAAACAAATTTATGTAGCTAACGAAACTAAACACATTTTTTTCGTTCTGCACATATTCTATAGCCAAGGTTTATTGCGGACACCTCTCTCGCCAGTCTATAGGAAAATTGCAGATTTTTCTTGCACCTTCCTAGAAGCTCAACATATTATCAAGAAAATGAACAATAACAATGTGCATTGATGCACAAAAACACATATTGAAAAATGTAAGAATGAAATGAAAAAATTTTAATAAATGGATGAAAATGGACGCGCAGACATACTGTACATCTCAGTCAGTAATAAAATATTGACCACTGACAATAAATAAATAAATATTGCTGTGTGTAATTATTCCGCTCCCACCACCGTCTAGTCTCTTCATCTGTGTATATTGCTCAGTCACTTCAAGTTAGAAGTAGTTTACTTATCTTCAATTCGAATCAAAAATAGCACCTAAAGTACAAAGACTAGAGGAGGTTACAATGTATCTCTATCCAATTTATATATATTTTTTTATTATTTTTTTATTTTGTGTAGAGTACGAAGGAGATAAAACCTGAGCTGATTTTACCATAATGTCATTGGGATGTGCCTCGGGCAGCAGGTTAGTGAAAGTAACAGTATACCCCAAAATGTAAAAACTGTGGTCATCGGGGTCAATTCACTAAGAGTTAAATAACACCAAATAAAATGTGGTAAAATAATGCATGAGGAATCAATTGTTCAAAACATTCAATTCACTAAGAATTGTGCAGTAAATACCTACTGTGGCAAAGTTTCCATAATGCGCTATTTACTAGATATGTGCGCCGTCAATAAATTAGTTTAGTTTTGTATTAGTCGTTAATTCGTATTTTGTAATGCGTGTCCGAAATTCAATTTGGACTCGTACGAAATATGAATTTTCGTTCGTTGACTTTTCGTAACAATTACGAACGTTCGTTATGATGAATTTAAAAAGCAAAAAATACCTTTCCCAATATGGCAGTTGTCGCACTCATAATGCTCATTATGAGGGGCTCCCACCATCCCTGTGCTGTGCTCATTATTAGGAGCTCCCACCATCCCTGTGCTGTGCTCATTATGAGGGGCTCCCACCATCCCTGTGCTGTGCTCATTATGAGGGGCTCCCACCATCCCTGTGCTGTGCTCATTATGAGGGGCTCCCACCATCCCTGTGCTGTGCTCATTATGAGGGGCTCCCACCATCCCTGTGCTGTGCTCATTATGAGGGGCTCCCACCATCCCTGCGCTGTGCTGACTTCCTGGGTTTTTAACTTCATCATAACGAATAATCGTAATTCTTATGACAATAATAAAACTATATTAACGAACATTCTTATTTTTTCCGATTCTGAATCTCCCATCGACTACCAGTACCAGTCTCTCACTCCTATATTAAAAAAGGTCATTTTCCCAACCCTCACTCAGCAGCAGAAGAAAACCTCTGATTGGTCAACAAAACACCAGCCACGTTTCCGTTGTAACGGAATTTGGATCTGAAATTCGTCAACAAAATTTCGTATAAAATTCGGAAGCATAGCAATTCGTATTTCGGATGCTTCCGAACGTACGAATTTTCGATTCATACGAAATGAATCGCACGTGTCTACTATTTACCGAATATTTTCATGCGGCAATTTAGCAATGAGTTGGTGGCTTAAGGAATAGATATGTGCAATTCGTTTTGCTCCAAATTCATTTTTTAGCAAATTTCGACACATTTGTTCATTTGGAAACATCCGAATTAACAAAAACAAATTTTTACGAATATTTGTGAATTTGAATATTCGAGAATTCGTAAACGCCCACAAAGTCCGCCAATTTTTTGACTTGGTCAATCCTTGTATATAATTTATGCAAATGTGTCACGTGACTGTGTTATCGCCATTGCTGTGCGCAGCCTATTGCAATAGGGTGTGCATCCTAGAGCACAAACACATATATCAGCAGAGTAGTGGACGGTGTCAGTAGAGGAAAGATTGGTGTCAGTAGGGCAGTAGACTGTGTCAATATTTTTTTATTAATTGTTTAATTGTTCTTTTTTTAGTCCCATTATGGGGCTTTGCTGAAATATCAAGGGTCTAAACAGACCCCCTGATGTCTCGCTTTTGAGATCCCTTTCTCTGCAGCCTGCAGTCATGATAGTTTACTATGCTTCAGTTAAGAATGAAGATAGGAGCGATCGGTACAGATCACTCACTGTGTTCATTCAGAAAAGGAAGGCTGATTAATGAAATATTTACCGGGCCCTTCCCCACTCCTGAGAGGAGAGGAGGGAAGCTGGCAGCATTGGAGGGGGGGGGAGACAGGAAACAGCAGAAATCGGCATTGCACGGGGCGATTAGAGTGTGCCCAGGCACACCCAGCACAGCCTGTGCGCGCGTCTATGGTTATCGTTATTTGTTTCTCGCTTCTGTCCATCTCTGGACATTTGAGGCTAAATTCAGCAAGAGAATTGTAGAGGGTAGGGGATGCAGAGGGTGTTGAGAGGATTCACGAGGCTTATTGTTATTTAGGAAACCTGAAACCATCCCTCCTGTCTCCTATTTAATTATGTTACAATGGAAAGGTAGATTTGCATATAAAGCAGACCAAATTCTGCCTCCGACAGTACATTCTACAGTATATAGATTGCTAGGAACGCTAGGTAAATGTAGGTCTTTTTGGCTCTACCGTAATCAGTGGAGCAGTTTGCGATCGCTTTGGGCTGTTCTGAGCTCCATTGGTTGCAGGTTTGATTGCTTACCCCTGCCGTCTGGAGGATTCAATAATGTAGTGGGCTGGAAAGTCAAATCAGCAACCTGAATATATATGTTGTCTCATCCAATCACTGTAGGAGGGTGCCCAGAAGGTGGCACCTGCATAGGTGGGGTCTCCATAAATAGTCTGAGGTTTGGCGCTGCCTGGCTCTTGTCTAGAAGGAGAAGTTCCCATCCTGAAGGGCTGCTACCCTTCCAGGCAGCCCAGCTGAAATTCTACCTGTGTTCATCAAGGTCCCAGCTATGCTAAAGCTGGGTGGCCTGTTTGTTGAGAATCTCTGAAGCTAAGCAAGGGATGATTTTACTGAGGATCTGGACTGGAGGGCACAGACCTGAGTGCAGGATCAAGGTGACTGTTGCTGCTGCCATCCCTTGTGCATCAGTACCAGTGCTTGCCTGGCCTAGGATATATCTGACAGTGTCTCAGTACAGTCCAATTTCTGGGCCATTACTAAAGGGGACTGTCCTAAGGAGTAGCACCAAAGTGAAGAGTCCCCCCTCATTGATGTTTAGAGATGATGGAGTATCCCACAGTTCCCTATGCCCTATCCAAGTTTATTAATTGTAACGAAATGTCCCACATTCCGCTTGAGTGGTGCTTTCATCATATACCGCTTCCTCCAGTCTGAATATAGATATTAGATATTAGCCGCATATTACAACCAGGAACAAGGCAGGACTCATTTGGCTGCCAGCTGGAACATTAATTCTTTATTGAAACACAGGTGCACAGAGCAGTGGCGTTGTTAGGTGGGTGCGGGGGGTGCGGTCCGCACCCGGGTGACACCCGCCAGAGGGGTGACACCCGTAGGTAGCGGCACGCACCGCTAACACTGCCCGCTGCCCTGATCTGCTCCACGGGACTTGCGCTGTGTCCCTCAGCACAGCGGACTGAAGCCGCCTCCCCCTCCTCTCTGTTTACATTCACACAGGAGGAGGAGGAGCCCGAGGGACACACAAGGCTGTGACTGCTGTGTGTATCATCCGCGCTGTTCTGAGGTCTGTAAACTTCATGTATACAATACAGTATGTGGGTGGACATGTGCAGGGGGGATTCTATACTCATGGGGGCTCTGCACTGGGGGGATTCTATACTAATGGGGGGCTCTGCACTGGGGGATTCTATACTAATGGGGGACTCTGCACTGGGGGGTGTCTATACTAATGGGGGGCTCTGCACTGGGGGGTGTCTATACTAATGGGGGGCTCTGCACTGGGGGGTGTCTATACTAATGGGGGGCTCTGCACTGGGGGGATTCTATACTAATGGGGGGCTCTGCACTGGGGGGGTGTCTATACTAATGGGGGCTCTGCACTGGGGGATTCTATACTAATGGGGGGCTCTGCACTGGGGGAGTCTATACTAATGGGGGGCTCTGCACTGGGGGGTGTCTATACTAATGGGGGGCTCTGCACTGGGGGGTGTCTATACTAATGGGGGGCTCTGCACTGGGGGGTGTCTATACTAATGGGGGGCTCTGCACTGGGGGGTGTCTATACTAATGGGGGCTCTGCACTGGGGGATTCTATACTAATGGGGGGCTCTGCACTGGGGGGATTCTATACTAATGGGGGGCTCTGCACTGGGGGGTGTCTATACTAATGGGGGGCTCTGCACTGGGGGGTGTCTATACTAATGGGGGGCTCTGCACTGGGGGGATTCTATACTAATGGGGGGCTCTGCACTGGGGGGATTCTATACTAATGGGGTGCTCTGCACTGGGGGGTGTCTATACTAATGGGGGGCTCTGCACTGGGGGGATTCTATACTAATGGGGGCTCTGCACTGGGGGGATTCTATACTAATGGGGGGCTCTGCACTGGGGGATTCTATACTAATGGGGGGCTCTGCACTGGGGGTGTCTATACTAATGGGGGGCTCTGCACTGGGGGGATTCTATACTAATGGGTGGCTCTGCACTGAGGGGGATTCTATACTAATGGGGGGCTCTGCACTGAGGGGGTTTCTATACTAATGGGGGCTCTGCACTGGGGGGATTCTATACTAATGGGGGGCTCTGCACTGGGGGGATTCTATACTAATGGGGGGCTCTGCACTGGGGGGATTCTATACTAATGGGGGGCTCTGCACTGGGGGGATTCTATACTAATGGGGGGCTCTGCACTCAGGGGATTCTATACTAATGGGGGCTCTGCACTGGGGGGTGTCTATACTAATGGGGGGCTCTGCACTGGGGGGATTCTATACTAATGGGTGGCTCTGCACTGAGGGGGATTCTATACTAATGGGGACTCTGCACTGGGGGGATTCTATACTAATGGGGGGCTCTGCACTGGGGGATTCTATACTAATGGGGGCTCTGCACTGGGGGGATTCTATACTAATGGGGGCTCTGCACTGGGGGATTCTATACTAATGGGGGCTCTGCACTGGGGGATTCTATACTAATGGGGGCTCTGCACTGGGGGGATTCTATACTAATGGGAGGCTTTGCACTGAGGGGGATTCTATACTAATGGGGGCTCTGCACTGGGGGATTCTATACTAATGGGGGCTCTGCACTGAGGGGGGATTCTATACTAATGGGAGGCTCTGCACTGAGGGGGATTCTATACTAATGGGGCCTCTGCACTGGGGGGATTCTATACTAATGGCTCTGCACTGAAGGGATTCTATACTAATGGGGGGCTCTGCACTGAGGGGGATTCTATACTAAAGGGGCCTCTGCACTGGGGGGATTCTATACTAATGGGGGCTCTGCACTGGGGGATTCTATACTAATGGGGGCTCTGCACTGGGGGGATTCTATACTAATGGGGGCTCTGCACTGGGGGGATTCTATACTAATGGGGGCTCTGCACTGGGGGATTCTATACTAATGGAGGCTCTGCACTGGGGGGATTCTATACTAATGGGAGGCTTTGCACTGAGGGGGATTCTATACTAATGGGGGCTCTGCACTGGGGGATTCTATACTAATGGGGGCTCTGCACTGAGGGGGGATTCTATACTAATGGGAGGCTCTGCACTGAGGGGGATTCTATACTAATGGGGCCTCTGCACTGGGGGGATTCTATACTAATGGCTCTGCACTGAAGGCATTCTATACTAATGGGGGCTCTGCACTAGGGGGATTCTATACTAATGGTGGCTCTGCACTGA
This sequence comes from Lithobates septentrionalis, assembly GCA_037952835.1. NCBI lineage: Eukaryota > Metazoa > Chordata > Amphibia > Anura > Ranidae > Lithobates > Lithobates septentrionalis. The sequence continues at coordinate 1,858,519 of JBBDGP010000364.1, forward strand.
GGGGATTCTATACTAATGGGGGCTCTGCACTGAGGGGATTCTATACTAATGGGGGCTCTGCACTGAGTGGGGATTCTATACTGATGGGGGTCAGCACTGAGGGGGGTGTATGTACTGATGGGGCGGTCTGCACTGAGGTGGGAGGTTGATACTGATGGAGGGGGGTCTGTAGATTCTGCACTGAGGGAGGGTTTCTGTACTGATGGGGGGGTCTGTACTGAGGGAGGGGGTCAGTACTTAGTGGGGGGGTCTATACTGAGGAAAGGGGGTCTGCAGTGAGCGGGGGTCTGTACTGATGGAGGGGGTCTGTACTGAGGGGGGGGAGTCTGTACTTAGTGGGGGGTCTATATTGATGGAAGGGGGTCTGTACTGAGGGAGGGGGGCTATATTGATGGACTGGGGTCTGTAGTTAGTGGAGGGGGGTCTGTACTGAGGTAGTTGGTGGAGGGGGGTGACACCAATTTTTTCGGCACCGGGTGACACCAACCCTAGTGACGCCACTGGCACAGAGGTAACACTCGGGACAATCCCCCCCACCTTTTGCATTCAGGGCGGGATAAACTTTATCTCCTCCAATAGCATGACACACAGGTATTCAACTATCCAATAGTAGACTGTCTTTGGGAGGGGCTGCTGGCTGCTTCCCTCTCACAGCTAATAGACATAGACATGCATCTATGACACTATGCTCACAAGGCAGATTAGTACAGATCAGACTGGGGTTCTCGGTCACCCTGTGCCCCTAATAGACACAGGGTGACTTAGACATAGGAGGTGCATGGGGAGCTTAAACAAGGGTTTCCTAACCTCTCCAAGGGATTCTGGGTTCCACGGGCCACCCGCCCAAAGTGACTCCCGTCACATTAATCAATACATTTCAGAAAAAGCAACCCCTAGACTGTTCATTGAGCCAGAAGAGTGAGTGTTGCCGTGTGCCTGGCTGCTGCTGCACTCATTTGGGAGAGGAACCTGTGAGGAACTTTCCTTATACCTTAAGGAAAGTGGTCATTCCTTTGAGGACAGTGAGGTACACATTTTGGACAGAGAGAAAAACATGTGTGTGAAAGAGCGTACACACGGTCAGACTTTGTTCGGACATTCCGACAACAAAATCCTAGGATTTTTTCCGACGGATGTTGGCTCAAACTTGTTTTGTCTACACACGGTCGCACAAAGTTGTCGGAAAATCCGATCGTTCTAAACGCGGTGACGTAAAACATGTACGTCGGGACTATAAACGGGGCAGTGGCCAATAGCGTTCATCTCTTTATTTATTCTGAGCATGCGTGGCACTTTGTCCGTCGGATTTGTGTACACACGATCGGAATTTCTGACAACGGATTTTGTTGTCGTAAAATTTTATCTCCTGCTCTCCAACTTTGTGTCGGAAAATCCGATGGAAAATGTCCGATGGAGCCCACACACGGTCGGAATTTCTGACAACACGATCCGATCGGACATTTTCCATCGGAAAATCCGACCGTGTGTACAGGGCATGAGAGGCCATCCACATCAAACTGAAACCACCACCCCAAAACAAGGTTGAGGACCTTCAACATCATCTGTTTTCCAAATAAAATGCCATTTCAACACCTTTACGCCAGTGATTTGATGCTGCATGACTTCAGCCATGGGAATCAAATGATTAACACCTATGAAGACTTCCTGACACCAAGGGTGGGATTATGTAATTAGAACAGGGTGGTTCCACAGCTTTCACACCTCCCATCCTGTTCTTGGACAATCAATATCTGTCTTGTCACATCCTATGGTGGGTTGTCCTTAACTCCTGTTCTGGTGACAGCTGTACCATTTTGGACTTCCCATGACAATGATTACCAGAAGAGTTGGAGAGGCTGAATCTCCCCAATGGATAATATAAACAACAACAAAAAAACCAAGTGAACAGAGAACTGAAGCCCCACACTGTGATATTCAAGTTCAAATACACATCGACCCTAATGATAGATTGCCTGCATACCTTCAGCCATGTGAATCAAATGATTAACACCTATGAAGACTTCCTGACACCATTGCTACTGCTTCTCTATGCAGTACCGCATGTGGCCAGAGGTACGGGCACGCCGGAGACACTCGGAAACACTCAGAGACCACTCAGAGACGCTCGGAGACACTCAGGAACTGAGTGTTTCCGAGTGTTTCCGAACGTCTCAGAGCATCTCTGAGTGTCTCCTAGTGTCACCGGCGCCCCCGCACCTCTGGCCAAATGCGGTACTGCACACCCCAGTGGCTTGAATCATGCTTGTCTTGCGAGACAATGCTCACAAAGCGAGTCAGGATTTTTTTTTTTTTTAAATAGCTCATATTGCTGGAGAGGGGGACGAGGCAGGGGTGCCCACTCTCCCCTCTGTTGTTTGCACTAGCGATGGAACCCCTGGCCATTTCCATAAGGGGAAGTCAAGCGATAACCGGCTTCCAGAGAAAAACAGGCGAGGAAAGAATCGCATTGTATGCGGATGACATTCTGTTATTTTTGGGAGACTCGAGGAAATCGCTACCGGGAGCAATGAGGATAGTGGAGGACTTTGGCAGTTTTTCTGGCTTAGAGATAAACTGGGAGAAATCAGAGTTTCTACCGATAGACCCCATAAATGAGACAATAGCATCTGGTATGCCTCAGGTAGTAATAGTGGAAGCTCTGAAGTACCTAGGGATTGTCCTGACGAAGGACCCTGTTCTATATATCAGTAAAAACCTTGTTCCTCTATTAACAAAATTTAAACGAAAAATAGGAATTTGGAGACGCCTGCCTCTATCAGTTGCAGGAAGATGTAGCTTAATAAAAATTATATGGATGCCACAACTACTATACGTCTTGCATAATTCCCCTGTCTGGATAGGTAAGAAGTGGTTTAAAAAAATTGACAGTCTCTTTAGGGAATTGATTTGGAAGGGGAAACAAGCCAGGATCCGTCTTGGAGTGCTCCAGCTCCCTACCCAGGAGGGGGGCTTTGCCCTCCCACATCCCGAGAGTTATTTTTACTCAACTCAGTTGCAGCAATTATTGGGCTGTGGGATACCGAAAGGAGGCACCCCTAATGGCAAGTTACTGTTGTTGAGCTCCACACATAATACAATTATTGAAGCCCTAGAGGCGGACGCGTTCCATGATAAATTTCCAACAATTAAATTGATAATCAAACTTTGGAAAACAGTTAAGAAAAAGATGGGGTATGGAGCCTTAACAGCCTACTCTCCTATTTGGAACAACTGTAATTTGCAGGAAGTTCTTAAGATAGGCATATTTAGAGAGTGGGAGAAGCTTGGTATCAGTAAGCTAAGTCAATTATATAACGACTCTGGGTTAAAGAAATTTTCAGAACTGGTTAGGGAGTTTAAGCTTCCCCGGGGGTCTTTCTTCCTATATGTCCGGTTGGAACATGCCCTTAAAGCACAATTTAAAGCCCAGACTCCGAGGTGGGAAGAGATGCCTCTATTTCAGTGCATAACTCAAATAACGCCCACTAGAGGGGTAATTTCAAGAATTTTTGACCAATTAAGCAAATCGGTTAATAGCAGGGAAATACTCCTTGGGGTAAAGGCTAAATGGGAAGAGGAGGTGGGAGGAATGACCCAGGAACAATGGGCGAGAATTTTGGAGTTGGGAGCGCAGGTTTCTGTGACCCCTTCACAGAGACTCTCACACTTAATGCTGTTAAACAGAGCCTATTATACTCCTAAAAGACTTTTTAAATTTGGGAGAAGGCCCAATGACAACTGCCCCAGGTGTCGAAGGACGGGAGATCTCATTCACATGGTGTGGAGGTGTCCCAAGCTGTTTAGATACTGGGAGGAGGTGACTGGGAACTTGGGAAATATTTTCGGTACGACAGTGGCAAACGAGGCCTTGGCTTGTATTCTGGGGCATAGAAGAGTGATGGGAGAAAGGTTGAGTACTACCTTAGCTGTCACGCGGGCCCTGTTTCAGGCTAGAAAGTTGATAGCACTTAGATGGCAGGTAAAGGAGCCCCCCACCGTGAAAGACTGGATCTCTACAATGAATGAAACCTTGGGTAGGGAAAGAATGGAGTACATAAAAAGGGGCAATCTTCAGGAATTTGAAAGCATGTGGAAGATGTGGATAGAGAAAGTGAAGAGTCATTAATAGTGGGATCGGCATAGACACGGAATAGACTGAGGGATGGGCTTAATATAGGTATATAGGCAACTGGTATCCTTGCAGGCAAAGGATGCTATAATAAAGTGTTTCTGGATATGAACATTTTTAGTAAAATATATAGTTTAGTAGGGCACAGGATAAATATATAGGGAGCAGGTGGGGGGGGGGATCGGGGTATTAGGTCATAGGTAATTTGGTACACAATACAGGCTGGGTCAGTAGAAGATGGGCACGGGGAGCCCACAAGTTCATTTTTACAAACCTCTCTTCTTGTATTTTTTGTTGGTGTTTTTGTCCTTTTTCTTTCTCCTTACTGGTCCCCTCTTTCTCTAAACTGAGTTGGAAAAGGATGGGTCCCTTTGGTTATCGAGTCCTAGTTGGGGGGGCTTACGAGATGTAAGTGACAGAGGACTTGTTGGTAAAGAGGCGTAATGGAATCCGTTGGTCATTATGACGATATAAAAAGCAATGAGAAAAAGTATAATCCACTATGATGTGAATACGAGAAGGCGACAGTTAATGAACATCAAACTGATTTAGCCCTCCAAATACTGTTTACAGATGTGGAAAAAAAAAAAATAAAATTAGCTCATATTGCGAAACACTCGTAAACTGCGTTACTCGCAATCCCAGGTTCCACTGTATATATATAAAAAAAAACATTCAATAGGCAAGCGAGAAGTTTTCTGGTAAGAATCTCTCTACATAGCATCAGAAAAAATAACAATAAAAGAAAAAAGAAAATTAATAACGGATGTATAGAACAAGACACTATTGCATCTGCATACAGTATAGGATGGTTTGGCATCCTACAGAAAATTGTGCTATCAGGTTTTTTATAGGGTGGAAATACTAACAGGACGCTTATCTCTTTAGCACAGTTCCAACATGGTTGGCAGAACTAGATAGGGAAGAGTCTTGAACATAGTGTCTACTTATTCCTAATAGGCCGCCCAAGACTCCCATTTGAGATCACATATTCGCATGGAGTCCACAAGAGTATGATGTATCCTCTCCATTAGTTTAATGGACTCCTTTCAGAGAAGCATGGAACCGATGGGGACCGCCAGTTAAGGGCTATAGCCCAGTGAATAGTGGCTGAATAGCGCGTGGGTCAATGTCTGACAAGGGGGTGAGATTTCTGGGAGATCGGCAAACAAAATGCACATCTGGCAAGACAATGTTATAAGCATACCTGTTATTTGCAACACCTTCACAGAGGTCTGTTGCCACAGAGACCGTAGAGCTGTGAATCTCCAAAATGTATGAAGGACTGTACCCCTTTCACTACATCCCCTAAAGCATGTATCTGGAATAGATGGGTAGCTTCTATGTATCCTAAGTGGGGTGTAGTACCACCGGTTATGAAGCATAACCACAGTCTCTTTGATGGCAACAGAGCGTGTACACTTATGCATGTTGGAGACCATGTCAAGCCAATCTTCTGCTGAATGCTCTTGGCCGGTTTCTGTTTCCCAGCCTTGCATTGCCGTTGACTTTGCAGCAGTACCATGGTCATTGAGGTACTGATAAAAGATTGAGATGGTCCCCCTATCTCTAGAACCCTTTCTACATAGATTTTCAAATGGTGACTTGGCCTCTTCTCCATCACGAGTAAGGATATCGGAAAAGAAGTGGCAAATCTGTAGATATTTATAAAATTCAGAGCTGGGGAAGGCATCCAGCCCACTGTTTTCATCAGGGCTGAGAGCTTTTGAGAAGGCTTTGGATTTCAGTTCTAATCATGGAGGCTCAGCATGATATGTAGGCATTACCACAGCTTCCTGTTTAAGGAAGGTATGAACTACACCCTGTTGGACCCTCCCAGAAGCCATGATTTCTCTACATTGCATAAATGTAGCACTCTCTTAGGTAGGGGATGGAGAGCATAGTTGTGGGTCTCCCTGTATACCAGGGAGGCTATTAGGTAAATTTAGATGCTCTCTGCCTACCAGGGAGCAGTAATCCATTGGTAGGGTCTACTCATTGTGCTCAGCTGCTGCTCATGTTGTCTGCCTGTTTCGCACTGGTCCAACAGGACGAGGCATATTGGACAGTGGGAGGAAACCTGACAAATGGGAGCATAGGCATAGTTACAGCCCTGGCTATTGGCAGAAGCAGGTGCCTCAGGACATGCTGGGGGACTGTATATATGCCTGGCGCACATGTGCTTGGGGTCTTCGCCTGAAAAGCGGGGTCCTGGAGGGAGGGGGCTGCTGCCTCTCCCCTGTACATGCTGCCACACAGCCTCAGGTGGTTGACCTGAGGGCCAGAATCGAGGAAGCTGCAACCCAGATGTCCTGCAGAGCTGACTAGGAAGGAGACGCATCTAGAAGAATCTGTTCCTGGTTACTGTGAGTACGGATTTGCATCTAGTTGCCTATTCCGTGAGGGCCATCCCTTCAGGCTAGAGGAGTCAGTGGAGGGATATCAGCTAAAGGGGATACTAGTGATTGTCCTGAAGAAGAGTGGAGCATTGAGTCTGATGCCAGAGCAAGCAAATGACTTATCTTCCCACACGCCCATAGTGTAATCTAGCAGTGAATCTGTTATCCGAATAAATTTATTGGGGTCAAGTGAGAGTTGTCCTCATCTGTGTATAGTTCAAGTTGGAGTATCCCACTAATCCCTTCTCCTATCCAAGTTCTACCAAAAAATCCAAAAAACCCAACTACCCTAGACTGATTATTGGATAACGAGCAGAAGAGTGTGTGGGTGTAATGTGAAAATCCCCAAGTGGCTGCAGGAAAATCAGAGGGAGGCCCAGGGAGAACTATACTCAGCGACCCCTATGGGGGCAGTGCCACATAAAGAAGCAAAGAGACCCAGTGGTGATCCTAACTAAAGCATATACTGAAAATAGAAAAGGTTTTATTTCATAATATATGGATTAAACATCAGAAAAAACCACACTGGAACAATGGAGAGAAATTAATAGCCGAAAACTTGGCAAGCAAGTCAAAGAGGTCATGCCAACTGAGTGAGGTTATGTTTAAAGAGACAGCTGTGATGTTACTGGGGTCAAGCTATAGAGGTGAGAAGCTGGCTAGTAGCCATAAAGCCATACTGTGGCTTGACTACATTTTATTTCTTAGATAAATCTCTGCATCCTTTGGAGGAGTTGTCCTCTGGCAGTCCTCAGTAAAGTGTTGAGCAAATTATTGATAGTCCTTCTTCTTCAGTCTTGGACTATATTGCAGTTTTTTCATTTTTACTGAGCAAATGAGCCTATCCTGAAGGTAAAGTCTATGAAACCCAACTACTTGAATCTCATAGGAGCTTTCATTTGTTATCATCACTTAACTACTTTAATACCGGGTACTGTCGCCCCTTCCTGCCCAGGAGAATTTTCAGATTTCAGCGCTGTCGCACTTTGCATGACATTTGCGCGGTCATGCAACACTGTACCCAAACTGAATTTTTATCATTTTCTTCCCACAAATAGAGTTTTCTTTTGGTGGTATTTGATCACCTCTGGCGTTTTTATTTTTTGCTAAACAAACTAAAAAAGACCAACATTTTTGAAAAAAAAAGTTTTTCTTTGTTTCTGTTATAAAATTTTGTTTTCTCCTTCACTGATGGGCACTGATGAGGTGGCACTGATGAGGCTGCGCTAAGGGGCACTGATGAGGCAGCACTGATGGGCACTGATGAGGTGGCACTGATAAGGTGCCACTGATGGGCACTGATGAGGTGGCACTGATAAGGTGCCACTGATGGGCACTGATGAGGAGGCACTGATAAGTAGAATTGATGGGCACTGACAGGCAGCACTGATATGCAGCACTGATGGGCACCGATAGGCTACACTGATATGCAGCACTGATGGGCACTGATAGGCAGCACTAATGGGCACTGATGGACACTGATACGTGGCACTGATAGGCGGCACTGATGGGCACTAACAGGTGGCACTGATAGGTGGCACTAATAGGCGGCACTAATGGACACTGATGGGCACTGATAGGTGGCACAGATGGGCACTGATAGATGGCACTGGATAGGCAGCACTGATGAGGAGCTACTGACAGGCATTACTGATTGGCATCTAAAGGACACTGACAGGCATTACTGATGGGACACTGGCACATTTATGGGCACTGATAGGCACTTTGATGAGCACTGACAGGCGTTACTGATGATGCACAGACTGGCAGCTGATGGGCACTGATTGGCAGCTGATAGGCACCTCTCATGGGGGCTGCACTGATAATCAATGTGCTTACTATGAGCGCAGACCCCCCCCTCTGACAGGGAGAGCTGCCGACCGGCTCTCCCTGTCAGCGCGAACCGAGGAAAGCCGTTTAACAGGCACTTCCTGGTTCACGCTGTGATCAGCTGTGATTTGGTCACATCTGATCACTTGATAAGGAGCCTCCGTCAGAGGCTCCTTACCACGTTTGGAGATGCAGTGTGCCAGACTGACACATTCCAACACTTATCGCTGTGCTGTGCCCCAACCCCCCTCCCCCCCCCATGCGCGGGCGCGCATCGGCATTTTATCCAGAAGACATCATATGACATCCAGTCAGGATTACAGAACCACCGCCCGGCCATCATTCTGCTATAGGCCATGCGCAAAGTGGTTAAAAAAAAAATCCAAAGAGAAACTAGTTAAGTGAAAAGTAAGTTCTCCGTAAGGGATAAGAAGTCCATCACCTTAGCCCACTAGCAAAAAACTGAAGACTCACCGAGTGGGGCAGGGTTATAGGGCGGAACCCCAGGGGCGTGTCCTCAAAAGCTTGCCAGTGTCCAATCACCTGAAGCTTTAGCCCAGGGTCTATTTGTGTCCTGCACTGTATGGTTAACAATAGAGATGTGCACAACGGAAACATTTGTTTAGTTTCAGATTTGTTCATTAAGTTAATAATTTAATTTCGTCATATTCGTTATGTCATGTATGAAGAATTTTGTATATTCGGATTTGTGCCATATATTCATTATTTTCAAAATGACTTGAAATTTGAATTTTGGAAGATGCCTATATTTGTTCTATTTTTTATATTTGATTCTATTTTATTTTTTCTATTCTATCCTTTTCTATTCTACTCTATTCTATTCTTTGATGTTCTATTCCACTCTGTTCTACCCTGTTCTATTCTGTTTTATTCTATTCCTTTATATTGTATTGTATTCTTTTCTTTTCTATAAGTCAGCCTATGTAGGAGTCATCATCTTTCTTTCACTTTTATACCTTACTGTATTTATTGCAAAATGTTTCCATTTTGAATTTAACTCCATTTTCAGATTAAAATACATTTTTTAATTCAAAATAATTTTGAGATTCAAATTCAAATGTATTTTCAAATTCTAATTAGTATAATTGGTTCCGTTATAATCTATTTTAGATTAGTTGAAATTCATTACTATTGTGAGCCCGAAATTTGGATACATCCGAATCTCTGAACAACAAAAATGTTGCCCAAATTTAATTTAGAAAAAAATTTGCACATTCGCTATTTTCAAATTGATTCGAAGTTTGAATTTTGGAAGATGGCTATATTTGTTCTATTTTATATTATTTATGTTTATATTATTTATTTATTTATATTATTTATTTTCTGTTCTATGCTAGTCTATTCTTCTATTTTCTATTCCATTCTGTTTTATTCTATTATATTATTTTCCTTTATGTTCTACTCTATTTAGTTTTATTATATACTATTCTATCTTGTTCTATTCTGTTTTATTCTGTTCCATTACTTTATATTGTATTTTATTCTTTTTTATAAGTCAGCCTAAGTAGGAGTCGTCATCTTTTTTATACCTCACTGTATTTATTGCAATATTTTTTTCATTTGGAGTTTGATTTTTCATTTTAAAATGCAAATACATTTTCAGATTCAATTCAAATTAATTTTCAGATTCAAATTCAAATTTATTTTCGAATTATTACTATTGTGAGTCGGAAAATTGGATACATCCTAATTTACAAACAACAAAAATTTTGCCCGGAATTTCATTCCTTAACAAAACAAATCACACATGTCAGATTTATTTTCAGAATTAATTTTGTATATTTGGATTTGTGTCGTATATTCGTTATTTTCAAATTGATTCAAAATTAGAATTTTGGAAGATGGCTATATTTTTTCTATTCTATTCTATTCTAGTCTATTCTATTCTTGTATGTTCTATTCTGTTTTGTTCTATTCTTTTATATTACTTTATATTCTATTCTTTTCCATTCTATTCTATTCTACACTGTTTTATTATATCCTATTCTATTCTATCCTGTTCTATTCTGTTCTATTCTATTCTATTCTTTTATATTGTATTGTATTCTTTTCTTTTCTATAAGTCAGCCTAAGTAGGAGGCAACATAATTTTTTCACGTTTATACCTTTCTGTATTTATTGCAATATGTTTCCATTTCGAATTTGGCTTCCCAGCCCCGCTCCTTAGCAAACAGCTTTTGCTGCACTCTAACTGGGTGAAGCTTTGCCCAATCAGGGCACGGAATGCACTGTGCGAACACCGGACGACCACCCTGCGAATTCTGGTGTTCCCCGAAAGGGGGGGAACAGCCAATGTTCGGCCCGGACTCATGCTCGGGGCAAACCGTTCGCCCAACACTAATTTATAAGGATAAGGGTAATCAGGAAACATACCCCAGTGTGGCCACTATATGGAGCAGATGATTATTGTCATTAAAGGGGTTGTAAACCCTCAAGGTTATTTTTGCATAGAATGCATTTAGGTGAAAAACCTCCTGTCATGCAGCAGTCCCCCCGAGCCCCCTTTTTACTTACCTGAGCCTCGTGCTTCCCACAACGGGAATGGGCACACCCACTCCGGCCGGTGTCTCATGACCTGATTGGATAGATTCGTAGCCATTGGCTCCCGCTGCTGACGCGGGCGCTGGGTGCAGGGGCAGAGTCCTGTTGTCTGTGTCAATAGATGCAGCAGGAGGACACAAGAGCATGCCCGCACGGGTTTCCCGAAGTAGAATGCTTCTCCGACGGGGCACTTGAGAGGAGGAGGAGCCACCAGCACCGCTGAGGGACCTTAGAAGAGGAGGATCTAAGAAGAACCATTATGGAGTAGAAACTCCATATGTTGTTGCCACCATCCCAAATATAGTATATATAAATAATAAGTACCCCCCCAGTACAAAGAGGTTTTAAGGGCAAACTTTTTGAAGACACAATATTTTCAAAAAATAGAAAAATGTATTTCATAAAAACAGTGTAACGGTCAGAGATAACAACCAAGTAAAAAGTAATACTTAATGTCCATATCTAGTATATAAGAAAAGAGCACTTCTCCTATAGCCCTGCTGCTGGGATTTACTCTTTTTGGGGATCCTTGTGAGGGATCTCTCGAGCCTTGAGGATTTTTCCTTCATTGGGTGACCTCCTTTTCAGTCTGGATATGTGTCTCCATTTCCGTTCAGCACCATCATAATAATCTTTTTTTTTTAATAAATACTTAAAAAAATACTTATAAATTCCATGAATGTAGAATTGGTATGTGCACATTTTCATAGCTATGATGTTTCCATATTTGACACCGTGTTTGCCCTGTTGTTTTCTGGAAATCTAGACTTTGTTTTTTCTGTTTCAGAGCGTCTCCAACTATTGTCTCCTTCATGACCCTGAAGAAGGGATTTATCTTGAATCTACCGAAACGCGTTGGGCTATAGGAGAAGTGCTCTTTTCTTATATACTATATATGGACATTATGTATTACTTTATGCATGGTTTTTATCTCTGACCATTACACTGTTTTTATGAAATCAATTTTTCTATTTTTTGAAAATATTGTGTCTTCAAAAAGTTCACCCCTAAAATCCCTTTGTACCGGGGGGTACTTATTCTTTATAGAAGAGGAGAATCTGGGCCACTCTGTGCAAAACCAACTGCGCAGAGAAGGTAAGTATGATATGTTTATTATCTTTAAAAAAACGAGGGTTTAGTAACCCTATAAGTACTTATTTCCTATGATCATCAGCTCCATCTAGTGGCCATCATATTTTCTCGATTTACCGTATTCTTATGAATAAAGCACATCAGACCTGCAGAGAAAATAAACTAGTAATATTTGATTTTGCCGGCCTTCCCACAGAACGGACGTACATGCAGCTTTGCAGGATGAATATTTTATAAATATACTCCTTTAGTGTTAATTAGCAAGTAGAAGTGAAATCGTGTTCCTGGTACTTTTACAAAGCCTTTCCACCCTCCTCATTGAAAGTTTGACCTCTCCCACCAACATTCGTTGCTAAACCTATGTAAGAGTTGCTTTGCTATATATACATTCAATACGCAGCGATGGGAGAGAAATCTATTTCTGCAGTGCCGAGCCTTAAAATAGAATTTGGCTTATTTCAGTCCATTATTTCTAAGATTTCTGCCTGACAGTGTGCAGTATGTGAAAACCTGCAATCCTGTGACTGCGCAAAAGGACAAATGGTATTACTTTAATGTACATTATGCAGGTTAATGTGCAGATCCAAGGTTTGATGCTGCTTCCACCTTCATTTTCCGTTTCTTTTCACTTTTTAAACTTGGGAATGGATAATCTGTTTCAAGTATATCTGTAAAAGAGATCACATGGGTGTACATAGTTTATTTAAGATGTGTTAAAGGAAAATCAAACTCAAGAACAAAAATGTAATTTATTGCAACTTACCAGTCCCAAGATGTGGTGGCTGCATTCGTTTTCTTTTTTTTTTATTTCAGCGAGCACAGAATATACCTGCTAATCTTGCCAAAAATGCCATGACCTGTCAGCAGGGCCATCTTTAATTTTGATTGGGCCCTGGGCAAACATTTTCTTGCCCCCCCCCCTCTCTTCTGAGACATAAAATACACAAAAAATAGCAGGTAGACTCAAAATCAGTTTACTGCAACAGATCACGCAGCGAATGCAATTGTTTTCCAGAGGTTACAGCCTATCCTTACTGCTCACTGGCTGGTTGCTAGAGGTTAACACATCATTTCTGCTTGCCGATTGGTTGCTAGAGGTTAATGCACATTATTAGAGCTCACTGGTTGGTTGCTAGGGGTTACAGCACATCATTACCACTTACTGATTGGTTGCTAGAGATTAAAGCAGATTACTACTGTTCGCTGATTGGTTGCTAGAGGTTAATGCACATCATTACCTCTCACTAAGCAGTGGACCAATCCCAAATAATTGAGCGAGTAAAGGGGCACATTAATACACATACTACAGGAGAGTGTCAGAGAGTGCAGACATACTACAGGAGAGGTTCAGAGACTGCGGACATACTGCGTGAGAGGTTCAGAGACTGCGACATACTGCAGGAGATTACCAGAGACTGTGGACATACTGTAGGAGTTTACCAGAGACTGCGGACATACTGCAGGAGATTACCAGAGATTGTGGACATACTGCAGGAGTTTTCCAGAGACTGCGGACATACTGCAGGAGATTACCAGAGACTGCGGACATACTTCAGGAGATTACCAGAGACTGCAGACATACTGCAGGAGACAATCAGAATGCAGACATACTGCAGGAGATTACCAGAGACTGCGGACATACTGCAGGAGATTACCAGAGACTGCGGACATACGACAGGAGACAATCAGAGACTGCGGACATACTGCAGGAGATTACCAGAGACTGCGGACATACAGCAGGAGACAATCAGAGACTGCGGACATACTGTAGGAGACAATCAGAGACTGCGGATATACTGCAGGAGATTACCAGAGACTGCGGACATACTGCAGGAGACAATCAGAGACTGCGGACATACTGTAGGAGACAATCAGAGACTGCGGATATACTGCAGGAGATTACCAGAAACTGCGGACATACTGCAGGAGACAATCAGAGACTGCGGACATAATGTAGGAGACAATCAGACTGCGGACATACTGCAGGAGATTACCAGAGACTGCGGACATACTGCAGGAGACAATCAGAGACTGCGGACATACTGCACTAGATTACCAGAGACTGCGGACATACTGCAGGAGACAATCAGAGACTGCGGACATACTGCAGGAGATTACCAGAGACTGCGGGCATACTGCAGGAGATTACCAGAGACTGTGGACATACTGCAGGAGATTACCAGAGACTGCGGACATACTGAAGGAGATTTCCAGAGACTGCAGACATACTACAGGAGACAATTAAAGACTACGGACATACTACAGGAGACAATCAGAGACTGCAGACATTATACAGATGATGGCCAGAGAACTTTCAGCAATGCACAGCTTTACAGTTGAATAACACAGTTCAGGGTTTAAGCAGTCAGGCATTTTATAGGTGTAGGGACATACCTGGCCAGCCAAACTCACTACATACATTCAGAGGTCCGTAGGCGGGGCTTCCACTCTCTGCTCTCACTACAACAGCCGGGAGCTCCACTGACGCTTTGTTTGGGGGGCCCGCGTCACCCGTGAATTGGGGCCCCGATGACGGCTTTGCAGAGTGCACAGAGGACATGGGAGGCTGTATTCCTGCGCTAGCCAGCTGAAAGGGGGCGGGGCCGGGTGCTCCACTGATGCTCTGACCCCGCCCTGTGCAGCCTGTATGCTCGGAACAGAGCAGCTGTAGTGAGAGCCAGTGATCGGAGTGGGAGCGTCAGTGAACCTCTGTATTCCCCACCCCCAGCCAGTATAAAGGGGGCGGGGCCGGGAGCTTCACTGACGCTCCCACTCCGATCACTGGCTCTCACTACAGCCGCTCTGTTCCGAGCATACAGGCTGCACGGGATCGGGGTCAGAGCGTCAGTGGAGCTCCTGGCCTCGCCCCTCGACTCTGGCTAGCTCGGGAATACAGCCTCCCGTATCCTCTGTGCACTCTCTAAAGCCGTCATCGGGGGCCCCAAATCACAGGTAGCGCGGGCCCCCCAACAAAGATTGGGCTCAGGGCTAAAGACAGCCCTGCCTGTCAGTTCCTGTGAGCTGCACCAAAGGTTATCCTCCCTCCCTAGTGTAGGGATCTGCTGTCCCCTGCTGTCTGTGAGTGGTTTTGCTGCTTAATG
This sequence comes from Lithobates septentrionalis, assembly GCA_037952835.1. NCBI lineage: Eukaryota > Metazoa > Chordata > Amphibia > Anura > Ranidae > Lithobates > Lithobates septentrionalis. Next base: position 1,873,632 of record JBBDGP010000364.1, read on the forward strand.
TTCACAGAGACTATTTATGTATATCACTTCCTTGTCTTTGTGTGTCAGAGTTAGAAACCCCAGAAGGAAGAAGTGGAGAAAGAGACAAAGAACTGAGCCAGTAAGCCAAAAGACCTTCTACACACAGGGGCTGCTGCTACTGCTGTATTTTCACCCAGACCAGAAGTAGAGACTTTTAGGCAAGTGTTCATGTGCTCTAATAGTTTAACTGCAGCTGCTCATAGCTTTTTGAGTGTGTGTCTAAATCAGCCATTCTTAACCAGGGTTCCGTGGAATCCTGGGGTTCCTTCAGAAATTGCTAGGGGTTCCCTGAGCTGTGGCTGATTAACCACCTTTTTGATGGTGCCTACAGAGTTCAAGGTTCAGCATCACTTAGCAAAGCAAGCAGCATGATACCAAATATCTTTTTAGCTGTCTTTAAAGGGGGCATTCTGAACACCACTATAGGTGGGACATTCTTCCTATTGGGCACCAGTATAATGGGCATTGTTCCTATTGACCCCTGATAAATTGGTTTTAGTAAGGGTTCCTCGAGACCTGAAAATTATTTTTGGGGTTCCTCTAGGGTTAAAAGGTTGAGAAAGGCTGGTCTAAATCCTTGTGATAGACTTATCTCTGTCCTGTTGTTATTATCTCACAAGCACAGTGCCAGATAGCTAGATCTGTGTTACTGTATGTATGCATACCTCACAACTTTCGGAGATGAAAATGAGGGACACCTATAAGCAAAAGTATGCAGGCATAGGACACACCCCCTGCCACGCCACCTTAAAGGAGAATTGTACCAAAAAAAATAAATAATTGGTTAAACCCACAAGTGCTTTTTTATCACTACTATTCCTTTGAATTTTCTTTTGGAATCTACAAATGCAGCAATTTAGAAATTGGATGAAATGTTTAGCACTGTGAAGCCCTTTTTGATATGTAAATAGTGCATTTTATCTTTAATTTTATCAATCAGACCAAAACGAGGGACAAATGAGGAGGAAAGAGGGACAGACGGACTTTGATCTGAATGAAGGACAGAACCTCGAAATTAGGGACAGTTGAGAGCTATGTGTATGTAGTGGTAACCTTCCAGTGTATTAGTAGGTGAATCTGTTTATTGCAATAGTGTTTATATGCAGCTCCTGTTATTTTGGTTAACACTGTCTCCTCTGGTCTGGGATTCTGTAGCTAGTTTTAGCTTATAGCTCAAAAAACAGCTTGGGCTAAAGCCAGGTTTAGGCATCCTAAGGCTACTTCTGGTAGTTAGAGGTCTGGTTGCATTTCAGATTGGAAACTACTAGGGAGGGACTAAAGCAAAGAGTAGATAGATTACTCTGGGTTCCAGTGCTACACCCAGTTCTTGCTGGTAAAAAAGCTGCATTCCAGGCTGGTTAGACAACCCCCTTCTGGCGTTATGTCACCCGTTTAAAGGGGTCTTCCAAATTCCAATAAGCTTGCCGCCCGCAGCCCCCCACAACCACCGGGCAAGGGTTGTGGGGATGAGGCCCTTGTGCCCATCAACATGGGGACAAGGTGTATTGGGGGGGACCCCAAAGCACCCTCCCCATGTTGAAGGCATATGGCCTGGTACGGTTCAGGAGGGGGGGGCGCTCTCTCGTCCCCCCTCCTTTTCCTGCTGCCTGTCAGGTTGTGTGCTCGAATAAGGGTCTGGTATGGATTTTGGGGGGACCCCCACGCCATTCTTTTTATTTTGGCATGGGGTTTCCCTTAACCACTTCAGTACACTATATTATATATACTACACTGCCTGAATATAGATTCTACACTAAATATCTAATCTACACTAAATGCAGAGTATATATTAGGCTGTGTATATATATATATATATATATATATATATATATATATGTATATATATATATATATATATATATATCAAATACACTGCATGTACTGACTGAATATAGATTCTACACTGAATATCTAATCTACGCTAAATGCAGAGTGTATATATATACTCAAATACACTGCCTGCACGCCACTAACTAAGCTGCCTAATCTCTCTTCATTCACCATTACACTATACGGCCACCATGTAATCAGCAGTCTTATATAGTGTGGGGTATGGACTTAGCCCCCTAAACCCTGATTGGCCAAAGGCATTATGGCTCTCTCAGCAGAGCGTGCTGTGATTAGCCAAAGCATGCATGTCAGGTGCATGCTTTGACCAATCATCATACAGCAATGCACTGCGCTCCCGCAGTGCATTATAGGGCGTTCTGCGGTGCTCAAATTTCTCGTGAGCGCCCCATATGTTCGGTTTGTTTTAGAACAAATTGAACACCCGATGTTCGAGTCGAACTGCAGGACCTAGTAGAGACCAAGATCATGCATACAGGCCTGTATTCACAATATCCCTGGATACCTGGATGCCAGCTTCCAATATCTGAAGACTTTTCCTTAGCAAACCTCCCAGACTGGATCCTCAGATGAAATTCCTTGTATAGCTGCAGCAAGTCCCAGCAAGTAGGCCCCGCAGCTCGGCAGAAGCTGGGACCATGGAGAACACAGGCAAAATTTCAGCTAGGCTGCATAAAAGGGCAGCATCCCTTCAGGCTGGGAACTTCTCCTCCTGGACAAGAACAGAACTGTCTTAGGTTCCAGACTATGTATGTACTCTCTAGCCTCCTACTGGGCACTCTCCCACAGGGATTGGCTGGAACCACATACATACTGTAGGCTGCTGATTTGCATCCTCCCAACCCATTATATTCTGGAATCCTCCAGAATGCAGGGGAGAGCAATCAAACCTGCAGTCTATACAGCCCAGAAAAGCTCAAAACAATCACATATACTGCTCCACTGATTACAGTGGAGCCAAACAGAACTGTATGTACCTAACCTTCATAGCAGCCTATCTGGGAGAGTGCTCCATATACACTATATTACCAAAAGTATTGGGGTGCCTGCCTTTACATATACATTACTTTAATGGCATCCAAATCTTAGTCCGTAGGGTTTAATATTGAGTTGGCTCATCCTTTGCAGCTATAACAGCTTCAACTCTTCTAGGATGGCTGTCCACAAGGTTTAGAAGTGTGTCTATGGGAATGGGAATGGTAGTGTTTTGACCATTTGAGAGGTCAGGCACTCATGTTAGAGAGAAGGAGGTGTCTGCAACATATCTCCATACCGCTGACCGGCCAGCACACATGCTAATTGGACATCTTATATAATTGTTGAGCCTGCCTGTTTACACAAGCTCTTTTTTTAATTGTTTTGGACAATAAAAGTCTTGGTTTTACTGCACTTAAAAGCCCCTTCTCTCTGTTCTATTTTTCAGGGCCAGGAAGAGGACCGGGCAACCTGTAGACCCACCCAAAGCAGCAGCTTGCACGACATGGGACATACTTCATTATACTGTAGATAGGTGATGTGACTGCAGCTAAAGGAAAAAAATATTTTTGACCAAATTTCAGCTTTAATGATAAAAGGTGGAGCTGTTTTGAAAAATGATACTATTGATTTATATTGTGACATGTCAGGAATGTATTCATGCAGTAAATTTAGTAAAATGCCCACTCTAATTTTGAGTCTGTCCAAGTTTAAATTGAGCTACAAGCAGACAAGGCCATCAGCTGTCCTGAACTATTCTAGTTGACAGTTCTTGATGTACTGAAGCTTTTCCGCCTTGAGACACCACGTGACACTGCGATACTTGACTTGGCTTGATACTTGGTGAAGCCTTGACCGGGGTAGGAGGGGGTAGGAGGGTGGCAGTACATGATACCCATCCTAAGGGATGGCAGAAGTGTAAAGCCAGCTTTGCATGTAAAAGAACCCTAGAAGGTCTGGACCAAAAAGAAAATGTCTTATTCCTCTGTTCTACAAACAGACCAAAAAAAAGAAAGAAAAACTTGAGAAAAGAAAACTGTAGATTCCTTTGAAGCATAAAACAAAAACCATTAGAGAACCACGCCAACAGGCTGTGCAGTGATATACTGCCAGCCGCTCGTTCCCTGCCTGAGATAAACTCACACCTCTCATAAGCAACAAAAACACACAATAAATCCCAGAGCTCATCTTTCCCGCGCTGCAACTCACAAGTTTTAGGAAAAGATTTAGTGCCCCTCTGACTTTATCTGCAGACAAAGATTCATGGCGCAGGAGAAATTGACCATGATGGAAAACTCCACTTGCTCGCAAATTGTCACTTTATGTAGACTGACAGGCATCCAGGACAGGCCCGGGGATAGCAAATAGCGCTACGAATAGGAGCACTGAAAGACACAAGTAATAAGGCGAAGTCTAATGCCGCGTACACACGGTCCTACTTTTCGTCTACAAAAGTCCAACGGACGCTGATGGACTAAAGCTGGCTGGTAATCCGATCGTGTGTGGGCTTCTCCGGACTTTCAACTGACTTTTTTAGCCTCAAATCCGACGTACTTTAGATTTGAAACATGCTTTAAAACTTTACTTCGTAACTACGACGGACCCCGAAATCCGCTCGTCTGTGTGCTAGTCCGACGGACAAAAAGCCACGCTAGGGCACCTATTGGCTACTGGCTATGAACTTCCTTATTTTAGTCCGGTGTACGTCATCACGTACGAATCCGTTAGACTTTTGTGTGGTCGTGTGTAGGCAAGTCCGTTCGTTAGAAAGTAGGCCGCAAGTCCGCCGCAAGTCCACCGAAAGTCTGCCGGAAGTCTGTCGGACAGGCTGTCCGACTTTTGTAGACGAAAAGTACGACCGTGTGTACGCGGCATTAGACAAGTCATTGGCGACAAACTCTAAACAGATGCAGTGTGGATTGTTCAAAATTCGGCTACGGGCAAATAGCAAGAGAACCTAAACACCTTTCTAGGAAATATTAAACCTGCTGTAAGATTTCTAAAGTAGCCCACATCTTCATGTGACCCAGGAGACCTTGCTTTGTTATTTGGTTGTGTAATATAATAAGAGCGTCAGCTCTTTGTGCAAGCTACAGTTATGTAGACTCTGTGACACAGCCCCATCTTTTTCATGGTCCTTGGGTTCCTAGTTAGGCACGAGGTTTGGGTTCACGTCAGTGCAGGGTTCGTTCGCAAACAATTAGGGATGAGGTTTGGGTTCATGTCAGTTCAGGATACATTCCCAACCTGTAGACAGGTGAAATCTATTTTCTCCATGGCAGGTGGCACTTTTCCACAGTGGCCCTGTTGTTGGCGAGGAAGTAAAGAGGAACAGGGTTCCTCTATGCTTTCCTGGGTTACTGATGAAGCTATCCTATTGAATGCAAAAAGGAAAAATACTGTGCTTAAAATAATACTCAATATGTATACAAGGCATGAACAAAACTAAACAGGGAGCAGCATACAGTGGGATATACACACATGAAATAACTGGAAATGGAGAAGCTGCACTACAAAAAGTCTCAATCAGTAGATCCAATCAAAACCATAGAACATATAGGAGAAGTCCATATGAAACGCTTGAAAAATCTTGATGTCACCACAGTGTGTACACACAGACAGGAGAGTGCCCGTCCGCCGTAATTAATATCTGCTTACCAGATAGCAAGCATAAAGGGCAGATGGCTATAACCCAGCCAAGGCCTTTAGCTTGCAGATGTCAACACTGATACCGGTGGGCTGGATCGTGCAGATCGCTTCCTCTCTCCACCTGTGGTGTCCATCTTAAACTTAAATGGATGCCCCAAAAAGAAAGCAAACTGACCATAGAGTAATATTGCCTAGATCATATTTATTAAAACACAAAGTAATGCACTTACATTTGCGAAGAAGTTTGCATGTATATAAAAAAGATGCCGGCCGGCACAAACACACGGAGCCCGTCCTCCTAGTAAGATCGCGTGGTGATGTCACTACGTGCTTACCTCCAAATGGTCGGACACTCTCCTATCCTATTGAATGCTTTCACCCCATGTGACTCGAGCAGCCATTTTGAATCAGGCAGAGCCAATTTAAATCCCTGGCTCCCAGGTTTGGTGCACATTTTGCGAGTTGGCAGAGTAGGGACAGGTACCCCATCTGTTAGGGACAGTTCTAGCGGTAGGGAAAGGTTCCTGATAAGGAGGGAAAGCGTAGGGTTGCCGCTCTTCTGGATATCTTCCCAATTGGGCATGAGACAGCAAGGCTGCATTCTGCCCCTCTATACAGATGCTATCAGTCCGGCTGGAACCTGATCCTTTCACATTGCTGGAAACCGTGAGTGCACCAGGCTGTGCAATCTTTCCACCGGGTTTGATGTGAACTGTTGCTGCATTCCTTCAATACAAGTTTTATGTTTTACCATGTTGTGTGAATTATTGCCGCCGCACCACGCTGTACCCCACCTACATACCTTTTCACAGATCATGAACCAGCTAAAGCCTCTTTGCCTGCTTGAGGCAGGAATTCATTCTTCATTACTACCGCCAATACAAGAGTAGTCTGAAAAGTTCACAGCCCAACATGGAAGGAGTGACCACACAAACATGAAATGTTATCACTGCACCAAGCCACTCTTTCAAATGTTCAGCACTGAAAATGGTGCATGCAGACTATATGGTTTTCATGCGCTCTTTGAAAACAGTCGGTACCCCCTGTAGTCAAGTTGAAAATGGAGAAAGTGGAAGAAAAAGACTTGAAGTGTTCCATTAGTGGGCAAAGCCTTTGAGTCTTCTTCTTCCACTTTCTCCATTTTCAACTTGACTACTTGAAGTGTTCCATCAGCGGGAAAAGTAATGCCAACAATCTTCTGGGATTCCATGGGTGTGCAGAAGACTGTTGCCATTACTTTGCCTGCTGATAAAAACACTTCAAGCCTTCCTCTTCCACTTTCTCCATTTTCAACTTGACTACGGGAGGGTGCCAATTGTTTGCAAAGAGCACATGACCATATAGCGCACATTGTGCCATTTTCAGCACAGAAAAATCTGGAACAGAGGCTTGATGCAGTGGTAAAGTTTCATGCATGTGTGGTCACCTCTTCAGATTTAAGCCGTGAACTTTTCAGACAACCCTCGTAAATGACAACTGCCTGTGGTGCAGGCCTCTAGCCTTATTAGCTGCTATAATGCTAGTAGCCACAGGTCATTGTTCGCAAGCAGCTGCCAGTGTCCTAACAATACTGTCCTGGTACCTGCCGGCTTGTAAACAATCCGGCAGGCTCTACTCATTCTTCTCTTTCTTTCTCCCCCCTATCCTTTCAACTTTATTCTTTTACTCTCATTCGTCTCTTTATATGTTTATCTCTCAAGACGATGATTGTTTAGCTTTCGACCAAATAGCAGTTGGGTCCCCAAAGGAGTTATGTTCCCAGGGGATGCATACGACGTAGGTTTTTGCCTACTTGTTTGATCCCAGAGATTTTTAGCATTAACTAATGGGGTGCAAGGGGGGGAATGAAGTGTTCCGTTCGGGCACAGTGTGTTCCCTATTGGGGTGCAGGCGGTCTCTCCTCCCTCCCCTGCTCCCAGTCCTCTCAAGTTTCAGGGTTCTCTACCTTTAGTGAACGGGTCATGGTTTATAATGGTATTCATGTATGGTCACAGACCAGAGTTATATTCAAAACTACTGTCGTCAGTTGGAATTGTAACCCCAAGGGGGTCCGACATGTTCTGCTTTTTATATACTTAATTAATGCAGTTGATTTGTATACCTTTTCTTGATAAAAATCAATAAAACATTTTGAAAAAAAACAAAAAAAAAAAACCAATCCGGCAGGCATCCTGGTTGTCAGTGACCACATATGGTTATGACTGTAAGTGGTCAATGATATCAGCCAGTTCCCGGCACCTTTGCACTCAGTTGCGGGGCAGGGAGCTGTTATTTGCAATGGGGAGTTTGTCAGGAGAGGACAGTTTCGGCGGGCTGGTGTTTTTCATACAGCAGCTCATTAGGCATCATACATCTTGATGGATGCATAATCAAGACCAGGGGTCTTGAAACTTCTCAAACAAAGGGCAAGTTTACTGTCCTTGAGGCTTTGGGGGGGGGGGGGGCTGTGGTCAGTGGGATTAGAAAGTCATTGGTTTTAGTGAAAGCTCCATTAATGGTTTTAGTGGAAGGAATAGTGACAAATTGTTGGTTTCAGTGGAAGGAATGCTGCCCCATTGTTGGTATTCAAGGTTGGAATGGTGCCCCATCATTGGTGTCTGTGGGATGAATGGCACCCCATCATTGGTTTCTGTGGGATAAATGTTTCCCCGTTATTGCTGTCTGTGTGAGGAATGGTGCCCCATCATTGGTGTCTGTGAGAAGAATGGTTCCTCATTATTGGTGTCTGTGGGAGAAATAGTTCCCCATTATTGGTGTCTGTGGGAGGAATGGTGCCTCATTATTGGTGTATATGGGAGCAATGGTTCCCTATTATTGGTTTTTGTGGGAGGAATGGTGCCCTGTCATTGGTGTATATGGGAGGAACGGTGCCCTATCATTGGTGTCTGTGCAAGAAATTGCGCCACATCATTGGAGTCTGTGAGAGGAATGGTGCCTCATCATTGGTGTCTGTAGGAGGAATGGTTCCCCATCATTGGTGTCTATGAAAGGAATGGTGCCCCATCACTGGTATCTGTGGGAGGAATGACGACCCCACTTTGGTATCTGTGAGAGGAATAGTGCCCCATCATTGGTTTCTGTGGGAGAAATGGTTCCCCATTATTGCTGTCTGTGGGAGGAATGGTGCCCCATCATTGGTGTCTGTGAGAAGAATGGTTCCCCATTATTCGTGTCTGTGTGAGGAATGGTTCCCCATTATTGGTGTCTTTGGGAGGAATGGTGCCTCATCATTGGTGTCTGTGGGAGCAATGGTTCCCCATCATTGGTTTCTGTGGGAGGAATGGCGCCCTGTCATTGGTGTATATGGGAGGAATGGTGCCCTATCATTGGTGTCTGTGTGATCAATGGTGCTCCTTCATTGGTGTCTGTTGGCATGGTGCCCCAAGGGCCAGATAAAGGGAAGCAAAGGGCCACATCCAGCCAATGGGCCGCAGTTTGGAGACCACTGATCTAGATGTGGGATCAACAAGATTGGCAATGAATTGACATCATAGGACTTTTTTTTCCTGCAATGGGTCTTTTTTAGGTAAACAAATGTCCATTTACGCAGTACTATGGCTGAAATGAGGCCACTGGTTAGACATCAAGGTCTTCGTTTCACATTTTAATTCAGAATCTAATAAATGGACTTCAGATTCATTGACAAAGGAGACCCATTTATTAGAATAAAAACAAAAAAAACAAAAAAAAAAACAAAAAAACAAACAAAAAAAAAACACTTAAGAATCATAAAAAGCTTCAGAAATACTCATAAAACCACAATAATTCTGCATTTCAGTGATAGGTGAAATTTCACATGAAATTGGCAAATTTTTATTGAGGCGAAGTTAACTAGTTTTGCTCATAGAGTCCCAGGATATGAAAGAAACTAGCGGGTAATTTTATTTTCCAAAATCCATCAATACTGAAATATCATATAATGTACCCTTTAATTTTTTAGCTTCAAACTGATTAAATAATTGGGATTTGTCAAGAGGATGAGAATTTGAAAACATGCTCGGGGATGGAGCCGGCAAACATTATTGCATCGGGCCATGGCGCGGCATGCGGCATAAGACAGCGTTGATAGATTACAAAGCTGACAAGGATTCAATGTTTCCCTAACTAGCATTTTGCTGAAAGCAGCTGTCTTTAGTTTACTGTCCTATGAGATGTTTAACCTTGAAGCTTTCACAGTGAAATGTTTATGAATGTCATTAAGCTGTACTGTAGGTCAAAGAATCTTAAATCTGAAACACGAGCCGCAGAACAGAAAACCCTGCAGGTCACATACAAGAGTCATCTTGTTATTCATCCTTGTTTATAACGAAATTGGACTACCGAATTTCTTTTTTTTTTTTTTTCCGTTCTTGTTTAGAGGCAGTTTTACATTATTTTTACGCTGCACTTTACACCCTCGGTAGAGTCCGTCTTCAGGTACAAGTGCATGGGTATATTTTATTTTGGCTTTTAATTTCTTTTTTTAACCTAAAAGCAAAGAGGAATCTGCAGCATTGTGAGTCTGCATATTCGTCCACACAAATTATTTCATTATTTTTTGGTGTTCAATGGCATGTGAACGTAGGTGGGATATATTAGGAATCAAATGGTGAATATTGTAGCGCTAACAAGTGAACACAAATATTGTTATATAAGTGAAGCAGTGTAAAAGTCAAATATACACAAGTATATGTGAAAAAGACTGAAAAAGACTATGTAAGAAAGTCAAAGAAATCTGTTAAAAGAGGCTGGTGTCAACCACCAAATAATGATAAATCAGGGGTGGAATAAGCTGGCACTGTCCAGTGTAGGAAACATCAAAGGTGGTACATCTTCAACAAAGGAGAGAGGTATATGTACTCTTACCGGAACAGGTGGACTCAAATGTCAACGACAAACAGTCATACAGGCATGGTGCCGGAATCAGCAGATACACGAAACTCCAAAGGGTCCAGGACCTCGGAACATGAATCCAGAGATAATATGGATGGCCACCAAACGAACCTCCAATGGAAGGATCACCGAGACTGGATCTTGGATGTAAAAAGACAGACTGGACATCAGGGTAACTCTCATCCGGATGGTATGTAAAGAAAAAATGCTTCCATATGGTGTAGGTCAAACAATTAGGTTTTTTTATATCTAAAAAATGGCATAAAGCGATAAGAATAAAAAACTGTGATCACAGATAAAAATGCAAAGCAATGTGGGGAGCAATAAACCTAGCCCAACGCGTTTCGACCAAAGAGGCCTTCAACTGGGGCTTGGGACATTGTTTGACCTACACCATATGGAAGCATTTTTTCTTTACATACCCGGATTTTTTTTTTTTTAACCTAAAAGCAAAGAGAAATCTGCAGCATTGTGAGTCTGCATATTCGTCCACACAAATTATTTCAATATTTTTTAGTCTTTGATGGCATGTGAACGTAGGAATATATGGCATGTGAACGTAGGAATATAATGGGGAATATTGTAGCGCTAACAAGTGAACACAAATATTGTTTTATAAGTGAAGCAGTGTAAAAGTCAAATATACACAAGTAGCATGTGAAAAAGACTAGGTAAGAAAGTCCAAGAAATCTGTTAAAAGAGGCCGATGCGTCAACCACCAAATAATGATAAATTAGAGGTGGAATAAGCTGGCACTGTCCAGTATAGAAAACATCAAAGGTAGACATGTGCACTGCCAAAAAATGTGTTAGTTTTCGTTTCATTCGCTTTTTTTTTTTTTTCGTTTTTAGGGTCATTCGTTATGATCGCAATTCGTAAATTCGTTCATTCGTAAATTCGTACATTCGTACATTCGTAAATTTGTAAATTTTGTAAATTCCTATATTCATAAATTCATACATTCGTAAATTAGAAAATTTGTATATTTGCAAATTAGAAAATTTGGAAATTTGAAAATTCGAAATTAGAAAATCTGAAAATTCTAAAATCTGAACTAGTAACTAACTATTATGTTAGGTATAGGTATTGTAATTTCCTTTCAAATGTGGCTGTTAGTGAACGTAACAAATACAAATTTATCAAAATTTATGAATTATCCGAAATAATGAATGCCGCATCTAAACAAATGGAACGGAGCAAATTAATAATTAATAATAATAAAAAGTTTTGATTATTATTATTGTTATTTATTATTATTAAATCATTACGTTCCATTCGTTTGAATGCGACATTCGTTATTTTGGATAATTAATAACTTTGGATAAATTCGTATTCGTTATGTTCACTAACAGCCGCATTTGAAAGGAAATTACAATACCTATAATTTAATAGTTAGTAATACCGGTAGTTAATTTATTATTAGGTAATTATTATCTCAGGTTTCCGAATTTACAAATTTACGAATGCACAAATTTACGAATGCACGAATTTACAAATGTACGAATGTGCAAATTTAAGAATTTACAAATGTACGAATGTACGTATTTACGAATTTACGAATGTGCGAATTTACGAATTTACAAATTTTCGAATCTACGACTATTCAGAAAAATTCAATAAACGGGTTTTCGTTAATTCGGATATTTCCGAATTAACGAATTTGTCGAAATTCATTAAAAAACTAATTCGGAACGAAACGAATTGCACATGTCTAATCAAAGATGGTACATCTTCAACAAAGGAGAGAGGTATCTGTACTCTTACCGGTACAGGTAAACTCAAATGTCAACGACAAAGAGTCATACAGGCATGGTGCCGGAATCGGCAGATACACGAAACTCCAAAGGGTCCAGGACCTCGGAAGATGAACCCAGGGATAATATGGATGGCCACCAAACGAACCTCTGATGGAAGGAGCATCGAGACTGGATCTTGGACGTAAAAAGACCGACTGGACATCAGGGCAACTCTCATCCGGATTGTATGTAAAGAAAAAGGGCTTCCATATGGTGTAGGTCAAACAATGATCCAAGCCCCAGTTGAAGGCCTCTTTGGTCGAAACGCGTCCGGCTAGGCTTATTGCTCCCCACATTGCTTTGCATTTTTATCTGTGATCACAGTTTTTTATTTTTATCGCTCTATGCCGTTTTTTAGAAATAAAAAACCTCATTGTTTGACCTACACCATATGGAAGCATTTTTTCTTTACATACCATCTGGATGAGAGTTGCCCTGCTGTCCAGTCGGTCTTTTTACATCCAAGATCCAGTCTCGGTGATCCTTCCATTGGAGGTTCGGTTGGTGGCCATCCATATTATCTCTGGATTCATCTTCCGAGGTGCTGGACCCTTTGGAGTTTTGTGTATCTGTCGATTCCGGCTCCATGCCTGTATGACTGTTTCTCGTTGACATTTGAGTCCACCTGTTCCGGTAAGAGTACATATATACCTCTTTCCTTTGTTGAAGATGTACCACCTTTGATGTTTCCTATCCTGGACACTGCCAGCTTATTCCACCCCTGATTTATCATTATTTGGTGGTTGACGCATCGGCCTCTTTTAACAGATTTCCTCATTTATTGGATTTCTTACATAGTCTTTTTTCACAAGATACTTGTGTATATTTGACTTTTACACTGTTTCACTTATATAACAATATTTGTGTTCACTTGTTAGCGCTACAATATTCACCATTTGATTCTTTGTATGTTTGTCACATTTTTATGTAGCTGCTTTTTCCTTGTTACCCGAGGTTAGCGCAGTAACGGCCATATCCGGATATATTAAGAAGCAAGTGAACATGCTGTCCCTGAAGTTGATGTGTTGAAACCTGAAAGAATAGGGAAGGGTAAGGATTTGAGTGACTTTGACAAGAGAGAAATAGTAATGGCTGGACGACTGCTTCAGAGCAACTCCAAAACTGAAGCTCTTGTGGATGTTCCTGGTCTACAGTGGTCACTGGTCAGGGGCCGACCAAAAGTGGTCCAAGGAACCAATAGCAAGGTTGTTGATGCACGTTGGGCTGACTCGTGTAGTCCAACCCAATAGAGGACCTACTGTAGCTCAAGTTGCTGAGAAAGTTAATGCTGATTACACAGTGCATTGCAGTTTGCTACGTATGGGGCTGCTTAGCTGCAGACCAGTCAGGGTGCCCATGCTCACCCGTGTCATTAGCCAAAAGCACCTACAATGGGCATGTGAGCATCAGAACTAGACCTCAGAACAATGGAAGAAGGTGGCCTGGTCTGATGAATCACGTTTTCTTTTACATCACGTGGATGGCCGGGTGCGTGAGCATCACTTACCTGGAGAAGAGCTGGCACCAGGATGCACAATGGGAAGTCCCATCCATGAAGGCCCCAGTTTGCAACTTACAGGACTTAAAGGATCTGCTACTGACAGCTTGGTGCCAGATACCACATCATATGTCGAGAGATCTAGTGAAGTCCACGCCTACTCAATATTAGGTGGGTGGTCATAATGTTATGACTGATCAGTATAGAGTATCTATATTTATATACACTATATTGTCAAAAGTATTGTGACGCCTGCCTTTACACGCACATGAACCTTAATGGCATCCCAGTCTTCATGCGTCAATATTGATTTGGCCCACCCTTTGCAGCTATAACAGCTTCAGCCCTTTTGGGAAGGTGGTCCACAAGGTTTAGGCTCAATGCACACTGAAGCTCATAAACGGCCATTTTTGGGAGTTTGGGCGTTTTTTTTACCAGCCCATAAACTCCCCTCTAAGTTATCCTATGTGTCCATAGCACACGTGGACGTTTTTGGATGTTTATCAGCAGTTGAGTTTATGGGCTGTTGTCTGAATGCCCTGAAATCGCCTTCAGGAGCTGTTTTTATGACCACAAAAAACGCTTAAAAACGTTAATCGTGCAAAAACGCTGATGAACATCGATAGACGCTCAAAAATGTGGCTCCCCAGCATTTTTTAACGTTTTTGATCCATTGAAAAAAAAAAAATAAACTTCTTAAAAAAAAAAAGCTGCTGATGCGGAAAAACGCTAATAAACGCTATTGCAAAAACGTTAAAAAACATTGAAAGACTCACTGCAAAGCTACTGGCGTTTATAAAACTTCATTTTAACATCGAGTGTGCATGAGGCCTTAGGAGTATGTCTATGGGAATGTTTGACCATTCTTTCAGAAGTGCATTTGTGAGGTTAGGCAATGATGTGGAGAGAGGGCCTGGACACTCTAATTAATCCCAAAGGTGTCCTTTCAGGTTGAGGTCAGGACTCTGTGCAGGCCAGTCAAGTTCCTCCACCCCAAACTCGCTCATCCATGTCTTTGTGGACCTTGCTTTGTGCACTGGTGTGCAGTCACGTTGAAACAGGAAGGGGCCATCCCCAAACTGTTCCCACAAAGTTGGGAGCATGAAATTGTCCAAAATTTCTTGGTATGCTGACGCCTTAAGAGTTCCCTTCACTGGAACTAAGGGGCCAAGCCCAACCCCTGAAAAACAACCCCACACCATAATCCCCCCTCCACCAAATGATTTGGACCAGTGCACAAAGCACAGCCCATAAAGACATGGATAAGCGGGTTTGGGGTGGAAGAACTTGATTGGCCTGCACAGAGTCCTGACCTCAACCCAATAGAACACGTTTGGGATGAATTAGACTGCAGAATGCGAGCCAGGCCTTCTCGTCCAACATCAGTGCCTGACCTCACAAATGCTCTTCTGGAAGAATGGTCAAACATTCCCATAGATACACTCCTAAACCTTGTGGACAGCCTTCCCAGAAGAGTTGAAGCTGTTATAGCTGCAAAGGGTGGGCTAACTCCAAAGACATGCTGTTAGGTTAATTGGCTTCTGTCAAAAATTGGCCCTAGTATATGAATGTGAGTTGGGGACCTTAGATTGTGGGCTCCTTGAGGGTAGGGACTGATGTGAGTGTGCGATGTATGTGTGGAGCGCTGCGTAAATTGACAGCACTTTATGGGTACCTTAAATAAATAATTATATAATAGATGAGCATCTTAATGAGACACAATGTAGATACGCACCCACACTCACTCAGGTTGAACTGGATGGACCGGTGTCTTTATTCAACCTTACTAACTATGTAATGCCCCGTACACACGAGCGGATTTTCCGTCCGAAAAAACTAGGATGGTTTTTCCAACGGAATTCCGCTCAAGCTTGCCTGGCATACACACGGTCACACAAAAGTTCTCTGAACTTTTGACTGTCAAGAACGCGGTGACGTACAACACTACGACGAGCCAAGAAAATGAAGTTCAATGCTTCCGAGCATGTGCCAAATTCAAATTGTTTCCGAGCATGCGTAGGAATTTTGCGCTTCGGAATTTGTACAGACGATCACATTTTTGCATACCGAAAAATTGAGAACATGCTCCCAATCTTTTGCTGGCTGGAATTATGCCAGCAAAAGACCGATGGACCATACACACGGTCGCATTTTCCGGTAAAAAGCTCCCATCGGAGTTTTGCCGGTGGAATTTCCAATCGTGTGTTTGGGGCATTACACTATGTATGTAACTCAATATTGAACCCTACAGACTAATGCCCCGTACACACGGTCGGATTTTCCAATGGAAAATGTGTGATAGGACCTTGTTGTCGGAAATTCTGACCGTGTGTAGGCTCCATCACACATTTTCCATCGGAATTTCCGACACACAAAGTTTGAGAGCAGGCTATAAAATTTTCCGACAACAAAATCCGTTGGCGGAAATTCCGATCGTGTGTACACAAATCCGACACACAAAGTGCCACCCATGCATAGAATAAATTAAAATACGAAAGCCATTGGCTACTGCCCCGTTTATAGTCCCGACGTACGTGTTTTACGTCACCGCGTTCAGAACGATCGGATTTTCCGACAACTTTGTGTGACCGTGTGTATGCAAGACAAGTTTGAGCCAACATCCGTTGGAAAAAAATCCATGGATTTTGTTGTCGGAATGTCCGATCAATGTCCGACCATGTGTACGGGGCACAAGACTGGGATGCCATTACAGTTCATGTGCATGTAAAGGCAGGTGTCCCAATACTTTTGACAATATAGTGTAAATATATATATATATGTATATATATATATGTATGTATATATATGTATATATATATATATATATATATGTATGTATATATATATATATATATATATATATATATATATATATATATATATATATATATATATATATATATATATATGTATGTATATATATATATATATATATATATATATATATATATATATATGTGTATATATATATATGTATATGTATATGTATATATATATATGTATATATATATATATATATATATATATATATATATATATATATATATATATATATATATATATATATATATATATATATATATATATTCTAGTTTGTCTGTTTATGCAGGCTTTATGCAGGCTTTTTTCAGGCTTTACAACCACTTTAATATAAACAGTGGCAATAAAAAGAAGCAAAAGTTTTTTTTAATTACATAAAAAAAGAAAATCAGTACTAAGCATATACGTAAATAGATCTAAACTATGTTACAATTTAATTAAGAATAAAGGAGAAAAGATGATACGTCATGTGAATTTATTTTCAGGTTCTGTATCATGGCCCTCTCCCCCTCCCCCCTCCCTGGATAATCCTCTGTCCAATCTGGAATTTTCATCAATAACCTCCAGCAGATGGCGTCATAACACAGCAGGGCAAATTCCTTGGCCCAGTTATAGCAGAACTTGTCCTTTGATCTCTCAGAGATGGACAGATCATCAGGTATTCCCATCTTCACCTCCACAGGAGGTCTGAGGGTTGGGGTGCTCTTACTATCCCTATAAACCCCAGCAGGTGGCTATGTATGAACATTTTCCTAGAAGCTGAATCCTCATTTGCAACCTCATGTTATGATCGCCCTGCTGTGTAATCCTGAGCCAATCATTTTTAAGATGAAATCCCGCAGTGACCAGATGGCTGATTGATAACTAGAAAGAGGAGCTGTTCAGAAATGTCTGATAGGAAAAAAAAATGTTGTACAATCCAATATATACAGTATATATATAGATATACACTGTATATACGCAGGCACATCTCCAACAATTTGAGTATCGTCAAAAAGTTAATTTGTTTCAGTAATTCAATTAAAAAAGTGACACTCATATTTTATATAGATGCATTACACACAGAGTGGTAAGTGTCAAGCATTTTTTTTTTTTAAATTTTGATGATTATGGCTTACAGCTAGCGAAAACCCACAATTCCGTATCTCAGCAAATTAGAATATTATAGACCAGTGGCGGCTGGTGCTCAAATTTTTTTTTTTTTTGGGGGGGGGGGGGGGTGCAAACAAACTGAAAAATACTGAAAAAAAACCCCACCAATTGCAGCCACTGTGCCCATCAAACGCCACCACTGTGCCCATCAATTGCAGCCACTGTGCCCATCAAAGGCTGCCACTGTGCCATCAAACGCTGCCACTGTGCCATCAAACGTTGCCACTGTGCCCATCAAACGCCACCACTGGGCCTATCAAACAAAGTCACTGGGCCCATCAAACGCTGCCACTGTGCCACCAAACGCTGTCACTGTGCCCATCAAACGCTGCCACTGTACCCATCAAACGCAGCCACTGGGCCCATCAAACGCTGCCACTGTGCCCATCCAAGGCCCATCCAAGGCTGCCACTGTGCCCATCCAAGGCTTCCACTGTGCCATCAAACGCTGCCACTGTGCACATCAAACGCCGTCACTGTGCCCATCAATTGCTGCCACTGTGCCCATCAAAGGCTGCCACTGTGCAATCAAACGCTGCCACTGTGCCATCAAACGTTGCCACTGTGCCCATCAAACGCCACCACTGTGCCCATCAATTGCAGCCACTGTGCCCATCAAAGGCTGCCACTGTGCCATCAAATGTCAAATGCTGCCACTGTGCCCATCAAATGCTGACACTGTGCCATCAAACGCTGCCACTGTGCCCATCAAATGCTGCCACTGTGCCCATCGAATGCTGCCACTCTGCCCATCGAATGCTGCCACTCTGCCCATCGAATGCTGCCACTCTGCCCATCGAATGCTGCCACTGTGCCCATCGAATGCTGCCACTCTGCCCATCGAATGCTGCCACTGTGCCCATCCAATGCTGCCACTATGCCCATCCAATGCTGCCACTGTGTACATCCAATGCCGCCACTGTGACCCCCCTTTCGGATGCACCGCCACTGCATAAGGCCAATATAAAAAAAAAGGATTTTTAATACAGAAATGTTGGCTTACTGAATATTCTGTCCATGTACAGTATAGTATGCGCTCAATACTTGTTTGGGGCTCCTTTTGCATGAATTTCTGAATCAATGGGGCGTGGCATGGAGGTGATCAGCCTGTGTCACTGCTGAGGTGTTTTGGAAGCCCAGGTTGCTTTGATAGCGGCCCTTACATTGTCTGCATTGTTGGGTCTGGTGTCTCTCATCTTCCTCTTGACAATACCCCACAGATTCCCTATGGGGTTTAGGTTAGACGAGTTTGCTGGCCAATCAAGCACAGTGATACCATGATCATGTGACCAGGTATTGGTACTTTTGGCAGTGTGGGCAGGTGCCAAGTCCTGCTGGAAAATGAAATCAGCATCTCCATAAAGCTGGTCAGCAGAAGGAAGCATGAAGTGCTCTAGAATTTCCTGGTAGAGGGCTGCACTGACTTTGGACTTCATTAAACACAGAGGACCAACACCAGCAGATGACATGGTTCCCCGAATCATCACTGACTGTGGAAAATTTTGCATTTCATTTGGAAATCAAGGTCCACAAGTCTGGAGGAAGAGTGAAGAGGCAGAGAACCCAAGTTGCATGAGATCCAATGTGAAGTTTCCCCAGTCGGTGATGATTTGGGAATCCATGTCATCTGCTGGTGTTGGTCCACTGTGTTCTATCAATTCCAAAGTCAGTGCAGCCTTCTACCAGGAAATTCTAGAGCACTTCATGCTTCCCTCTGCTGAACAGCTTGATGGAGATGCTGATTTCATTTTTCAGCAGGACTTGACACCTGTCCACACTGCCAAAATAGAGAATCTGTGGGGTGTTGTCAAGAGGAAGATGAGAGACCCCAGACCCAACAATGCAGATGAGCTGAAGGCCACTATCAAAGCAACCTGGGCTTCCATAACTCCTCAGCAGTGCCACAGGCTGATCTCCTCCATGCCACGCCACAATAATACCGTAATTCATGCAAAAGGAGCCCCATTTTTTTTCTTTTTTTTAATTGGTCTTTATGTAATATTCTGATTTCCTGAGATACTGAATTTTGGGTTTTCACTAGCTGTAAGCCATAACCATCAGCGTTTAAAAAAAATAATGATTGAAATATATCACTCTGTGTGTAACACATCTATATAAAATATATGAGTTTCACTTTTTCAATTGAATTACTGAATAAATTAATTCTTTGAGATGCACCTGTATATATATATATATATATATATATATATTGTTGGCTGCACATCCATGATCCACTATGAATCTCCCATTCCAGCACATCCCAAAGGTGCTCTATTGGATGAGAGATCTGGTGAGTGTGGTGCTCTATTGGATGAGATCTGGTGAGTGTGGAGGCCTTTGGAGTACAGGGACCTCATTGTCCAGTGGTGAGATGATTGGAGCTTTGTGACATGGTGCATTATCCTGCTGGAAGGAGCCATCAGAAGATGGGGACACTGTAGTCATAAAGGGATGGACATGGTCAGCAACAATACTCAGGTAGGCCGTGCCGTTTAAACAATGCTCAATTGGGGGGCCCAAAGTGTGCCAAGAAAATATCCCCCCCACCATTACACCATCACCACCAGCCTGAACTGGTGATACAAGGCAGGATGGATCCATGCTTTCATGTGGTTTACACCAAATTCTGACCCCACCATCTGAATGTTGCAGCTGAAATCGAGACTCATCAGACCAGGCAACGTTTTTCCAATCTTCTATTTTTCAATTTTGGTGATCCTGTGTGAATTGTAGCCTCAGTTTCCTGTTCTTAGCTGACAGGAATGGCACCCGGTGTGATCTTCTGCTGCTGTAGCCCATCTGCTTCAAGGTTAGATGTGTTGTGCATTCAAAGATGGTATTCTGCATACCTTGGGTGTAACGAGTGGTTATTTGAGTTTCTGTTGCCTTTCTATCATCTGGACCCAGTCTGCCAATTCTCCTCTGACCTCTGACATCAACAAGGCATTTTCCTCCACACAACTGCCGCTCACTGGATATTTTCTCTTTTTTTGGACCATTCTCGTTACACCTGGTTGTGTGTGAAAATCCCAGTAGATCAGCAGTTTTTGAAACACTGAGACCACCCCATCTGGCACCAACAAAAATGCTACGTTCAAAGTCATTTAAATCCCCTTTCTTCCCCATTCTGATGCTCGGTTTGAACTTCAGCAAGCCGTCGTCACCACTTCTAGCTGCCTAAATGCATTAAATTGCTGCCGTGTGATTGACTGATTAGCAATTTGTGTTACCAAGCATTGGAACAGGTGTACCTAATAAAGTGGTCCATGAGTGTGCTTGGGCCTTTTCTGAGGCTCTCCGGCGCCCACCCCCACCTCTGGCCGCATGCGGTATTGCATCCCATTGAAGTCAATGCGGAAAAAAATATTTTCGTCTTCATTGACTTCAATGGGAAAACTCGCTTTGATATGCGAGTACTTTGGATTACGAGCATGCTCCTGGAACGGATTATGCTGGTAATCCGAGGTTCCACTGTATACAAATAATCACTCAGCGCTCCAGAACACCACTTTGCCAAAAAAAAAATTAAAAAGTGTGTATTAATCAGAGTCTCCAATTGCACAGTTTTTGGGGCACAGTGATTAAAAAAAAAAAAAAAAAAAAAAGATCCTGCAGCTCCCATTAAACAGATCCTGGGAACAATCCAATGTATCTTATGAAAAGACAAGAACAGCAAAAGCAAAGGATCAGTATCCATCAAAAAAATTTAATGACAAATAGTATCACTCACATTATAGTAGACTGCGTAGCACTCACTCCCAAAGGAGCTGCTGGGTTTTCAGGTCTTTCCCCCACACAGCTAGGCAACAGATCTTGTGCACACTTTCTTCACAGGCTCAATAAACAGTCTAGGGGTTTTGTTTATTCTCAGCAGGGGGGTCAAACTGGCGGCCCTCCAGCTGTTTGCGGAACTATAAGTCCCATCATGCCTCTGCCTGAGGGAGTTATGCTTGTAACTGTCAGCCTTGCAATGCCTCCTGGGACTTGTAGTTTCGCAACAGCTGGAGGGCCGCCAGTTTGACAACTGTGATTTAGGGGATAACTTGGATAGGGATGAGGGATGCATGGGATGCCAAGAATTGAGTAACTGGATAAAGTCTTGAGGACTTGCTAATCTCTCTGGCTACTGCGAACTGACTTCAACAGTGCTGTCCACCCATGGGAGTGATGGTGCAGCAAACTAGCAACAAGCGAAAGTTCCAGAACTGAAGATGGAGGTGCTGCTCCTCACAGGAATGCCAAAGCACCCGGCTACTGCTGTCCCAAGCTAGAGAAATATGGTTGCTACTGGCTGCTTTACCCTGGCACTAAGTTGTCCCCTAGACCGGGACACATAAAGTATTGCAGCCTTACTGTCCTCTCTATACAGGCTTGGAGTAGATAGAAGTAGAAGTTACTCACTCAGGTCCTTTAAGTGAATCCTGGAATCCAAGAGGCTGCTGTAGTGGCACACTGCTGTACAGGCCTGGACTTGATTTCAGGGTGTCTTTAGCTAAGCCTAGCTGAGGTTGGTAAAGGGTGCGAGGCTTCCAGCTGCTCCTTCTCTCTCTTTCTCCTGGCCTTCCTTCTGCCCAGGGGCAGAGCCCCCCTAGCACAGGGTTCTCCTCCCCTCCAGGCGACTGGACCCTGGGCTCTGCTCCCCTGACTGCAAGGCTCCCAAGTATTTAAGGGTTGCCCCCCACCTACTGGACCTCAACTCCCCAGGGATTGGTGGTAACTCCATAAGTATTCAGGTTGCAGTATCTGCTCCTCTACCCAAAGCCTTTTTACACAATGCAGAGTATTAACCCCTTAGGTTCCACAGTGAGTATAACGAGCATGCTTTAATACACAGACTGATTTTACTGTTGTGGGTTTAGTTACACTTTAAATATATTCCTTGGAATCCAAAAAGATATAAATCCACTGTGTGTACACCAAATGCCTTTGCAAACATAAATATTACCTTGAAAAAGTTGCAGCGGCATCATCACGTGCTGTATATAGAAAGTACAAAGAGCAGAGCTGTGGGAGGGTCCCAGCAGGCCCCGCCCACTACAGGCTGCCTGTAGAAAACTACAGGAGGGGCGGAGACAAGACCAGTCATCCTGCATAAGGAGAGAGAGCTGCAGTGAGCGGTCTTTATTACAGGCAGTAAAGTCTCACATTGGATTACTGCCCAGATCTGGAAGAAATACACAAAGCACACCGAGATTCAAGAACAGTACACATGACAAATGGATTTAGACGATATTTGCTTTTTACGGAGTTCACCTTTAAGAACTCACCGGCCACATCACTTAGATGTACGGTGGCAGAGCGCTTTTCTGTGCCAAAGCACGCACTTCGTACATGATCTGGGACTTCTGGGTAGGGGCGCTCGTGTGCAGCGTGGCAAACCAGGTGTGCTGTGATTAGACAGAGCACAGGCTGATCACTGAGGATAGAGACAGGACGGAGCTCTAAATATGTAAACAATGCAGAGCTCTGTCCTGTCAGCTGGGAAGTGATGGATTTTGATTCCCTAAATAAAATCCATCACATCCTTTAGTGAAAGCATATATTATATATACTACACGGACTGCACTATATACTCTGAACTGTATTATATATACTACACGGACTGCAAGATATACTCTGAACTGTATTATATATACTGCATTAACTGAACTATATACTCTGAACTGTATTATATATACTACACTAACTGCACTATATACTCTGGACTGTATTATATATACTGCACTAACTGCACTATATACTCTGAACTGTATTTTATATATACTACACGGACTGCACTATATACTTTTCGAGCTGCCATCGTGCCTCTCCCCCACCCGCTCATCGCACAGGTCAGGAGCCAGCAGACTCTTCCCCCTCAGCGGTGCCTGCACAAGGGGGAGTCTCGGTGAAGGAGAAGCACAGCCACGGCCGCCAGCCATTACCAGACGTGGTCAGTGGCTCCACTGATGAGAGGGGTTCTCCAGCAGTGAGGGACAGGGGCAGAGAGGCAGCAGACAATCGGGAATGGATGGCCAGGGCCCAACTCGAGGGGGCATGTGCAGCAGTGGGCGGATCCATTGCTGGTGGGCGGGGCCAACAATGGCAAGAATCCACGGCATCCAGGCCTTCCTCGCCTGGGATGCTGCAGATGCCAGATCAACAGGCTCTTGAAGTACAGTCGGAAGGCGAGCTGTCATGCTTGGAGGAGTCGCAGAGTCGCACAACACCGATGGATGCTGGAGCAGCGGCTGTTGGGGGCATTCCTGGTCAGCCCAGTAAGTCCTCTGCTTTACCTAATACTTCATTGAATGCTGCACTGTGTGGGTTGTTGGGTGTAGTGGATGGGGGTGCTGCAGTGGCTGCTAGAGCCAAGCCACAGTCATCTGCGGCTGTGGTGGCTGGCTGGCACCCTGCCTTTGGCCAATCATGGTTCTCACAGCACATCGTGCTGTGATTGGCCAAAGCATGCAGGTCAGGTGCATGCTTTGGCAATCAACAGCCGTCAATGCACTGCGATCTCAAAGTGCATTATGGGGCGCTCCGCGACAGGCAAACTTGCCGTGAGCGCCCCATATGTTTGTTTGTTTTATGAACAAACGAACAGCTGAACTTACGTTTGACTCAAATAACATCGAGCCCATCCCTAGTAGTACATAATTGTGAAGTGAAAGGAAAATGATAAATGGTTTTTTAAAAAAATTACAACTAAATATGTGAAAAGCGTGGCATGCATTTTTTTTCGGCCCCCTTTACTCTGCTACCCCTAACTAAAATCTACTGGAACCAATTGCCTTCAGAAGTCACCTAATTAGTAAATAGAGTCCACCAGTGTGTAATTTAATCTCAGTATAAATACAGCTTTTCTGTGAAGCCCTCAGAACCTCAGTGAACAAACAAAATCGTAACGACCAAGGAACACACCGGACAGGTTAAGGATAAAGTTGTGGAGAGGTTTAAAGCAGGGTTAGGTTATAAAAAAATATCCCAAGCTTTGAACTCACAGAGTACTGTTGAATCCATCATCTGAAAATGGAAATTGTATAGCACAACTGCAAACCTACCAAGACATGGCCGTCCACCTAAACTGACAGGCCGGGCAAGGAGAGCATTCATCAGAGAAGCAGCCAAGAGGTCCATGGTAACTCTGGAGGAGGTGCAGAAATCCACAGCTCAGGTGGGAGAATCTGTCCACAGGACAACTATTAGTCGTGCTCTCCACAAATCTGGCCTTTATGGAAGAGTCGCAAGAAGAAAGTCATTGGTGAAAGAAAGCCATAAGAAGTCCCGTTTGCAGTTTGCGAGAAGCCATGTGGGGGACACAGCAATAGGGATGAGCTTCGAGTTCGAGTCGAACTCATGTTCGACTCGAACATGGGCTGTTCGTAAGTTCGCCGAACAGCGAACAATTTTGGGTGTTCGCGGCAAATTCGAATGTCGCGGAACACCCTTTAAAAGTCTATGGGAGAAATCAAAAGTGCTAATTTTAAAGGCTTATATGCATGGTATTGTCATAAAAAGTGTTTGGGGACCCGGGTATTGCCCCAGGGGACATGAATCAATGCAAAAAAAGTTTTAAAAACAGCCATTTTTTCGGGAGCAGTGATTTTAATAATCCTTAAAGTGAAACAATAAAAGTGTAATATCCCTTTAAATTTCGTATCTGGGGGGTGTCTATAGTATGCCTGTAAAGGGGCGCATGTTTCCCGTGTTTAGAACAGTCTGAACTTCTTGTCTTCATCTTCTTTTCGGGCCGCTCCGCATCCATGATGGCATGGAGGGAGTCTCCCACTGTGTGATGCTTCTCCTCTTCTGACGGTTCTTAAATAACGGGGGTGCTGGGCCACCCGGTGACCCCGCCCCCTCTGACGCACGGGGACATGACAGGACTTCCCTGTGGCATTCCCCGTGACGCCACAGGGAAGTCCCGTCAAGACACCGTGCGTCAGAGGGGGCGGGGTCACCGGGTGGCCCAGCACCCCCGTTATTTAAGAACCGTCAGAAGAGGAGAAGCATCACACAGCGGGAGCCTCCCTCCATGCCATCATGGATGCGGAGCGGCCCGAAAAGAAGATGAAGAGAAGAAGATGAAGAGAAGAAGATGAAGAGAAGGGCAGGTGCCTCCCTCCATGCCATCATGGATGCGGAACAGCCCGAGGAGAAGAAGGGAAGAGGACGCTGACGCCGCGGAGGAGATGCTGGACGAGAACACTGGAGGAAGAACCAGAAGAACCAGAAGAAGAAGAAGATGAAGGAAGATAGAAGAAAGAAGAAGCATTTAAATAAAGGAATTGTCAAAAACTGTCTCTTGTCATTTTTAACATTTTTGACAGTTTTTTAGTGCAATGGTAGGGGTACAAAAGTACCCCCTTACAATTTCACACAGGGGGGAGGGCCGGGATCTGGGGGTCCCCTTGTTAAAGGGGGCTTCCAGATTCCGATAAGCCCCCCGCCTGCAGACCCCCATAACCACCGGCCAGGGTTGTGGGGATGAGGCCCTTGTCCTCATCAACATGGGGACAAGGTGTTTTGGGGGCTACCCCAAAGCACCCTCCCAATGTTGAGGGCATGTGGCCTGGTACGGTTTGGGGGGGGCGATCTCTTTTTCCTGCGGCCTGCCAGGTTGCGTGCTCGGATAAGGGTCTGGTATGGATTTTTGGGGGGACCCCACGCCTTTTTTAAAAAAAAATTGGCACGGGGTTCCCCTTAATATTCATACCAGACCTGAAGGGCCTGGTATGAAATTTAGGGGGACCCCCCACATCATTTTTTTTTTACATTTTGGCCGGGTTTCCCCTTAATATCCATACCAGACCTGAAGGGCCTGATATGGAATTTAGGGGGACCCCCCCACATCCTTTTTTTTTTAAATTTTGGTTTGGGGTTCCCCTGTGGGGAATTCCCATGCCATTTTTATCAATGAGCTTCTATGTGTATTGTCGGACCGGCAATTCATTAATAGCCGCGAGTAGCTTTAAATAACTTTTTTTCCTTTGAAATGTCATTTTGCTGTCAGACTGTTCTAAACACAGGAAACATGCGCCCCTTTACAGGCATACTATAGACACCCCCCAGGTACGAAATTTAAAGGGATATTACACTTTTATTGTTTAACTTTAAGCATTAATAAAATCACTGCTCCTGAAAAAACGGACGTTTTTAAAACTTTTTTTTTGCATTGGTCTATGTCCCCTGTGGCAGGACCCAGGTCCCTAAACACTTATTATGACAATAAGCATATAAGCCTTTAAAATTAGCACTTTTGATTATTCATGTTCGTGTCCCATAGACTTTAACAGTGTTCGCGTGTTCGAACAAATTTTTTGCCTGTTCGCATGTTCTGGTGGGGGGGGGGGGGGGTTTGGCTCATCCCTACACAGCAAACATGTGGAAGAAGGTGCTCTGGTCAGATGAGACCAAAATTGAACTTTGTGGCCTAAAAGCAAAATGCTATGTGTGGTGGAAAACTAACACTGCACATCACCCTGAACACACCATCCCCACCGTGAAACATGGTGGTGGCAGCATCATGTTGTGAGGATGCTTTTCTTCAGCAGGGACAGGGAAGCTGGTCAGAGTTGATGGGAAGATGGATGGAGCCAAATACAGGGCAGTCTTAAAAGAAAACCTGTTAGAGTCTGCAAAAGACTTGAGACTGGGGCGGAGGTTCACCTTTCAGCAGGACAACGGCCCTAAACATACAGCCAGAGCTACAATGGAATGGTTTAGATCAAAGCATATTCATGTGTTAGAATGGCCCAGTCAAACTCCAGACCTAAATCCAATTGAGAATCTGTGGTAAGACTTGAAAATTGCTGTTCACAGACGCTCTCCATCCAATCTGACAAATCTTGAGCTATCTTGCAAAGAAGAATGGACAAAAATGTCCCTCTCTAGATGTGCAAATCTGGTAGAGACATCCCCAAAAAGACTTGCAGCTGTAATTGCAGAGAAAGGGGGTTCTACAAAGTATTGACTCCGGGGGGCGCCATACAAATGTACCCCCCACACTTTTCACATATTTATTTCTAAAAAAATGTTGAACAACATTTATCATTTTCCTCCCACTTCACAATTATGTGCCACTTTGTGTTGGTCTATCAAATAAAATCCTAATAAAATACAGTTCCTGACAGACTCCATGGCAGCCTACGTGTGGGTTAACCCCGCCTTCTCTCCAATGCTATAGGACCCCATTCCCATAAATGAGTGCTCACCACTAGCTACTGCGTTCCTTTTTTGTCCTCCTCTATGGACCTACACATGCTGTTCGCATCAAGATTGATTGAATCCAAGATTGGCATACCTGTGCGGTGCAGCTCAAAAAGCCCAGCTATGAGCGGGCGAGTAGCTTAAAGAGGCTTGAATGTTCCCCCTTGGTGGATGGGTGGTCGCCTCTGTATGCCCGGCGGACAGTTCTCATCAACGGCTGGCAAGATCTGTGGCTGTTTTCTCATACTCCATGGCAGTATTTCTATGTGTTGTCTGTATTTTCCCTGGTGGTCCAGTGTGTCCTATCCCCCTCATGGCGGCTGGTTCGCGTGCGTTCCAGCCCGCCACGGCACTTCCGGGTTGCGGCAGTCTCCGCCGCTGGCACCTGCGCTGTAGCCACCCTGAGAGCGAGGTTTGGCTCGCGCATGCGCAGTACGGCGGCTCGTTCGCCGTCCGCGCAGGCGCCGTACGGTGGTTCCCCTTTGCGCGTGCGCAGTAGGGGATAATGATGTCACGGGCGGGGAATTTAAATTCCGCCCTCCTGTCCTGCTGAGTTGGGATCTCCCTTGGTAGGGAAAGGAGGAGCGGATCCCTGCTGGTCTCCAGGTGAGTGGTGGAAACCTCTGCAAAAAAGAAAAAAAAAAAAAAAAGGAGCAAAATAATGGAAATGTTCTTTTATCATTATATATGTTTATCTAAATATATATACTTATGCGGCTGGAAGTTGTTTTTCCTTTGCCTTGAATATACGTTGATACATGCTTTGTGCATATAAAAAAAAAAAAAGAGGCAAGCAGAGTTTTTTCTTTTCTCAAACCTTCTCATATATGATGCCTAGGTTTTCTTAGACCATTATCCCTGCAGACTATTAAAGTGACATTTCGTGTCCCAGGTTATGGACAATTCACCGCCTTTAAGTGGCCAGCCCTCACGCACAAGGTGTGTGCTCGTGAGGGGAGGGGATGAGATTTATGCACATTATTGTCGTGCTGATACCATGTTCTGCCTTTCTTCTCTCCCCTTCCCCTATTTTTCTCTTCCCAGCCCTTCTAGGTCGGACCCGCTAAATGCGGTCCAGAATGCCAATGACCTTGCCAAGCCACAATACAATTCATCTTCATCCAGACGAGACTCACAGTCCGGATCCCACCAGAGGAGACGCTCTCGTTCCTCCTCAAGACACCGCTCCCACCGCCATGACAGCCGCTCAGACCACAGAGCCTGCTGGGGATGTAGGACACGAGTTCCGGAGGGCAAGTCCTTATGTGACCGTTGTTTTGCCCGTGCGGTTGGGGAAAAAGAGACGGAAAACCAGCGTTTAGAGTCTCTTGTGAAACGAGTGGTACAGCAATCCCTAATGGAGAGGGAAGCACCTCGCACATTGAGCCAGTCTACCACCGCGTCTGGCCCGCCGGCGGAAGAGGCCCGCGATGATCCGGGTACTTCGCAGCCCTATATTACCTCTCCTGACTCCTCAGAGGATGAGTCTATTAATGAGGAGGTCATTGGAGGGTTCGACTTCGCGATGGTTTCCCCTTTAATCAAAGCAATCAAGGAAGCCTTGAAGTGGGAAGACCCTTCCACTCCCCCAGCCAAGCAGAAAAAATTCTTCAAGCACCTGGGGAAAGAACGCGCAAACTTTCCGCTCCTTCCAGAGCTAAAGGAAATCATTGAGGAAGAATGGAGTAAAACAGAGAAAAAATCCTCCATGTCTAATAAAACCTCCAGATTGTACCCCTTCAAGTCAGAAGAAGTAAAGAATTTGGAGAATACTCCCCTTGTGGACGCAGCTCTTATGCGTCTGGCCAAACATGTGACTCTTCCTCTAGAAGACGCAGTATCTTTTAAAGATGGGCTCGAGAGGAAGATAGACCTAGATCTAAAAAGAATCTATGGGCTCGCGGGTACGGCCTGTAAACCAGCCCTGGCATTAGCGGCCATGTCTAAGGCCATGGAGGCCTGGACGGAGAACGTGGAATCCTTCCTTAAAGGCGTGTCAGAAGAGCTGGCTGGAAGTTCAGCAGCCGCAGAGCTGAAGCTTGCAGCGGTCTTCCTGGGGGAGGCGTCCATTGACCTGATCCGCCTTCTGGCTCGTATTATGCTGTCCTCAGTTACGGCCAAGAGAGCCCTCTGGTTGCGTCCCTGGCTTGCGGACCCTGGTTCTAAGCAAGCGTGGTGTAAAATCCCGTTTGAGGGGTCCTCACTGTTTGGCAATAAGCTTGACGATGCCATTACGCGAGCCACAGGTGGCAAATCGGGTTTTCTTCCCCAGGACAGGCGCATGCTGGGTCGAAAGAAGCCCCAGTTCAGAAGACGAAGTCCGGAGCGCTCCAGGGAAGCACGCTCCTATAAGCCTGGCCGGGACTTTAGGAAGAATTGGAGCAGAGGGCAGTCATCCTTCCGCAAACCCATTAAAAATCAAACGTCCAGTGCTCGTGATCAGGCTAAATCTTTTTGAGATTACGCCCGCCCAGGCGGGCCGGGTGGGGGCTCGTCTGCTCCTCTTCCGGCACGTCTGGGTGGCCTCGATCTCAGACTTCTGGGTCATAAGGACGGTCTCGTCAGGCCACAGATGGGCCTTTTCCAGGACTCCGCACCCAAGGTTCGTCTCCACTCTTCTCCCTCGGGCAGAGGATCAGAAACAAATTTTGCTGTCCTATGTGGACCTCCTGAAAATTCAAGGAGCAGTAGTACATGTACCACAGGACGAATGGTTCCAGGGGATATACTTCCCTCTCTTCCTAGTTCAAAAAAAGGGGGGCTCTTGGCGCCCAGTCATAGACCTCACATATCTCAACGGATTCATAGAGAATGGAAGGTTCAAGATGGAAACCTTGGTGACCATTCAGAGAGCCATACAACCAGGCGACTGGATGATATCAATCGACCTGAAGGACGCTTATTTCCACGTTCCAGTGGAAAAAGAATTTCACAAATATCTCCGCTTTCACATTGGGTCAGATCATCTTCAATTTATTTGCCTCCCCTTCGGGCTGACAACATCCCCCCGGGTCTTTTCAAAGGTCCTCCTAGCTACGGTGGCACTAATAAGATCCAAAGGGGTACATCTTTACCACTACCTGGACGACCTGCTGGTGCTGTCCCAGAGCAGGGAGCAGTTGCTGGTCCACCGGGATCAAGTAATCTCCACTCTGTCCAACTTCGGGTGGCTCCTAAACATAGAAAAGAGTCAACTGAGCCCAACTCAGCGTCTAATATATCTGGGAGCCCAGTTCGATACAGTGGCAAACACTATCTCCCTTCCACTACAGAAAATTCCTACAGTTCGAGACAGAATCTCCCGGGCTCTACATGCACGGCAAATGAAAGCCTCTCAGTGCCTGAAAGTCGTTGGCACGATGGTTTCTACGACTCCCATGGTCAAATGGGCCTTATGGAGATTGCGTCCCTTCCAGTCAGGCCTCCTACGGCAATGGAAGTCAGGGGACAAGAATCAGGTCATCCGCATAACATCTACAATGAGAAACAGCCTCTTCTGGTGGCTTCAGCGCAAGAACCTCCTGACTTGCCACTCCATCGCTCCCATCTCCTGGGTGACGGTCACGACCGATGCCAGCGGTACCGGTTGGGGAGCCCTTTGTGGGTCGAACCTGGCCCAAGGCAAGTGGGAAACATGTCTCCCCAACCCTGGGTCGAATGTCTTGGAACTTCGTGCGGCCTGGTGTGCCCTACAGTTCTTCTCTCATCTCCTGATGGGGGAGTCAGTGCTGTTGAGAATGGACAACACCACAGCAGTATCGTATGTGAAGAGGCAAGGGGGTACTCGGAGTCCCACACTCCTTCGGGAAGTCGAGCCCATCCTAGCGTTGGCGCAGAAATACCTTGCCAACATCTCGGCAGTCTTTGTCCCAGGCGTCCAAAACACTCAAGCAGACTTCCTGTCACGGACCGAGTTGGACAACAACGAGTGGTCTCTCCACATAGAGACGTTCAGGTGGATCTTGTCACTAAAGACCGATCCCGAAGTAGATCTGTTTGCTTCCCCCTGCAATCGCAAGCTGAAGAAGTTCTACACCCGGGGGCTCTGCAGTCAAGCCATCGGGACAGATGCCCTGACGGATCAGTGGAGGTTCAAGCGGGCATACGCCTTTCCGCCACTGCCAGTTATGCTGAGATTCCTGCAGAGGCTCCGAGCGGAGCCAGTGGAGGTGGTGACAATAGCTCCCTACTGGCCGAACAGGCCTTGGTTCCCTCTCCTGGTCCAGCTCAGCTGTCGGGACCCAGTGCCTCTCCCTCTCAGACCAACCCTTCTTTCTCAAGGGTCAGTCCTGCACCCTTGTCCTGCGGTGCTGAGACTGATGGTCTGGTTCTTGAGAGGGAGGGGCTGGAATCCCTAGGTTGTGCCTCAGAAGTAATATCCACTCTCATGAGCTCGAGAAGATCCAGTACAAATAGAGTCTATGGAAGGATCTGGTCCAAATTCGTGGAGTTCTGCTCTCCTCAGGGCAGGTCTTTTAGACATCCAAAAGTCCAGGACGTTCTCAGTTTCCTCCAAACGGGCCTAGATTTACATCTATCTGTCAGCTCTCTGAGAGTCCAAGTTTCGGCACTTTCGGCCTTCTCCGGCACTTCATGGGCAGTTCATCCTCTGGTTAGACAATTTTTCCGAGGCGCATCGAGACTCAAGCCCCAGAGAAAGCCTAGGTTCCCCAAATGGGACCTTCCATTAGTCCTTGACTCGATCTCTGGACTCAGTACTTCGGGGCCCTCCCCGCTCCCTATCAAGGTCTTTTCAGCAAAGGTGGCCTTCTTAGTGGCCATTACCTCAGCCAAAAGGGTCTCTGAAATTGCATCACTTGGTCACGAAGAACCCTTCCTAACGTTTTTCCCGGACCGGGTAGTCCTCATTCCTATGCTGGGTTCCAACCCAAAAGTGTCTTCAGTATTCCACGTCAATCAAGAGATCGTTTTACCTACATTTAGGACCCCAGGGTCCACTGAGAATCACCCTCTAGATGTGGGCGAAGCTATTAAGGAATATCTCAAAGTTACTTCTCCCTTTAGACGTTCTAGTCATCTCTTTGTGCTTCACTCAGGCAGCAATATAGGGAAAAAAGCCTCAACCAGGTCTATCGCATCCTGGATCGTACAGACCATACAACAGGCATATAGGGCTAAGGGCTTGGCTCCTCCAAAGGCGGTGACAGCCCATTCCACCAGAGGAATGGCAGCCTCGTGGGCAGCGGCTCGACATGTGGCTCCAGATATCATCTGCAAGGCAGCTTCATGGGCTTCTATTAATACCTTCATGTTGCATTATTGTATAGAGCTTGCCTCACTATCCTCTGTAAACTTTGGGTTACAAATCCTATCGACCGATAGGACAAATTAAAATTTATGTTTTGATCATGCATACCCACCCGTGTGGTTGGCTAGTTATTTCCCACATGTAGGCTGCCATGGAGTCTGTCAGGAAAAAGGAAAATTTATTATCAAATACTTACCGTAATTTTCCTTTCCTGATGGACTCCATGGCAGACGGAGTTCCCACCCATTGGTCAACGAGTAGGCTAGTTACGGAACGCAGTAGCTAGTGGTGAGCACTCATTTATGGGAATGGGGTCCTATAGCATTGGAGAGGAGGCGGGGTTAACCCACACGTAGGCTGTCATGGAGTCCATCAGGAAAGGAAAATTACGGTAAGTATTTGATAATAAATTTTCCTTTTTACGTTTTTGGTTGTAACATAGCAAAATGTGGAAAATTTCAAGGGGTATGAATACTTTTTCAGGGTTCTGTATCTCCCATAGTTTGTAGATGCTATAATTTTACACAAAACCAATCAACATACGCTTATTGGGATTTTTTTTTTTTACAAAAATATGTAGCAGAATACATATTGGCCTAAATTGATGAAGAAATTACATTTTTTTTTTTAGATTTATAGCAGAAAGTAAAAAATATTGTTTTTTTTCCCCAAAATTGTCGGAATTTTTTTGTTTATAGCAGAAAAAATAAAAAACGCAGAGGTGATCAAATACCACCAAAAGAAAGCTCTATTTGTGGGAAAAAAATGACATAAATTCTATTTGGGTACAGCGATGTGTGACCGCGCAATTGTCAGTTAAAGTAACACAGTGCCTGTATTGCAAAAAATGGCCTGGGGCATGAAGGGGGTAAATCTTCTGGAGGTCAAGTGGTAAAGACAAAACGTATTTCTTTGTTTAGGTTAGAGTCGGGACAGGTTGGACCCTGAGCCAAATTTAGTTGAAGGGAAATCCTAAACAGGGCTCCTTTACATCACAATCTCTGCATTCACTGTGCATTTCTTCATACACGTTTTCACACATTTTCAGTGCATTTGCTGTGTGTTTTCATGCATTTACAGTGCATTTTCAGTGTGCCGGTTACAGGTGCATTTTTTTAAAATAATTTTTTCATTCGTTTCAATTATTTTTTTTTTTTTTACTAAGTTGCGATTACATTTCTATGCTTTCATGCTCATTTGCGGTACCTTTGCGCACGTTCATGTGCATTATCATTGTGTTTGCTCATGTCTACATGTACAGTAAAACCTTGGATTGCGAGCACAATTAGTTCCAGAAACATGCTTGTAATCCAAAGCACTTGTATATCAAAGCGAATTTCCCCATAAGAAACAATGGAAACTCAAATGATTCGTTCTACAACCATTTATTCATAGGTCCTTCTGTTTATACTCCATATAAAAAGATTATAGCAATGTGATCAGGTTGTGTAACCATAAAATGTCCATCTACAGATGGAAGCCTCCACAAGGGGATTAGAAGCAAAATCCAGAAGGAGCTCCAGAGTATAAAAGAGAAGAGAGGCGCCTCTAAGTGTAGCAATATGTTGCTAAATGTTGTACCTTCATTAAATGTAACCATATCGCTACACTTGGAGGCGCCTCTCTTCCAGGGGCGGACTGACAACTCATGGGGCCCCCAGGCAATAGGAGATTATGGGGCCCCCGGGCAATAGGAGGAGATTATGGGGCCCCCAGGCAATAGGAGATTATGGGGCCCCTAGGCAATAGGAGATTATGGGGCCCCCAGGCAATAGGAGATTATGGGGCCCCCGGGCAATAGGAGGAGATTATGGGGCCCCCAGGCAATAGGAGATTATGGGGCCCCCAGGCAATAGGAGATTATGGGGCCCCTAGGCAATAGGAGATTATGGGGCCCCCAGGCAATAGGAGATTATGGGGCCCCCGGGCAATAGGAGGAGATTATGGGGCCCCCAGGCAATAGGAGATTATGGGGCCCCCAGGCAATAGGAGATTATGGGGCCCCCAGGCAATAGATTATGGTGCCACAGAGTATACACACACACACACAGTATACACACACACAGTATACACACACAGTATACACACACACACACACACACACACACACACACACAGTATACACACACACAGTATACACACACAGAATACACATACGCACACTGAAAAGGTACTGGAGAGGTGGGGCAGCTATAATCTTGTGATTTTTTTTAAAAAAAACACAGACTTTTACATACTGTCCCTGGTTTTATTGAAGCTGGTAACCCTAATGGGGCCCCTTAGTGGCATGGGGCCCTCGGGCAGTGCCCGTGTGCCCGAATGGTCACTCTCTTCTCTTTTATGCTCAGTTGTGTCTTGACGCTACTTCTGCTTGTCTTGCAAAACGCTCTCAAACCAAGTTACTCTCAAACCAAGGTTTGAGAGTTTTTTTCTGCGAGGTTTTGCAGAAAAATGCAGCATGCTCTACTTTTATTAAACGCATGTAAGAGGGGCTAAGCTATTGGCTATAATGGGGCAAGCGCACAAGCCCCGGCCCCCACTCCTTTCTTTGCTGGAACACTGTCCCTCCTGATGAGGCGAAAGCTACACCGTATTGTGCCCCACTCCATGCTAGGGGCTCCACATGACATCCCCGGCCGTTGATCTTTATATCCCAAGGAAGGAATGTCCATACATGAATAGGGTTGCTGCACTTTACTGATGGTACTCAGGAAATGGCATAGCAGTCACATCTCTTCAACATACAGGTACATTCCGGAGTCACTTGACCTTACATTGTTAATCACATTTAGTGGACTATCCGCAGAAGTCACATGTGTCACAGCTTTTAAGCAACCATCTCCCTCTAAATTTCTCCTTACATAGTTACATAGTAGGTGAGGTCGAAAAAAGACACAAGTCCATCAAGTCCAACCTATGTGTGTGATTATGTGTCAGTATTACATTGTATATCCCTGTATGTTGTGGTCTTTCAGGTGCTTATCTAATAGTTTCTTGAAACTATCAATGCCTCCCCCGCTGAGACCACAGCCTGTGGAAGGGATTTCCTTTTACCTGGGGTCGTTAGTACTCACAGGAATGGGATTTCTGTAGTCACCTCCTCCGTAGGTACATCTCTCCTAGGACCCTCCAGGAGAATAGCCTCATTCAGAGAATTCTTGGCCTAGCCTAAAAAGCCTTTCGCAACCCACCCTAGCCCCCACCTCCATAAGGGTCAGGAAGTCTACAGCCGGCTCTCCTGGGTGCAGGTCTATCTCTTCCCAGCCTGCAGCCCTGTCCAGGGCCCTTACGTGCTGGTTACATCTGTACTGGTGTGGGGTGTTTGGCTCCCATACCCCAACTGCACTAGGGCTCCTTCCAACCTGGTTTAAATACGGGCACCAACTCACCGATGACATCACTACAGGAGGGCCCCAAATAAAAGGGGCCTAGCACCCGATGACACTACTTACTGTACCCAGATACTATTCTGGAACAGAGCCATCTAGTGGCAGACTAGCTAACTGCACCAGCCTACACGCATATGAAAGCACTGCGATGGTGTAACCCTAGGCTTATTGGAATACGTTAATTTTTCTTGCACAGGAGTTCATACTGCTTTTAACTATTTCCCGTCCAGTGACTTACCCGTACATCGCTGGATTTTTGGTGATTATACAGGGATGATGGCTGCAGCCTGCAGCCCTTGCAAAAAAACTCTGCAAAAAATTGTTCATATAGTGACGTCACCATTCATAGTGCAAAGGAATTTCAGTTTTTTAAAGTGATAAACGTTCACCATCTGTGACAATAGTGTGCCCCAGCCTCTCACCTCAAGTAAAGACCCCTACAGGTCTAGTCGCGCTTCTGGTATAGATCTCTTATAGGGCGTACACACGGGCGGACTTTCCGACGGACTTTTAACGGACTTTTGACTGACTTCCGATGGACTTTTTAATGAATGGACTTGCCTACACACGATCACACCAAAGTCCGACGGATTCGTACGTGATGACGTACACCGGACTAAAATAAGGAAGTTGATAGCCAGTAGCTAATAGCTGCCCTAGCATCGGTTTTTGTCCGTCGGACTAGCATACAGACCAGCGGATTTCTGGGTCCGGCGGAGTTACGACGTAAAGCATGTTCAAAATCTAAAGTCTGTCAGATTTTCGACTGGAAAAGTTCGCTGAAGGTCCGATAAGGCTCACACATGATCGGATTGTCCGCCGGACTCGGTCTGTCTGACCAGTCCGGTGGAAAAGTCTGACTGTGTGCATGCCGCTTTAGATGTCCACAGTAGTAGGCTCTTTTTCCTTGAAGTGTCCGGCCAGATCTGACAAATCTCAATGTGGGAAAGAAAATTCCACTGAACGTGTTATTCTCCTCAATCTCCTCCACTCTCCTCCATTGCAAGCTCACATGCAATATAAATAAATCTCCATGTGCAGCAATCCAGTAAAAAAAAAATGTATTAAAAAAGCAGCAATAGGCATGTGACAGGTCCTCTTTATGGAGAGATCCCAAATCCCTTCTCTGCACTTAAAAGCATTCAAAACACCAGATTTTTGGTGGTTAAACAGGGATGATGGCTGCAGCCTACAGCCTGCGCAAAAAAACTCTGCAAAAAATAGTTCATATAGTGACGTCACCATCCATAGTAGTGACGTCACCATCCATAGTGCAAAGGAATTTCGGTTCTTTAAAGTGCTAAACGTTCACAATCCGTGACAATAGTGTGCCCCAGCCTCTCACCTGAAGTAAAAACCCCTACAGGTCTAGTCGCGCTTCTGGTATAGATCTCTTATGCCGCGTACACACGGTCGGACTTTTCGTCTACAAAAGTCAGACAGCCTGTCCGACAGACTTCCGGCAGACTTTCGGCGGACTTTCGACGGACTTGCGGCGGACTTTCTAACGAACAGACTTGCCTACACACGATCACACAAAAATCCGTCGAATTCTTACGTGATGACGTACACCGGACTGAAATAAGGAAGTTCATAGCCAGTAGCCAATAGGTGCCCTAGCGTGGCTTTTTGTCCGTCGGACTAGCACACAGACGAGCGGATTTCGGGGTCCGTCGTAGTTACGAAGTAAAGATTTGAAGCATGTTTCAAATCTAAAGTACGTCGGATTTGAGGCTAAAAAAGTATGTTGAAAGTCCGGAGAAGCCCACACACGATCGGATTACCAGCCAGCTTTAGTCCGTCAGCGTCCGTTGGACTTTTGTAGACGAAAAGTCCGACCGTGTGTACGCGGCATTAGATGTCCACAGAAGTAGGCTCTCTTTCCTTGAAGTGTCCAGCCAGATTGGACAAATCTCAATGTGGGAAAGAAAACTCTACTAAACGTGTTATTCTCCTCAATCTCCTCCACTCCCCTCCGTTGCAAGCTCACATGCAATATAAATAAATCTCCATGTGTAGCAATCCAGTTAAAAAAAAAAATATTAAAAAAGCAGTACTCTCACATCTAAAATCAAAGTGTTCAACTTCACATAAATCAAAGATTTCCAGTCTCGGCCGCGACCGGAAGTGACGTCACTCGGCTCCTCCCTCCACCTTCCAGTAGGGGACATCCCCCCCTCCCACCACCTACCACAGTTCTCTTGGACTCTCCTGTCCCACCGGGAGACCCGAGCGACCAGCTGGCAAGTCCACCGACCAGACAGCCAAGCAAACCTGGGATCTGCTTTGATTAGCTGTTCATAATAGAACCCCCGGAAGTGATGACTTGATATCACTTCTGGTTTACTTGGAAACCATCGGCGTCATTTTTTGAGAATTGAAAGCATGCAGAAACACCGATCTTGGTGTTTTGAATGCTTTTAAGTGCAGAGGAGGGATTTGGGGTCTCTCCATAAAGAGGACCTGTCACATGCCTATTGCTGTCACAAGGATGTTTACATTCCTTGTGACAGCAATAAAAGTGATAAAAAAAATTAAAGCGACAGTGTAAAAATAAAAAAAAATTAAATTAATATCCCATGATTAAGTCTTAGTAACGAAACATGTTGGGGCGTGGCTATACGGCAATCTAGCATGCGTGACGAAATACGTTGTGACGAGACACGGTGCATTGGGAAGCGGAGGATCGGGTCGAGGAGCGGCAGAGTGCATTACCAGCATCCACACACCCCGGGTCCGCCGTGACCGTAGTGTAACGTTTAAACCACTGCATGGATTGCCTTGATGTGATTGCTTTTTTGCCTACTGTGAAATGTTTTTATGTGAGTACAATGGTGATGGATTACTGATATTGTAATACATTTTTTTGTACGATATCACACTATTGGAGCGCTTTTTCTCATTTTTCATGTGGAGCAATCACTTCATGGAGAGTGCTTGGAATATACACTATTGGATATTGGAGATCTGATTTGAACCCTTATTTGAGTGGGTTGAGGCGATTCTGGCCAAACACGAGAGTGTAAGGCTAAAGCAGCTGGTGAGTGCGTTTTTTGTTTTTTTTTGAGGGGACTGGATCACTAGCATAGAGGTGTGGTGGATGCTTACTAGAATTCACTTATTTTTATAAGTCTTATCACTAACTGGACTTTTTCGTTCACATAGTTTATGGACTTTATTATATATATATATATATATATATATATATATATATATATATATATATATATACATATATATATATATATATATATATACATACATATATATATATATATATATATATATATATATATATATATATATATATATATAGTTATATTTTTTTTTAGAAGTGATATATCCAGTTCACACTTGTCACAGGGTGATAATTTATTGCTCACTCATTATATTTTATTTTTTAGTTCGTTTTTCATCATTCATGATTTATTGAATTTTGTTACTTATCACAGGGTGACACCATCATCAATACTGTCAGTTTTTTTTTATTTTTAATTCACACATACATTTTATTTTGTATCACGTTAGCGCCACTATTTGATCCTTTATTTTTTAATAAAGGTTTGAATTCTGATCATAAATTAATTAATAATTTAAAAAAAAATTCAGGTGCCCCCGTCCTCCCGTGCTCGCACGCAAAGGCAAACGCATGCTTTGGTCCCGCACGCACTCAAACAGCGATCGTCCCACAAATGTGAGGTATCACTGCGAGCGTTAGGTTATGGGCAGCAATTCTAGTACCAGACCTTCCTGTGTAAATCTAAAGTGGTAACCTGTGAAGGCATTTAAAGCGTCTCCTATATAATTAGTGAAATGTATGTCGTTTGTCGCCGTTGCACGGGCGTGCACAATTTCAAAGCGTGACATGTTTGGTATCATCTTTTAGATTTTACAAAAAAAATTGGGTTATGTATTGTGCATTAACATTAACATTAACATTCAAAAAAGTGTATTTTTTTCTCAAAAAATTGCATTTGAAAAACCTCTGCGCAAATACCTTCTCTAGAGCCTCTGCTTTGAAAAAAATATATAATGTTTGGGGGTTCTAGCAAAAAATACTGATTGTTACATGTGACATTTTAACCCTTTGTAAGCTTCAACACCTTTTAACATTACACAAACTTACACAAGGCTAGGACACCCACCTATGACTGAAGAAGGGAGCCCCAAAGGAGCGCATCAGAGATAAGCATCAGTGGGAGGTGATTTCATAGGTGAAGTGGGAGAGTCTTTTTTAAGGTATTCAACCCTTCTTTCCCATGGTAACAGAAGTGATGCCCTCTGATTGGTGGAACATTTTCTGCAATCAGGAAAAAGAGCATCTGTTACGGAGGTTCAAGGGTAAGTCAGTGATAGCAGCTCAGAAACTCAGTGTAGAAAGACCAAGTTGGCCAACCCTGTGTGTGTTTATGAAGATGCCAAGCCTGGGCCATCGTTCAATGGCGTCCCTAGGGGGGGGGGCAGAGGGGGCCCTGATCCCCGCCAACATTATGCTGTGCCCTACCATGTGCCCCCCCCCAATTAAAAAAATATATAAAATATAAATGTCTTTTTGTTTGCATTCGTAGTGGATGTACCACATCTTACTCGGGCCGCCGCTGGAGTAACACAGTTTCTATTGAGAGGGAGAGCGTCCCCAGTCAGCTCCTGCGGGTGATTCCTCCCCCCTCCCTCTGCTCGCTGACACTCACACAACCACGGTCGCCCGATCTGCTCCTTCCCCTGCATCCTCATTGACAGGGAGAAGAGCGAGTTGCAGGAAGGACTCCACCAGGATTCTCAGTTACTGAAAAACCAGACTGATTTCTCCTGTCCTGTAAATTCCAAGAGATGCCAGACCAGCGCTGTCAATAGCAGGGGCAGGACAGCAAGCTGAGGCTGGGGAACCCCACAGTGGCAGAACACCAGGGCCCCGTGGCAAGACAACCTTTGCAACCCTGATAGTTCTCCCACTGCTTTGGACCCTTATATTTTCTTGGTATGCTGGTGACATATATCTCTTGTTTTCTGCCACCCTGGGGGCCCCAATACAGTAGAAAGGGAGCTCAATGCAGAACATGTGAAAGGGCCCGTTGTGGGATTGTAGTAAAGAGCCCCAGGATATATGTATATATATATATATATATATATATATATATATATATATATATATATATATATATATATAATTGCTAATTGCAATTTATATAGCTGCCCCCCTACTTTTGTCCCTGTCCCCCCATGTGCCCCCCCTAAATATGAACGCTGGAGACGCCACTGCCGTCGTTCTACTGCTGTTGAAGTGATTGTCTGATCACATCATTGCTCTTTTCATCCTTAAATTTTCAGCAAAATGACTTAGCCCTAATGAAGTGAAAGCTTACCTGGATAAACAATCCCTATTTGAAATTCTATGGACCCCCCCTAGCTTTCTTGTCTACAGGTACCGGACACCTAAGGTCGGCATCAAACGGGTGGTCGGATGGATTTCTGGATGGGTGTTCTTTCATTCTTTCCTTTTTTTCCTTTGTCTTCTTTCTTTCCTTTTCTTTACCTGCTTTCTCTATTCCTCTTTTTTCCATGACCTAGGAAAGTTCTGGGCTATAGGTTGGGACTGGGCATATAAGCACCATGAATATAGATGTGGCCCCAGTCAGTTGGGAAGGGGGGTGCCCCTAGGCATGCTGGGTGTTTGTATTTATATTTGAGGAGCACATAGGCTCTGGGTCATTCCTAGCAAAGGATTGCACAAGCCTGGGGGAGAGGCGCTGCCTCCCTCGCCACTTGCTGCCATGTGGCCTCAGGTGGGTGACCTGAGGGACTGGAGTCTGTGTGGATGACCCTGGTCCTACCATAGCTGACAGAGGGGTGGTCTACAGTGCATCTGGTCTGGTATCATGGAGAGAGAAGGCTGCCAGTGGTGGTTCAGGAGCCTTGTGAGTACAGACACCCCACGGATCCTTAGACAGTTCACCCTCTCTTGTGCTCTAAGCCAGTGTTCACAAAGGTGAACACTGGCTAGTGTTCTTATGGCTTTGTCCAGAACTGTCCACTGCTTTACAAAGGGACATTGCTCAGTTCTGTAATACAGTGCCTTGCAAAATATTTACCCCCCTTGGCATTTTTCGGGTTTTGTTGCCTCACAACCTGGAATTAACATGGATTCTTTGAGGATTGGAATTCATTTAAGTTACAGAACATGCCCACAACTTTGAAGATTTTTTTTTTATTGTGAAGCAAACAACAAATAGGACAAAATAACAGAAAAAGTCAATGTGCATAACTATTCACCCCCCTAAATTCAATACTTTGTAGAGCCACCTTTTGCAGCTATCACAGCTCCAAGTCGCTTTGGATAAGTCTCTATGAGCTTGCCACATCTTACCACTGGGATTTTGGCCCATTCCTCCTTGCAAAACTGCTCCAGCTCCTTCAAGTTGGATGGTTTGCGCTTGTGAACAGCAATCTTTAAGTCTGACCACAGATTTTTTATTGGATTGAGGTCTGGGCTTTGACTAGGCCATTCCAACACATTTACATGTTTCCCCTTTAAACCACTCAAGTGTTGCTTTAGCAGTGTGTTTGGGGTCTCATCCCCTGCTGGAAGGTGAACCTCCGTCCTAGCCTCAACTCACACACAGAGTGGTACAGGTTTTGCCCAAGAATATCCCTGTATTTAGCACCATCCATCTTTCCCTCAACTCTGACCAGTTTCCCAGTCCCGACTGCTGAAAAACATCCCCACAGCATGATGCTGCCACCACCATGTTTCATAGTGGGGATGGTGTTCTTTGGGTGATGTGATGTGTTGGGTTAGTGCCAGACATAGCGTTTTCTTTGATGGCCAAAAAGTTAAATTTTAGTCTCATCAGACCAGAGCACCTTCCTCCATACATTTTGGGAGTCTCCCACATGCCTTTTCGCAAACCCAGAACGTGCCATTTTGTTTTTTGCTGAAAGTTATGGC
The DNA here is from genome assembly GCA_037952835.1 of Lithobates septentrionalis. NCBI lineage: Eukaryota > Metazoa > Chordata > Amphibia > Anura > Ranidae > Lithobates > Lithobates septentrionalis. Next base: position 1,917,058 of record JBBDGP010000364.1, read on the forward strand.
TTCTGGCCACTCTGACATCATTTCACTAATTATGTGACTTCTGAAGGTAATTGGTTGCACCAGAGCTTTTTATGGGCTTCATAACAAAGGGGGTGAATACATACGCACATGCCAATTATCATTTTTTTATTTCTGAAAAATAGTTTTATGTATATATTTTTCAAATTTTACTTCACCAACTTAGACTATTGTCTTCTGACCCATCATATATAATTCAGATTAAAAAAAAACATTGAACTAAAGGCTGTAATGTAACAAAATAGGTAAAAAGCCAAGGGGGTGAAAATTCTTTTGCAAGGCACTGTATGTTTGCTGCTGCTATGAAGAAGTCTTTATCTGCCTTCTGCAAGGACTTCAAACAAGTTTCACTAGGAAAGGACGTTAGAGTCCTCAATGTGAATAGTTCAAATTGAGAGTATCCCACTATATCCCTTACCCTTTCCAATTTCTTCACTAAAACAACAACAAAAAAAACCCCTAGACTGGTCATTGCAGTAACAAGCGGAAGTGAGTGTGCACCTGACTGTGTGAAGCCACCTTGTGCCTGCCTGCGTAGCAAAAGTGGGGAAGACCAGGGCAAAATACCAGCGGCTCCTGCGGGGGGTAGCGCTACAGGAAGGAAGCTGGTCACCTTTCCCTCAGCTTCCTACTTACTTTTTAGTGAGCTTCTCCAGACCCAAAACAAACTCCAGGACTAAACTAGGCCTCCCCAGGTGGAGCTTCATCTGGGACCTTTATGTCTTCTAAATGGCACCTTGAGATATTCTGCTACAGGGGGCAAAGCCCCTGCACGGGGGTCTCCTCCAGTAGGACTGGACCCAGGAACTCTGCTCTGCTGCCTGATATTCAGAAACATTTTAAAACCCTGACGAAGGGTGATGTGTCTCCTAAAATGCGTTGGGTTCTTCTCGCTCTGTTCTTGCGGTCATCTATAGAAATAGAATATCTTTATAGAATCTAATCACCCTTGTTCTTGGCATTTACTCTAAATTGAAACAACTCATATTTCGGCCCACCCTCTTTAGGCCGTATAAGGACGTTTTCCTGTCATGTGGATGATGGGGAAATTGCATATTTCATATTTCTTTATTAAAGTTGTCTCACAATATCTAAGAAAGCCTCTAATATCCTGGTTACCTTAGCTGACGTCATACCAAAGGAATGTCATTGCAAACTGACCAAGTTCTTAAAAGGCCAAGTTGCTAGCAAGGTTGTTAGTCATTACATTACACACAAATCTTATATACTACAGCTATAAGTTGGAATATTCAGTCTCCCCCAGGGCGAGCTTTTGCCTGGGTCTGATCATCTGGCCATGCTGCGAAAGCGGGCGGGACTCCGTGGGGAAACGGCATCTTTATTTCAGCATTCTTGTTATATTTTCTAATATTATTACATTTGTTATCTACATCTGTCACTACTTAATTAAATGTTATACTTATAAGAGTTTGTTTGATCTCTCTTTGCACATCTCTAATACAACCCCAAAAAATGTAAACTATCATGTAACACGTGTAAAAATAGTGGAAAGCAGCTGAATGCTTGCCATCCGTCGCCTTTAAGGCCTCTCGCTGTCACTAATCAGAATCTCTCATCCAGCACATCATCTCCACTTGCCATGATCTTTATGTCCCTCTACTGTGGTGGACGATGGGACTTGTAGTCTTCCCATTCACAGATCACTGGGAATGGATGACGCAGTTGTGCGAGTGGAGCCATGCACGAGATGCACATGAACATTCAACAGATACAGGATGCTGCAGGGAGAAGCACCCTGTCATTCCTCTAAGGGGCATTCTTCAAGGAGATTGGAGAAATGCAACCATGTTTTATGTTACACCTTAAATGTGGTCTGAAAAGTGGAGCATTCCTTTAAAACAGAAGGTGGGCCTTAGCAGTTATAGGATGGCTGTTCATAATCTGATAAGCAGGCAGGTTTTACAGAAACATATATGAATTCCTGGGACCACCTACTAAGCTTTATGCTAAGTCCCACTAAAATTTTGGTAGCTTATATAGCTGGAGCACATTCAAAAAATAAAAAAACTACTTTTTTTTTTAAAAAGTGACACAGGAAGCTGAAAAACTTCAACTGGAATCAGTAGTGTCACCGTGCTGACTATGCAGTATGACAATAATATGGAAATCACAAGGCTGCCTAAACAGAAAGACACTACGACAGATCAAAGATAAAATACTAAAATAAAGAAATACAATATAATAACTAAATAATAATAATAATAATAATAATAATAATAATAATAATAATAACAATAATAAATATAATAATAATAACAATAATAATAATAATAATAATAATAATAATAATAATAATAATGATAATAACAATAATAATAATAATAATACAAAGAAGAAGAAAACAGCATAAGTAACTAACTAAATGACTAAATAAATAAATATATTAATGGCAGATAAATAAATAAAAAATATATCACCTAAATAATAATAATAAAGTAATAATAATGACAAAAAATAAATAATAATACAAAAATAAATACATACATATATGCATAAAATAGTATCAACAGATTAAAGATTGAAATACATAAACAAATAAACTACATAATAATAATGATAATAAAATATATAACATCAAAAGCTAAATACAGCCAGATAAGGTTTGTTCCTAAATTGAATTTGTATGTAAGTTGGAACAGATACATTTTTTTTAGTGTAACTCCAGCGAAACATTTTTAAACAAATAAATACAAGAGTAAAGACACATTACAGATTAAAGACGCCACAGCAAATAAAAAAAAAATTCACATCTATGCACTTTGGCTGGAGTCCTGCCTTAATCACGCAACATCCTGGCCTCCGCTTAATCCCTCCTCGCGCAAAGGACGGCTATTAACTTAACATAAATCACTTCACTGTAATTAATTAAAAAGAGCAAACATACGTTGACACCAGTACTTATCTTGATGAATAAATCATAACTCGGCCGCCATAATGAATGGTGTTGGCTTAACTTTTGTCATTTCCTCCTAGATGTTTTTTGTTTTTTTTTAACACCCAGTAGTAGTGCAGTAATAAACTAAAAAAGGGTTGTCACGAGTTTTTTTTTTCTTTTTTTTTTTTCCAGCATCCGCAGCGGCATTGACATCCGTCTCAAGCATCTGTACGAGGGATGAGGGATGAAGGATGCTGAGCGACGAGTTATCTTTTTCCATCACTAGGTGGCAGCATCAGGACCAGTTATGGACTGAAGCACCTAAACAGCATTGTAAAAAGCTTTGCCTTGTCTCTCTGGCTTCTCATTCAGTTGGAACTGCAGGGAGAGTGTGTAAGCCTTATCCAGGCAAGCTTGGAGCATCAGTACTGGTACCCTGTAACCAACACTCAGAGCACTGAGTTGGGGACATCTAGTCAACATCAGCACCACTTGGGGGTAGCATCTTCTTCTCACCACCCCCTACACCTGGATTGTGCAAGCGTTTGGGAGAATTAAACAAGAATACTTCTGGAGGGAAAGCACTGATCCTGACCACATCTGCAAAAATCTGAAAGGAGGAGAGAAAAAAAAAAAAAAAGAAAGAAGACTATCTAGCAATCTACAGAAGAGGAATTGCACTACTGGCACCATGAAACCCTTTCTGCTTCACAGTATCTGGATGCTGGGATTTTTTATGTTCCTGCTCTCTCTACAAGGTACCGCTTTTCACACACTCTTCTGTATTCTGATGCTGTTATTTAATGCATGTGAATGGTGTGATTTTTATTTTTTTCCCCCCCCAGCCCTGCACTTAAACAGGAACTCTGTCCCTGTAGGATGTCCTGAGATCCTGTCGACCTGCTGTTCAGCTCTGGTGCTGATGTTGAGTTTGATGCTTGCATCCTGTTTTGTTTAATATGATGGGATTGAGCTAAGAAGATTACAGAATTGGCTGCAGAGTGGGAGTTTTTTTTTTTTTTCCCTACCCCTTCAGTTTTCACCCTGTTGATGTGCAAAGCTGTTATTTGCTTAAGAGATTATTATTGATGGATAGGACATCTAGCTTGCTGTTCTGTTCGAATTTTCTGCAAGGCGTGAGTCTGAGGCACGCAAGGGCACCCTGGGGTGATGCCAGGTGGCAAGGCGAAGGTGACGTTGTCGTTTTCGTAGAGTAGGGTTGGGAGGGGGGGGGTCCTTGGCAATTGGGACCCCGAGACTTCGGACGCTGTTTTGGCTCTTAGTTGATGGATAGCTTGCAGGCTCACCTAGAAATGATTGCCAGTTTGGAAGGTTTTGCATCTGTTTTATATAACATAGGAAAGAAGAGACCAGGAGGATAGGGGAATTGACATTTCTTTGAAGTATCAGGCAGGTCTGTAGCGTGTGTTGTCGACAGAACTACAGCTTGTCATGTAATGTCATACTAAAGGAAATAAATATATATTTTTTTTAATTAAGAAAAAAAAAATAAAAATCAAAAAAAAAATATATATATTTATATATATATTTATATATTTATATATATATATATATATATATATATATATATATATATATATATATATATATATATATATATATATATATATATATATTTTTTTTTTTTTTAAATATTTATATCCCTATTTTTTATTATATAAATATAAAAAAATAAGGTATTAATTAAAAAAAAAAAAAATATATATATATATATAGATGTAATGTATATATTGGGGTGCCTAAGTGGGTCTCAAAGCACCCAAATTCAGACACAGCTTAGGTGTCAGTCTGGACCACACAAGCCAGTTCTGGAAATGCACACGTGCCCATTCACCTACAGATGGGGCTCCCCTATTTGTTTTTAGGGGAGCCCCCATCTCTGAGTTATGAATGTGTCTGTGGAAACCCATCTGCTGGATTTATATATTTATTTTTTGGGGGGTTCCTAAGTGGGTCTCAAAGCACCCAAATTCAGCCACAGCTTAGGTGTCAGTCTGGACCACACAAGCCAATTCTGGGATCGCACATGTGCCCATTCACCTATAGATGGGACTCCCTATTTATTTATATATTTTTTGGGGAGCCCCATCTCTCGTTTATAAGAGTCTCTATCGAAACCCATCTGTTGTATTTATATATTTATTATTTGGTGGTGCTTAAATGGCTCTCAAAGCACCCAAAGTCAGCCACAGCCTATGTGACAGTCTGGATCACACAAGCCAATTCTGTGATCACACATGTGCCTATTTGCCTATAGATGGGGCTCCCATTTTTTTTTTTTTTGGGGGGGGGGGGGTAGTCCCAGCTCTCATTTATTAGTGTCTACTAAAACCCATCTGTTGTATTTTTTTTTTTTTGGGGTGCCTAAATGGCTCTTAAAGCACCCAAATTCAGCCACAGCTTATGTGTCAGTCTGGACCACACAAGCCAACTCTGGGATCGCACATGTGCCCATTCACCAATAGATGGAGCTCCCCTATTTTTTTTTTTTTTTTTAGGGGAGCCCTATTTCTCATTTATGAGAGTGTCTATTGAATCCCATCTGTTGTATTTATATATTTATTTTTTGGGGGGTGCCTACATGGCTCTCAAAGCACCCAAGTTTAGCCACAGCTTATGTGTCAGTCTGGACCACACAAGACATTTCTGGGATCGCACATGTGCCCATTCACCTATAGATGGGGCTCCCTATATTTTTTTTTTTTTTTGTGAAATAAGTGCTCAGCAAAAAAAAAAGAAAAAAAGAAAAAGGCTCTCTGCTACAGGACCTACCTAAAACCCACTGCTCATATTCTAGGCTAATCCACGCTTCTGTGTTGTGTATCAAAAGGGTTTGTATAAGTAGGATTACACAGACTGCATACTTAGCAGAGCATAAGTCAAATATTGATGCTCCTACAAGCAGAGGTCACATGGAGCAAGGCAGGCTCTGTCTCCCAGTATGATGCGCCTTTCGCAATCTGTTGAACCATGCTGGGGCTACATGAGATTTTTTTTAACCATATACATTTTGTGTTCTGGGATTGATGGTTGCATAAAGCTTCATATATATATATATATATATATATATATATATATATATATATATATATATATATATATATATGTGTGTATATATATATATATATATATTATTTTTTCTGTGTTTTTTTTTGTTTTTTTTTGCTTTTTTAATTTTTTTTCTATTTATTTATTTATTTTGGGCCAACAAGGCTCTGGAATTAATGGTTGGATAGAGCTTCCAGTATATATATATATATATATATATATATATATATATATATATATATATATATGTATATATATATATATATATATATATATATATATATATATATGTATATATATATATATATATATATATTTTTTTTTTTTTAAACTTGCATCATTTGACCATTGAGCACATATACTGTACAGATCCATTAACTCAATAGGGGTCTGTTTCCATTGAACAAGCTAAAGCTGCTTCTAGTTCAGAGGGAGCCTGTTGGATGTTGGTGGATTCTGCAGGGAGGTTTGATCTGATTCTTGTCTGTAAAGCACGCTGATACTCTCGGGCTTATTCAGTAAGACAGCGAGCAATGTGCAAAGTGCGGTAACCCAATCAGAATGGCTTCGAAAGGCTACTACATTGATGCCTTCACAGTGTTGAACAAACCCAGTCATGTCTGATCTTGATTCTAGAGAAGATTCATTGCCCTCTATCCTTCAGCTGGGGCTTTATCGACTATTCCATACCTTCTGTGCTACCATGTTTTAATATCAAAGTCTAATGATGTATTCTACTCCATTGATTCATTATATACACGTGTAGCGTCATTAATTGTTAGGGCGTCTAAATAACAAATGATTCAGGTCAATAATGAGTTTTTGTTTCAGTCCACCTCATCCCATTCAGTCGTTTCCATCTATTTCATGCCTTTTTTTGGATTTCAGTTCATAAAAGTTCAAAATGAGGCACCACTGAAGCAAAATGGTGATAGGTAGACGCGTTGATGACAAAGCAATATAGAAAAATGTCCAAATGCTTTGGAATGAGCAAAGAATAAAATGCGACCTCGTTGAGGACAGTCCCTTTGGCTGGCTCCCGTTGATTGCAAAGCCTTTATGGCTTGGAAGAGCTGTCTTCATAGATTGAAACTGCCATAAAAGTGTAATAATGTCCACCTTTATAAACAGGGCAATTATTTTTTGGGTCTTGAGTAGGTTTCGTAATTTGCTGTCATTGAAAGGAAAAGTCTTTTAGGTTTAATGTACACGGGCTTTTGCTTTTATCACAATTGCTGCTATCAACTATACAAGTCAATGGGGATGCAAAATGTAGCTTGCATAGAATAGGACCAGAAGCAAGCTCAGAAGGTACAGTATTTGGAAGCATCTCTGAAGCTTTAAGTCTTCACATCCCCCTCACCCTCCCAAAATATTACTCTTCGTGTATACTTTCTGCACCAGGTTTCTGGTAGTGGGCACTAGCTTTGGGATGAAAGCAACCTAAGAAGAACACGCTGACAGTTTATTTTCCAAAAAATGATCACGCAAGAGAATGAAATATAGAGATCTTAGGGCAGTAAGCTAATTTGACAAGTAAAGGTTTAACATATCCAGATCTCAGCTCTTTGGTTCTTACAGAGCAGTTAAAGAGACCAAAGGCTGCCTCCTGTAAGCTTCCGGTCTTTAAAATACTGTTCTTGCCCAGCCACTAATCACAGATCCGCACAGTGGGGTTGACTTACTAAAACCGGAGAGTGCAAAATCCGGCGCAGCCCTGCATAGAAGCCAATCAGCTTCCAGGTTTTCTTGGTCAAAGCTTCATTGAACAAGCTGAAGTTAGATTCCGACTGGCTACCATGCACAGCTGCACCAGAGTTTGCGCTCTCCAGTTTTAGTAAATCAACCCCAAGTGTGTCATCAGGGCACGTGAAAGTCCAAAAAGTAAAACTTCAGTTCCTTTATCCATCCCACTTGAAGGAATGAGAAACAACCTAGCCCGAACTGTCCCTGAACAAGCAGCTATATCTATCTGAAAAGCCTGCCTTTCCCTACCAGATGGGCTGCTGTCCTTATCTGAACTTGTAGGCAGGTGCAGTCTATTTTATTCACTGTAGGTGGTGCTTGTCTGGAGCGGTACTGCAGCTGGGGGGGATATCTAGGGAAACGTGGTTTCTCTGTGGTTCCCTTATTTGTCTACGCTGCGACCAGGTAACCCTGATGGCCATCTTGGGTTACGCAAAGTTATTTTTAAAGACCATGTCACCAGGTTCTGGTGCATTTGCAAAGTGGCTAGTGTAAGGAGAGCTTACCCATCTGTCAGGGACAGCACTAGCTGTAGGGACAGCTTTCCGAAGGAGTTGGGATAGCTCAGGGCCTATGTCTGCATTCAGCAAGCTCCTACAGTATTTGGGTTGGACCGCTCAGGCCACATTCCTTGGCAAGCGCTGTCTTCAGTTCGGGCCTACTATAGAGTTGCCACCTCATCCCTTTAAACCCGAACACATATGAATTACACGGGTTCTGAGGCCAATTAAATGCAGATAAGGCACTAAGTGAGTTTAACTACCACCTTAATAAGCCACAAAACCTGTGTAAATAATATGTGTACGGGTTTAAAGGGATGAGGTGGCAACTATAGCCTACTACTGCTGAGTCTCCGCTGCATTGACTGTAAGTTCCCAATCGGGTAAGCTCCTGGTGGGGGTTGTTCTCCTGTTTGCAAGCTCTTCAATACACTGGTTCCTGCGCTCCAGGCCTTTGTGGGCTTAATGTTGCCACACCACGCTGCAGCAACCCTACAAACTTCCCACTGCAGGGACCCTTGGTGATGTAAATTGTGTTATTTTTTAGTACATCTGCATTCCAAAATGGCCACCAAGACTCACCAGAGCTTGGTGGCCAGGCTCTCCCAAGATGACACCTAGAGCCCATGGCATAGAACACATTGGTCCTATGCTGGGCTCTCACCTGTGCCATCTGTAAACAGCAACCTCATGACCACTTTGTTTATACTGACAAAAAAAAAAGGAAGGTGATTACATTAATCGCTGTATCACTTGCCAACAAAGCTGATCAAATATAGCAATAACATCACTCCTCGGGAACAGCAGAGGTTGACCCAACCACCTGCCTAGATTCTTGCCAATCACATGACCTCCCAGGGTCTTCTTCCTCTTCTTACTGGATGGACTTTATTAGCGCAGGAAGTGGCACTGATGTTATGACATTACTGAAACTCTGCAATATTGTACTGTAAGCCCAGACCAAAGTGATGGTGCTGGTCATCGTTCAACCCAAAAGACCAACAGCAAGTGGAAGAGAAAAGTTTCTGCAAGGAACAGAGCTAAAATCAAGGTGAGTATTTCAACAAAGGTGCATAGGAGCTAGAATGGGACTATATTATCGATTTGCCTTTAAAATGATTGGCATTAAAATAAACTTGTAAAGGGTTCCTCTTGGATCCCTTATCATTTGACCTTTTGGGTTAGAATTGATTTCATGACATATTGACCCTTTTACGAAGTATACTACAACCTTATGTGTGTAGCGCTGGTAGATTTTCAATCTACTGCTTATAGGTAAATTTAGTGGGTTATATGTTCATACATAGTCTGATTTGCCTCTGTTGCATGTAGTTTCACACTGTGCCTGTGGGTGTCGCCATGGGTCGGTGTTAGAAAGGCAACATGCTGAAGTGTGCTCCTCTGTCCCGGAGATAACTCGGTGGAGGTGGTCCTCCGAGTTGCATTCTGGGAGAGGGTACTTATGGGACAGACGCCATGTTTTAGGGTTCGTTTCGTTCCACCTGCTGGACCTCCTGGCCGACAGGTATGTACTAGGAGTACTACCTCGTGGTGCTCCGACCGGGAGGCCCACGTAGCTGCGGCTTGTGGGTGGGCCCAGAAGCCTGTCTGGGGCCTACCACAGCGGCAGCGGAATGGTCCTGGGCTGTCTGTCTTATGGGAAGAAGCTGGACAACTGAGAAGATCCCACGGGAGGACCCGTCATGGAAGGATCATGCAGAGTGCTGGTCTGGAGAGGGGCCTGGTGACTCAGTTGGAGGACGCATCCTAAAGTAACCTACCGCATAGTACTGCCGGGTCGGCTTAAAGGTTCTAGTGCTGTGTTTGCTATTCATCGTAAACCATTACATCCTGTGGCAGAGGATCATACGGGTTTTGTTCCAATCAAGTCTGTGGCAGAGACTTTTGTTCGTGCTGCGTACTGGCTGCTAGGTTAGTGAGAGAAACCTATCCAGGCGGGCTAAGATTCAACTATAAAGAGAGAGTACATTCATCTACGAGCTCTAAATTCCTAATACTACACCAAGAAAAGGTATTTGACCTTCCCTGCAACTCTCCTTCTACCTCTTTCCTGCTACTTCCTTCAATTTACATTTATTAAAGAATTGGAAAAGATACTCAAGTGTCCGGTGCCTACATTGTCTGGTATTAAACTCAACGGGACCCTAGACCCGGTTCTGGTGAAATAGAGGTAACAAAGGTGATGGTAACAGCCCGCTTTAAACCAGCAGCTCCACCAAGAGTTATTGCTACATGTGTATTTATTATAGTCCAAATAAGGTCATTTACATAATGACATCAAGACATAAGAGCTTGATCTTTGCTATCCTTGTTGACCTATTCATTCCCTGGCCAGAGGTCAATTATGATGGAAGGATGGTCTTAGTGGTCAAACAGATCAGTGATATATCTGTGATCTACAGTGAACATCATTTTTCAAAGGAGTCCAATCCAGTGGCTCAGCCACCCATTTTTACCTCCCCCCGCTGACTGAATAAAAGAGCCCTGAGGTAGGAATTCCCCTCACTTTGAGAGATTTCCCCTAAGATACTGTTGCATATCTTGGACAGGATGTAAAGGAAAATGTCCTCAATGGTATACAAACAGCAAAAAAAAATACCCCATCTCCACCCAAAAATCTTTAAAAAATCTTTAAAATCTTTAAAAAATGTTTAGCTTTTAGTATTATCCTAGGACAGTGGTCTCCAAACTGCGGCCGTGGGCTAGAAGAGGCTCTTTGCCAATGATGCGGCATTATTCCTCCTATTGACACCGATGATGAGGCACCATTCCTCCAATTGACACCAGTGATGAGGCACCATTTTTCCCACTGACACCAATGATGGGGCATCATTCCTCCCACTGACATCAATGATGGGGCACCATTTTTCCCACTGACATCAATGATAGGGCACCATTTTGCCCACTGACACCAATGATTGGGCACCATTCCTCCCACTGGCACCAATGATAGGGCACCATTCTTACCACTCACACCAATGATAAGGCACCATTTTTATCATTATTATCATACAGGATTTATATAGCACCAACAGTTTACATAGCGCTTTATAACTTGAGGGTAGACAGTACAAATACAATACGCTTTAATACAGTTGGAATCAGAGGGCTCTGCTCCTTAGAGCTTACAATCTAAGAGGGAAGGTCAAGAGATACAAGAGGTAATTACTGTGGGGGAGGAGTTGATTGAGAAGATAAATGTACAGTTGTTAGGTGGGGGTCAGATAGGCTTCTCTGAAGAGATGAGTTTTCAGGGATTGTCTGAAAGCGGATAAAGTAGGAGAAAATCGGACAGATTGGGGTAGAGCATTCCAGAGGATGGGGGAGGCTCTGGAGAAGTCCTGAAGGTGAGCATGGGATGAGGTGACAAGGGAGTTTGAGAGCAGGAGGTCTTGGGAGGAGCGAAGAGAACGATTAGGTTGGTATTTTGAGACTAGGTTAGAGATGTAGCTGGGGGCCAGGTTGTGGATGGCTTTATAAGTTATAGTTAGTATCTTGAATTTAATTTGGTGGCTGAGTGGCAGGCAATGGAGAGATTGGCAGAGGGGTGTAGCAGACGCTGAGCGGTTTGTGTGGTGGATGAGCCTGGCAGCAGCGTTCATGATGAACTGAAGTGGGGATAGCCTATTTAGAGGTAAGCCAACGAGGAGGGAGTTGTAGTAGTCGAGGTGAGAGATGATCAGGGAGTGGATTAGAAGCTCTGTGGTGACATTGGTTAGGAAGGGGCGTATCTTGGAGATGTTGCGGAGGTTGAGGTGGCAAATTTTGGATAGCGATAGTATGTGGGGCCGAAAGGTTAGTTCAGAGACCAGGATTACACCTAGGACCTTAGCGTGGGGGGACAAGTTGTTAGTTGAGCCGTTGATATTGACAGAGAAATCAGGGGAAGCGGCACCTGAGGGAGGAAATATCATGAGCTCGGTTTTGGATAGGTTGAGTTTGAGGAAGTGATGTGACATCCAGGCTGATATGTCTGCTAGTAAGTTGGTAATGCGTGAGGAGACAGATGGAGAGAGCTGGGGGGTGGAGAGATAGATTTGGGTGACATCAGCGTAGAGATGATATTTAAAGCCGTGGGAGGCAATCAACTGACCCAGGGAGGTGGTGTAGTATGAGAAAAGGAGAGGTCCAAGAACAGAACCTTGGGGGACCCCAACGGAGAAAGGAAGAAGAGAGGAGGAAGTAGAGTTGTAAGTGACACTGAAGGAGCGGTGGGATAGGTAGAATGAGAACCAGCGAAGAGTACAGACACGGAGATCAAAGGAGTGGAGTTTATTGAGGAGGAGGGGGTGGTCCATTGTGTCAAAGGCAGCAGAGAGATGCAGGAGAGGTAGTACAGAATAGTGTCCTCTGGTTTTAGCCGTTAGTAGGTCACTTGAGAGCTTAAGGAGAGCAGTTTCCATGGAGTGTTGAGGCCAAAATCCAGACTGAAGGGGATCAAGAAGTTTATTCATGGTCAGATGGTTGCTTAGTCGGTTGTAGACCAGTCTCTCAAGAAGTTTGGAGGAGAAGGCGAGTGGCACCAATGATAGGGCACCATTCCTCCCACTGACACCAGTGATAGGGCACAATTTTTACCACTGTCACCAATGATGGGGCACCATTCCTCCCACTGGCACCAATGATAGGGCACCATTCCTCCTACTGACACCAATGATAGGGCACCATTTTTACACTGAAGCCAATGATGGGGCACCATTCTTCCCACTGACACCAATGAGGGGGCACCATTCTTCCCACTGACACCAATGAGGGGGCACCATTTTTCCCACTGATACCAATAATGGGGCACCATTCCACCCACTGACACCAGTGATAGGGCACCATTTTTACCACTGACACCAATGATGGGGCACCATTATACCACTGTCACCAATGACAGGGCACCATTCCTCCCACTGACACCAATGATAGGGCACCATTTTTACACTGACACCAATGATGGGGCACCATTCTTCACACTGGCACCAATGATGGGGCACCATTTTTCCCATTGATACCAATAATGGAGCACCATTCCTCCCACTGACACCAGTGATAGGGCACCATTTTTACCACTGACACCAATGATGGGGCACCATTATCCCACTGTCACCAATGATAGGGCACCATTCCTCCCACTGACACCAATAATGGGGCACAATTCTTCCCACTGATGCCAATGATGGGGCACCATTCCTCCCACTAAAACCATTGATGGGGCATTTTCTGATCCGGACGGCCACAGTCTGACCCCCCTCTTACTGAGAATGTGGAAGATAAAGGAACTTGCAGTCTATTAAGGGAGGTTACAGAGGTTAGAAGAGCTAACAATCTATTATGGTAACATTGAGGATACAGAAGGTGGAAGAGCTTACAATCTATTATGGTAACATTGAGGATACAGAAGGTGGAAGATAATCTATTAGGCTAAAAGGTAGATTACAGAAGTTACAAGAGCTTACAATCTATTACGGTAAAAGGGAGAATACAGGAGTTAGAAGAGCTTACAATCTATTACGGTAAAAGGGAGAACACAGGAGTTAGAAGAGCTTACAATCTATTACGGTAAAAGGGAGAATACAGGAGTTAGAAGAGCTTACAATCTATTACGGTAAAAGGGAGAATACAGGAGTTAGAAGAGCTTACAATCTATTACGGTAAAAGGGAGAATACAGAAGTTAGAAGAGCTTACAATCTATTAGGGTATAATAAGTGGAAGAACTTACCCCCTATTAGGGTATAAGGGGAAATACAGAAGGTGAAGGAGCTTACAATATATGAAGGAGGGTATAACGGAGTTATACAGAAGTTAGTTATTGGGGTATAAGGGAGTTATAAAGACGGTGGAAGATTTTATGGTCTGTTAGGGTATAAGGAAGAATATAGAAGGTAGAAGAGCTAACAATCCATTAGGGAATAAGAGAAGAGCACATTATATGTTTTGATAGCGGTTCTGCAGTGGAGGTTGCGAATATACTAAAGCTGAAGGACCATCATTCCAACCAGCCAACCAGAATTATCAAAAAATAAATAAAGAAGTTCAGCAATGGCAGCCTGTATAATTGTCTGGTGACCTCTTTCCTTTATCCTAAATCCTGTTGGGCTTCCAAGTGAAGGTTGTTCCATTATAATGTAAGATGAATTTTCTGTGCTATAGAAGGATTAGCTGCATTCAGCCCTGAATCCTACAGGTGAAGTATGCTGCAATCCAGGAGTAAACAGACTCATTGTACAACCCTCTATTTCCCAGATCTTTCTTTTTTTTTTCCCATCACCAGTACACACAGGAGTGGACAATGGATCTCTGACTGCTGCGGGTTCTGCCTGTTCTTTTCCCGCACTTGGGGTGTCACCGTGTTCTACTTGAAAAGCGATTACTGTTATTTTATTTATTTTTTTCTCTTTATTTTTCTGCTGTTTCTGTGCTCTGCTGTTGCCGCCGTTATCCAGCTTTAGTTTGAAGATCATGAGAGCCTGCGCTGCATCCCAAGCAGATGTGAGCTGTATGAAATAACGCTGGCCAGCAGCAATCTAAGAATTAGGCTGGTGCAGGAGACATTGCAAGCCGCTGCAAATGTGTGCGTGGTGTGAGCAGAGATTGGGCGGATTTTCTACATAATCCTTTTAAGATAGATAGATAGATAGATAGATAGATAGATAGATAGATAGATAGATAGATAGTCAGACAGAGAATAAGTAGATAGATAGATAGATAGATCAATAGATAGAGAAATAGATAGATAGATGGATCAATAGATAAATAGTCAGATGGAGAATAAGTAGATAGATAGATAGATAGATAGATAGATAGATAGATAGATAGATAGATAGATAGATAGATAGATAGATATATCGATACATATATAGATCGATAGATCGATAGAATGATAGAAAGATAGATAGATAGATAGATAGATAGAGAGAGAGAGAGAGAGAGAGAGAGAGAGAGAGAGAGAGAGAGAGAGAGAGAGAGAGATCAATAGATAGATAGATAGATAGATAGATAGATAGATAGATAGATAGATAGATAGATAGATAGATAGATAGATAGATGTATCGATACATATATAGATCGATAGATCGATAGAATGATAGATAGATAGATAGATAGATAGATAGAGAGAGAGAGAGAGAGAGAGAGAGAGAGAGAGAGAGAGAGAGAGAGAGAGAGAGAGAGAGAGAGAGAGAGAGATCAATAGATAGATAGATAGATAGATAGATAGATAGATAGAGAGAGAGAGAGAGAGAGAGAGAGAGAGAGAGAGAGAGAGAGATCAATAGATAGATAGTCAGATGGAGAATAAGTAGATAGATAGATAGATAGATAGATAGATAGATAGATAGATAGATAGATAGATAGATAGATAGATAGATAGATAGATAGATAGACAGATAGATATAGAGATCGATAGAATGATAGATAGATAGAGAGAAAGGAGAGAGAGATCAATAGATAGATCAATAGATAGATAGATCGATAGATAGATAGATAGATAGATAGATAGATAGATAGATAGATAGATAGATAGATAGATAGATAGATAGATAGATAGATAGATAGATAGATAGATCGATAGATAGATAGATAGATAGATAGATAGATAGATAGATAGATAGATAGATAGATAGATAGATAGATCGATAGATAGATAGTCAGATGGAGAATAAGTAGATAGATAGATATGAAATGAGCACCATGCATACCCACATTGCAGTCCTGGTATACAGCTACAGTCTGCCTCAGGCCTGTCTAGTGACTGGGTGGTCTCGCCCATGGCCCTGTCACTTACCAGAGTGGCCCACCCCAACCCCTTCCTCTATTTATGGGGGGGAGGGGGGCAGCTCACTTGTGCTCCTCCATTGCTGTAATGAAAGCCTTATTAAAGTGCTTGCAAACCCTTACCTATACCCAGTGAAGTGTCGGCCTCGGGTGATACACAGAATTTAATCAAATCCTCCTACATAAGTTGTACCTGTTTATCTGCAATCTTCTCTTCCCTATAGCCGTTCAAAATCCAGAATTTATAATGTGTGTCTGAGCTTTCAGGAAGCAGGGGCCGGACAGCTGAAGTGACACTCTGAAGAACTCAGTGAAGAGGGCTCTGAGAGCTGATTGGAGGGAAGGGACACACCCTCCCTTCTCCCTGCACACAGGAAACAGAGCTGGGGCTGTCAATCACAGGCTGTGCGCTGGAGCTCCTTCCCACTTCACCTTTTTTTCTCTGGGTGTCAGTAAAACTTGTCAGAAGTGATTCATGTTGATAACAGAGGAACAAGGCAGTAGACCAAAAGTACACTTACTTTTTTTTATTCCTTGCATGTGATTGGGTATTCTTTGCAAAGTGAAACTTTACCTCATTTACTAAGCTCTGGAGCAACTGCACTTGCAAAGTGCACAGTCTTTAGTAAATCATCCCCATTACATCAATTCTAATTCATTTTGCAACGTTCTCTTTTTCCGCTTCTTAGCCAAGGATTTAGAGTCAAAATCAGAATTCTAATGCCGCGTACACACGAGCGGACTTTTCAGTATCAAAGGTTCGACGGTCTTTCCGACGGACTTTCAACGGAATTACTACAGACTTTCGAAGTCAGTTGGTTTGAACGTGATGACGTACGAAGGGACTAGAGTAAGGTTCATAGCCAGTAGCCAATAGCTGCCCTTGCGTCCTTTTTTTGTCCGTCGGACTAGCATACAGACGAACTGATTTTCCGACCGGACTCGAGGCCGTCAGAAAGATTTGAAACATGTTCTAAATCTAAAGTCCCTCTGATTCTTTGACAGCAAAGGTCCGATGAAGCCGACACGCGATCGCATTGTCCGGCGGATTCGTTCCGTCAGACCTTTGCTGTCAAAAAGTCCGCTCGTGTGTACACGGCATAAATCAATACACAGTAAAACTTTGGATTGTGAGCATAATTTGTTCCGGAAGCATGCTTGTCATCCAAAGCATTCTTATATCAAAGCGAATTTCCCCATAAGAAATAATGGAAACTCAGATGATTCGTTCCACAACCATCTATTCATAAATCCTTCAGTTAGTCCATATAAAAAGATTATAGCAATGTGACCAGGTTGTGTAACCATACAATGTCCATCTACAAATGGAAACCTCCACAAGGGGATTAGAAGCAAAATCCAGCAGGAGCACCAGAGTATGAAAGAGAAGAGAGGCGCCTCTAAGTGTAGCAATATGGTTACATTTAATGGAGGTCCAACATTTAGCAACTCACATGATTGATGATTAAAAGAGGTACATCTAAGCATGCAGGCATCTGGGGTAAAGCTGTCCACATAGACCGTCCTCCTCACCGCCGGCTCTCACCGATGTCAGTCTGCAATCGTGACCGGGAAGACTACTCTGCAGTAGAGTGATTGAACCGCTCATGGAGTGCAGTGTGGAAGGGATGACGTCGATGGCGGTGCGGGGGATGGTCTATGTGGACAGCTTTACCCCGGATGCCTGCATATTTAGATGTGCCTCTTTTAACCATCAACCATGTGAGTTGCTAAAAGTTGTACCGTCATTAAATGTAACCATATTGCTACACTTAGAGACGCCTCTCTTCTCCTATATACTCAGTTGTTACGTGACGCTACTTGTATTTTAAGACATCGCTTGTATATCAAGTCAAAATGTATTTAAAAATTTTGCTTGTCTTGCAAAACGCTCTCAGACCAAGTTACACTCAAACCAAGGTGGCCAACATTACAGTTGAAAACGTATATAGCAAAGTTGATAATAATAGGATAATGATACAATCACATCACTCAATCTCTTCTATTTTCATTGAAATTCTTATATGGAGACGCGTCGGGGTTGATTTACTAAAACTGCAACTACTGGTGCAATTCTGCAAAGTAACCAATCAGCTTCCAGGTTTTTTAGCTCAAAGCTTAATTGAACAAGATGAAGTTAGACGCTGATTGGCTACAATGCAGAAATGCACCAGATTTTGCACTCTCCAGTTTTAGCAAATCAACCCCATTAAATCAACACTGATTCGTTTCACAGCGTTCTGTTTTGCTATTTTCTCAGTCAAGGACGTAGATTTGAAATCAGATGAAGAAATATCTGGCCATTGGCCAACATTAGAGTTGAAAGGTTGTATTACAAAGTTGCCGATACTTCCCTGGGCAACCCAAATGCCGTGTACACACGAGCTGACTTTCGTCGGACTGAACTCCGAAGGACTTTTCGACGGAGTTCTGGCGAAACGGACTTGCCTACACACGATCCCACCAAAGTCCGACGGATTCGAACGTGATGACATATGACCGGACTAGAATAAGGAAGTTCATAGCCAGTAGCCAATAGCTGCCCTAGCGTCCCTTTTTGTCCGTCGGACTAGCGTACAGACGAACGGATTTTTCGACCGGACTCGAGTCCGTCGGAAAGATTTGAAACATGTTCTATTTCTAAAGTCCGACAGATTTTTCGACAGCAAAGGTCCGATGAAGCCCACACACGATCGAATTGTCTGATGGATTTGTTCCGTCTGGCCTTTGCTGTCGAAAAGTCTGGTCATGTGTACACGGCAATACTTCTGACCTTACCATAGGCACAACGCTGGCCTTGACCCATCAACCAACCTCTTCCATTTTCATTGCAAATCTTATATGGAGACTTCATTTTGCAACTTTTTCTTTTTCTGCTTCTCAGTCAAGGATGTACTGAAGATTCAAAATCAAAATTCTAAATAACTATATGACCAACATTATAGTTGAAAGCTTTTATAATAAAGTTGATACTGTAAGACTCCATTTATACAAGTATATGATACAAGAGGTCATCCTGATACTTCCCTGGACAACCCTTACTCTTGAACTTATCATGGACTTGACCCTCACCCAATCTCTTCCATTTTCATTGCTACTATCCACGTGGGTATATATTGCATCAATACTGAATTATTTTTAACTTTTTCTCTTTCTGCTTCTCAGCCAAGGATGTAGACCTGAGATCAGAATTCAAAATAAATATATACATTAAATACATTATACATTATAATACAAAGCTTGCATAGGAAAGTTGATAATAATGATACATAAGTGGTCCATATAGTGAACTTGGTGTTGAGTTATTCACTTTAAGGTCATCACAGAGGAGAAGGGGGCACTTTTTCCATCTAGAGAAAAAAAAAAAAAAGATTTAATCTCCAAATACGGAAAGGTTTCTTCACAGTAAGAGCTGTGAAAATGTGGAATAGACTCCCTCCGGAGGTGGTTCTGGCCAGCTCAGTAGATTGCTTTAACCACTTGCCGACCAGCCGCCGCAGTTTTACTCCGGCAGAATGGCACGGCTGGGCGAAACGACGTTATGTAACGTCGCTTTGACCTGTGGCCACTATGGGTGGGCAGGCGACACTGTTCCCCCTCGGAGCTGATGCGAGTGCCCGGCAGTCGCGATGACCGACAGGCTCCTGCGATCGCTCGTGACACCCCGAGAACCGGGATCTGTGTGTGTAAATACACAGTTTCCGGTTCTCTGAGGGGAGAAGAGACTGATCGTCTGTTCATACAAAGTATGAACAGCGATCTTTCATCTCCCCTAGACAGTCCCCTCTCCCCTTCAGTTAGAACACACACTAGGGAACACAATTAACCCCTTGATCGCCCCCGGGGCGGGGGTGCCGATGCTCGTGGCCAATGGTTGCGATGACCGCTGGTCACAAGCGATCGCGAGCACGAGAGATAGAACAGGGACAAGTGTGTGTAAAAACACACTTCCCTGTTCTGTTCTGAGAGGAGTGACAGATCGTGTGTTCCTATTAGCTAGGAACCACGATCCGTCACTTCCTCTAGTCAGTCCCCTCCCCCTTCAGTTAGAAATATGTAGCAGGGAACACAGTTAACCCTTTGATCGCCCCCTAGTGTTAACCCCTTCCCTGCCAGTGACATTTCTACAGTAATCGGTGCATTTTTATAACACTGATCGCTGTATGAATGCCAATGGTGCCAAAAATGTGTCAAAGGTGTCTGATGTGTCCGCCATAACGTCGCAGTCACGATAAAAATCGCAGATCGCCGCCATTACTAGTAAAAAAAAAAATGATAATAAAAATGCTATAAATCTATCCCCTATTTTGTAGATGCTATAACTTTTGCGCAAACCAATCAATATACGCTTATTGTGATTTTTATTACCAAAAATATAAAGAAGAATACATATCGGCCTAAACTGAGGAAAAAGTTTGCTTTCTTTTAAAAAAAATGGGGATATTTATTATAGCAAAAAGTACAAAATATATATATTTTTTTCAAGATTGTCACTCTTTTTTTGTTTATAGCGCAAAAAAAAACCCCACAGAGATGATCAAATACCACCGAAAGAAAGCTCTATTTGTGGGGAAAAAAAAGAATGTCAATTTTATTTGGGTGCAGCGCCGCACGCCTGCGCACTTGTCAGTTAACGCGACGCAAGTGCCGAATCACAAAAAATGGCCCGGTCGTTCATCGGCCAAATCTTCCGGGGGCTGAAGCAGTTAAGAATGGCCTGGATTCTTTTCCTGAATGTACAGAATATAACTGGGTACTAACATCTATAGGCAAAGTTGATCCAGGGAAAAATCCCATTGCCTTTCGGGGGATGAGGAAGGAATTTTTTTCCCCTGTTGTAGCAAATTGGATCATGCTTTGCTGGGGTTTTTCGCTTTCCTCTGGATCAACTGTGGGTAGAGGATTGTGTATATGGGATTGTATGATATAATTTTTTATTTATTTATTTTTATGGTTGAACGAGATGCACTTGTATCTTTTTTCAACCTGACTAACTATGTAACTATGTAACTATGATAGAAGGGGCCATCCTAATACTTCCCTGGACAATCCTCACCCTAGACCTTACCATAGACTCCAACCTGGCCTTGATCCATCACCCAAACTCTATTTTCATTGCATCTCCTACATCCTCTCCTACTGTATATGGAGATACACTGCATTCATAGGTATTCATCATGCAACTTTCCTTTCTTCTGCTTCTCAGCCAAGGATGGAGATTCAAAACTTTTGTTCTTAGTCTGATGCCATGACTGCATACTTTTTTTTTTTCCTTTCAAGGACAGGCCTGAATGTTGTAACCTACTCGCTGCAGAAAGCCTTGGCAGGATAAAGCACCGCTTATAAAGAAATGTATTTTCTTGTGCTGACTAAGTTCCCCAGTGACTGGAATGCATTGTGAGGCCTGTAAACTAGTACAGAGTTACATCAAGGCTCAGGCACGCTCGGTTCATCGGGGGGTCAAAGTGTGTGTGTCTAATGAGTTAACACAGGAGGGCGACAACCTGTGCCAAGATAATATAAATGTTTTTTATCCAAGATAGGACAACGTGTGCATGAGTGGTCCTCCTAATTCTAGCTTAAGGTACATTTATTTTCACATTAAGTGCATGTATGCTAAGTAATGTGTGACGGGGGTCATTGGGACGCTCTTTCTGAGTTTGTACCTTGACTTCCCAAGCATCGGACAAAGTACTACGGTTTTTCTACGTTTTGAGTAACTTCCTTGTACCCACCTTGGGTAGCTCTGATGTATGGAAGCTGCCTTCGCCAGAGCCAATGAACTTGTTTAACCGCTTGCCGGCCAGCCGCCGCAGTTCTACTGCGGCAACATGGCCCGGCTGTGCGAATTGAGGTCATGTTACGTCGCTTCTAATTGTGGCCACTAGGGGCACGTGCGTGCTGGCTGCTCACCTCCGCAGCCGATGCAAGTACCCGGCAGTCGCGATGACCGCCAGGCTCCCGTGAACCAGGATCTCTGTGTGTAAACATTCACTCCCTTGTTATCTCTCGCCTTGACTATTGCAACTCCCTTCTCATTGGCCTGCCTCTCCATAGGCTCCTCCCCTCTTCAGCCTATCATGAATGCTGCTGCCAGACTTAGCCACCTTACCAACCACTCAGTGTCTGCCAACCCTCTCCTCCAATCCCTACACTGACCACCAACCCTCTCCTCCAATCCCTACACTGACCACCAACCCTCTCCTCCAATCCCTACACTGACCACCAACCCTCTCCTCCAATCCCTACACTGACCACCAACCCTCTCCTCCAATCCCTACACTGACCACCAACCCTCTTCTCCAATCCCTACACTGACCACCAACCCTCTCCTCCAATCCCTACACTGACCACCAACCCTCCCCTCCAATCCCTACACGGACCACCAACCCTCTCCTCCAATCCCTGCACTGGCTCCCAATCACCCAGCGAATTCAATTCAAAATACTAACCACAACATACAAAGCCATTCACAACTCTGCCCCAGAGCTACATCACCAATCTTGTCTCCAAATATCACCCAAACCGTCCTCTCCGCTCTTCTCAAGACCTCCTACTCTCAAGCTCTCTTGTCTCCTCCTCCCATGCTCATCGCCAGGATTTACCTGAAAACTCATCTCTTCAGGAAAGCCTATCACGTCTCCAACTAATCTCCTACCACTTCCACCAGCTCATTCCCCACGGTTACAGCCTTTTGTACCACCTGTCCCACCCTATTAGATTGTAAGCTCTTCTGAGCAGGGCCCTCCTAATCCTCTTGTATTTTATTGTATTATAACTGTATTGTCTCCCTTTTATATTGTAAAGCGCTGCGTAAACTGTTGGCGCTATATAAATCCTGTATAATAATAATAATAATAATAATCCCGGTTCTCTAAAGGGAGAAGAGACTGATCGTGTGTTCATACAAAGTATGAACACCGATCTCTCTCTTCCCCTAGCAAGTCCCACCCCCCCTTCAGTTAGAACACGTAGCAGGGAACACAGTTAACCCCTTGATCGCCCCCTAGTGTTAACCCCTTCACTGCCAGTGACATTTTTACAGTAATCAATGCATTTCTATAGCACTGATCGCTGTATAAATGCCAATGGTCCCAAAAATGTGTCAAAATAGTCCGATGTGTCCGCCATAATGTCGCAGTCACGATAAAAATCACAGATCGCTTCCATTACTAGTAAAAAAAAAAAATAATAATAATAAAAATGCCATAAATCTATCCCCTATTTTGTAGACGCTACAACTTTTGCGCAAACCAATCAATATACGCTTATTGCAATTTTTATTACCAAAAATATGTCGAAGAATACATAGCGGCCTAAACTGAGGAAAAAAATAGTTTTTTTATATGTTTTTGGGGGATATTTATTATAGCAAAAAAGTAAAAAATATTACGTTTTATTCAAAATTGTCACTCTTTATTTAGTTATAGCGCAAAAGATATATTAACTGCAGAGGCAATCAAATACCACCAAAAGAAAGCGCTATTTGTGGGGAAAAAAGGGCGTCAATTTTGTTTGGGTGCAACGTCGCACGACCGCGCAATTGTCAGTTAAAGCGACGCAGTGCCGAATCGCAAAAAAGTGCTCTGGTCAGAAAGGGGGTAAATTCTTCCGGGGCTAAAGTGGTTAAAGTCATGAGTTTTGCCTTTGTTGGATTGAACAGATAACGGTTAGTGTCCGAGCACCCCTTGGATATGTCTTTTTTGAGGTTCTCCCTTCTGTCTGTGACCCCACTGGGAAGTTTTCCCATATTTATCGTCCCTGTGACACTTGTGCAAGAATTGGGATGGAGATGCAATCATCACCAGGACAGGGAGTTTTAAGCCTTCCCCACTCTACTAAAAATGGTTGTGTGCAAATGGGAAAATCCGGACAGCCGCACTCCAGGAAATTATAATCCAAACTTCTTTATTTTAAAATCAGGAACATGTCATACAGTACATCAAAGGCAGAGTGTACAGACAGGCAGCTTACGCGTTTCGCACTATATCAAGTGCTTACTCATAGCTTCATACCTGGACAGATTCACCCTAGTGCGGGGACAACATCCGCATCTATTAAATGGGTTTTCACATTTGCCTTTAGCTTGTTCACATTAGCAGTTGAGGGATCTTAAAATCCTGCGGTTGAGTTGCGCTTTTTACTCCCCCCCGACTGCTCCCCCTTTAGCTGCACAGGCAGAGGCCGGGGGCAGAGCTGCTGTTAGAAACCATGCCAACCTGACAGGGCCCCCCAGCCCCCAAATGAACAGTTTACTCTACTTCAGTTATGAATGAACACAGTAATTGATCAGTACCGAGCACTTGTGTTCATTCAGCAATTGAAAGGACTGGTAAATATGACACATTTACCAGACCCTTCCCTCACTCTACATCCTGAAGGATCCTATTGTGTGCTTGAAGCTGCGAGCAGGAAGGAGAGGGGAGAAGAGAGCAGCACTGTGGAGGTTTGGGGGGCACACAGGGGGGCCTGGGCAGCAGGGGGAAATGTATGTGAACTGGGAGAAGGATCAGTCCTGCAGGGGGGGGCAATTACTGAAATAGATCCCCTGTATGGCCCTCTCTGCAGCAGCTGAAAGCCGGCAGGAGGGAGAGGAGAAGAAGCCATCTTTTAGCTGCAGCAGAGAGAACCATAAAGGGGTTCCCCCCCCCCACGCTGATCACCCTCCCTGCCCACATTTGATTCACCCTGCTGCCTTGGCCCTCCTGCTGTCCCAGGCCCCATATAGGAGGACCGGCGGTACCCCCTTATCCACGGCCCTGGCCAGGGGTGTACACACATAGCTCCCAACTGTCCCTGATTTTGAGGGACTGTCCCTGATTAGGAGCAATGTCCCTCTGTCCCTCTTTCCTCCTCATTTGTCCCTCATTTTGGTCTGATCCATATAGTTGTATATAAAATGCACTTTTTATCTTTCAAAAAGTGTTTCCCAGCACTAAACCTTTCTTCCAAATTCTAAATGGCTGCATTTGTAAATTTTAAAAGCCAATATAAAGGAATAGTAGTGGTAAAAAAATTCTCTTGTGGATTTAATTTACCTTTTTTTGGGGTATTAATTCTTCTTTAAGGGGGTTTGGCAGGGGGCGTGTCCCATGCCTACATACGTTTGCTAGTAGGTGTCCCTCATTTCCATCTCAAAACGTTGGGAGGTGTGTGTACACATGCTATAGCCACCAGTGGCGTTGTTAGGTGGGTGCGGGGGGTGCGGGCCACACCCGGGTGACACCCGCCAGAGGGGTGACACCCGTAGGTAGCAGCACGCACCGCTAACACTGCCCGCTGCTCTGATGTGCACCACTGGACTTGCGCTGTGTCCCTCTGCACAGCAAACTGAAGCCGCCTCCCCCTCCTCTCTGTTTACATCCACACAGGAGGAGGAGGAGCCTGAGGGACACACACGGCTGTGTGTATCATCCGCGCTGTTCTGAGGTCTGTAAACTTTATGTATATGTGGGTGGACATGTGCAGGGGGTGTCTATACTAATGGGGGTCTGCACTGAGGGGGGATTCTATACTAATGGGGGCTCTGCACTGAGGGGGGGGTTCTATACTAATGGGGGCTCTGCACTGAGGGGGATTCTATACTACTGGGGGGCTCTGCACTGAGGGCGGATTCTATACTAATGGTTGCTCTGCACTGAGGGGGGATTCTATACTACTGGGGGGCTCTGCACTGAGGGGGGATTCTATACTAATGGGGGCTCTGCTCTGAGGGGGGATTCTATACTAATGGGGGCTCTGCACTGAGGGGGGATTCTTAATAATGGGGGTCTGCACTGAGGGGGGATTCTATACTAATGGGGGGCTCTGCACTGAGAGGGGATTCTATACTAATGGGGGGCTCTGCACTGAGGGGGGATTCTATACTAATGGGGGCTCTGCACTGAGGGGGGATTCTATACTAATGGGGGCTCTGCACTGAGGGGGGATTCTATACTAATGGGGTCTCTGCACTGAGGGGGGATTCTATACTAATGGGGGGTCTGCACTGAGGAGGGATTCTTTACTAATGGGGAGCTCTGCACTGAGGGGGGATTCTATACTAATGGGGGGCTCTGCACTGAGGGGGATCTATACTAATGGGGAGCTCTGCACTGAGGGCGATTCTATACTAATAGGGGGCTCTGCACTGAGGGGGGATTCTATACTAATGGGGGGCTCTGCACTGAGGGGGACTCTATACTAATGGGGGCTCTGCACTGAGGGGGGATTCTATACTAATGGGGGGTCTGAACTCAGGGGGATTCTATACTAATGGGGGGCTCTGCACTGAGGGGGATTCTATACTAATGGTGGGGTCTGCACTGAGGGGGGATTCTATACTAATGGTGGGTCTGCACTGAGGGGGATTCTATACTAATGGGGGGGTCTTTACTGAGGGGGGATTCTATACTAATGGGGGTCTGCACTGAGGGGGGTTCTATACTAATGGGGGTTGGCACTGAGGGGGGGATTTTATACTGATGGGGGAGTCTGCACTGAGGGGGGATTCTATACTGATGGGGGTCAGCACTGAGGGGAGTGTATGTACTGATGGGGCAGTCTGCACTGAGGTGGGAGGTTGATACTGATGGAGGGGGGTCTGCAGACTCTGCACTGAGGGAGAGTTTCTGTACTGATGGGGGGGTCTGTACTGAGGGTGGGGGTCAGTACTTAGTGGGGGGTCTATACTGAGGAAAGGGGGTCTGCACTGAGCGGGGGTCTGTACTGATGGAGGGGGTCTGTACTGAGGGAGGGGAGTCTGTACTTAGTGGGGGGTCTATGTTGATGGAAGGGGGTCTGTACTGAGAGAGGGGGGCTATATTGATGGAGTGGGGTCTGTAGTTAGTGGAGGGGGGGGTCTGTACTGAGGTAGTTGGTGGAGGGGGGTGAACACCAATTTTTTTGGCACCTGGTGACACCAACTCTAGTGACGCCACTGATAGCCACACAAGGAATTATACTACCTCTTGCTCGCGACCCATCCAAGTGAATGGGGCCACTAGCGGCATGTTAGTAAAGCCTATACAATGATAGCCTGTGGTCTTAACAATGATACAATTCAGAGGTCAAAGCACATCTGAACAAGACCTTAGAGAGATTCCCCATCACTTCCTGTTGAAACAGGAAGCGGCGAGGGGGATAACCCAATGAGGGCACAGATAGCAATAAAAACCTGAGAGATGTGCTAACTCTTCCAAGACTCCAAAATTCAATACAACTTTTTGACTGAGGTTCACCTTTAAAGAACAGTTTTATTTTTTATTTTATTTTTTTGTTTTCAAGCCAATTGCACCTAAGCAGTGCACCGGGTGCCGAAAGTGGTCATTTCATGTTGAAATCAATTTTGTTGAACTTAATCCCCTTATCCTTAGTCTTCAAGTCAGCTTTAAAAGAGAATAAGTGCGATATCCTTTTTTAAGGGATTTGCCCCCTTGACAATTAACCAATCAGAATTGTGACAAGTTCCATGATAGCATAGCGCTATAAGTCACAGCCTGATAGAAAACATTGGCATGCTTTCAGACGGTGCTTGAAAATTCCACCAACAATGGAAAGAAGGATTGTGTTCCCAGGCAGACGGCGGAGTGACATACATTTCCCGGACAGCCTCCATTTACTTCTGCAGAAACAACAGCCTATAGATTAAATTGTACACAATGATGTGAAATTAATGTCAGATCTCTCCATTGTCTATGATAGGAAGAGTAACGCTTCCACCGCTAGAGCCAATCCTAGGCTGTCAAAGAGCGGCGTGCATCCTGTACAGATAGAGACTCCATGACATATATACGGGAGCTATGCTTCAAGCCCCACAGAGAACTGCATTGGATGATTCCTGGTGGGAATGACAACAAGTCATTAACAGAATATAGAATGTTCAAAGCTCAACGCCATAGATCAGCCTTTTTCAACCTTTGTAGCGCTGAGAAAACCCTTGAAATAATGTTCAGGTTTCATAGATCCCCTGCTAAAAATTATTATATCTACGTCTCACGGTACATTAGCTTAACAAAGTAACTCATAAATATAGTAACAAAAAAGAATAAAGAATGCATAATTTGCCTATTTTTAGTATTATTTGTAAGATTAATAAAAATGACCTGAACTTTCAGACAATGAAAATTGTGTGTCAAAGTATTTTATTGATTTCCAGATAATGAAAAGAAAATACAGTGTAATGTATACATCAACTTCTGTATCCCCAAATTTGGAGAACATTAATCAAACGTTCAACTCTTACATTCCATGGCTGTGTGATACATGTTTAGGGAGTGTTGTGGGCCCACCACCTCCGACACCCTCTTTGGGATCTAGCTGTGTCGGTGGTAGCGCGGGCTCCCCATCCTCCCATTTGAAGGTGAGAAACTCAGAGGTAGCTGCTAAGCCTTGGATTAGCCCTTGGGAATGTTCTGTTCAGCAGAACCTCTGGATCTCCCCTGAAATCAGCCTGATTTACAATTTGTTCAAGCCCTAAGGGCTTCCGGGAATGGTCCTTGGTGAAAGATTACAGTGTGGAACACATCAAAGGAGAAAGTAGAAGAACAGAGGGAAAGAAGAAAGAGAAGCAAAAGAGTCGCCAACCAGACAATGAAAATTGTAGTGCCATTTACATTGGCGGTCAGTGAAAAAGTGTCCCCTTTCATCGGTGGTCAGTGAGTGAAGGATGGGGGTCCTTTACTCGCCCCTCATACAGGGCTGTTTTTAAATTGGTGCAAAAGGGGACAGCTGCCCCGGGCCAGGTCATTGTTGTGGGGTCCAAAGCAGCTGAGCTGAGCCCCTTGAGCCTGCTCTGCCCGCAAATATTTGATAAGTGGATTTGGCTATCACTCAGGAGATGAGGGCAGAATTAAATGTTGGGGACGCTGGTGATTGGTTGGTTGTCATGTCTGCAGCCTGTGCAATGATTGGCCAGCTCGGTAAGGTAAATCTTGTCCAGGGAGAGCCCCTGTCAGTCCCGGGCACAGTCACACAGACTCCTCTCCTTTACCTTGTCCGACATGCCACAGACCATCAGCCTGCTGAAAAACTTCTTCGCCAGAGGTGGGGTGTGTGCCTGGCCTGACAGCCTCTGGGCACTATGAAAGTGAGACTGCTGGTGGGGGGGTTGGGAATGCCTGGGTCCATTGGGGGAGGGGATCCTGTGTAATGATGGGGTAGTATGGGGGAGGGGGTCCTGTGTAATGATGGCTGAGGGGGTCCTGTGTAATGTGAGAGCAAAATTGCATTGGGGGGCAAGAAAATGTTTGCCTAGGGTCCAATCAATATTAAAGATTTCCCTGCCCTTACATTGCTGGACAGTGAGAAGAATGCCCCTTACATTGGTGGACAGTGGGACTAATGTTCCTTACATTGGTCGACAGGGAGAACAATGCCCCTTATATTTATGGTCAGTGAGAAGAATGCCCCTAATATTTATGGTCAGTGAGAAGAATGCCCCTAATATTTATGGTCAGTGGGAAGAATGCTCTTAATTTTTATGGTCAGTGGGAAGAATGCTCTTAATTTTTATGGTCAGTGAGAAGAATGCTACTAATATTTATGGTTAGTGGGAAGAATGCTTCTTACATTGGTGGCCAATAAGAAGTATACTTCTTACATTGGTGGTCAATATGAAGAATGCTCCCTGCTTTTGCTTCAGCTAGGTCTCCCACCCATTAGACACACTCCTCAAACGTGTTTCACCCACTCAGGGCTTAGTCCTAGAATTAGTAGTCTATAGCTAAGCCCTGAGCAGGTGAAATGCAATAGAGGTTTGTGTTTAATGGGTGGCAGACCTAACTGATGCCTATCTATGGATTTTTGTTTTCGAGGTTCACATGGACAGTGTCCAGCAACGGCAAAACATTTGTGTTCCCAATAACAAATCTTCACTTTTTGAGTTTACATCTACTTTTATTCTCCAGCACATACCAGTGAAATATCATTTTTGGGGGCACTGATTCTTTTTACAGCTTATATCATGGTTTTAGACCACCTAAACACTGGGCATCTAGCCTGTGTGAGGTCCGATCCTGGCATTTTAGTGCACCTTGCAGGCACAACTGTGGCATCCAGCCCTGCTGCTGGGCGCTGTACCAAGTGGTACTGACATTTAGGGCTGTATGCGCCATGGGGAGAATGCCCATGTATGGGCCCAGGGGAGAATGCCCATAATGCAAGAAATCTGCTTTTGTGGCATTCATGTCTGGGTGCATATGGCCCTAAATGTTTGTATCGCTCGATACAGCACCAGCCCCATCCAGCCGCAGCAGCTTTTAGTCTCTTATAGATTTTTATAGGCTGCTAGCAGCGAGGCTGGATGGTGCACCTGTGCCAACTAAAATGACGGCATTCCAGGCACAGGGGCTAAACGCCTGGTGTGCCTGAGGCCCTAGAATGATGTCGCAGCTACCAGTGGCGGTGGGTCAGTCGGGTCTGCACTTACCCCATATAGGGCTTCCTGAGGGCAGCGAGCAGTGGCTTTACCCTGCATCTCCTGCTTCCTTGGCGAGCGGTGGCGTGGCTTCCCCTGCCTCTCCTCCCTCCTCGGCGGCTAATAGGATTGCTTCTCCTCTTGGCCAAGCGGGTCTCAGGACCCGATTCCTGAGCACCCCTGCGCCCCATATGGATGGGCCACCACTGGGCCAGCTACCCATTGAACATTAAGGGCAATCACACTGAACCATTTGTAGCTGGCTTGGGTCCTTTCCAATTCTGAGACCTTTAGCTTTAGTGCTGTGAAAAAAAGAGCACCAGTCACTTTAAGGGTTTTGTTTAACGCTTTACACAATATGTAGTTATTAAGGAAGGGGTTTGAAAGTGGTCAAAATATCTTAAAAGGATCTGTAGTAACCAAATGCATGCACTGTATAGCAGGCGATAACTGGACTAACTAACTGGGCAGCTACAGGCTCTCACAGCCAGGCAACAGTAATCAGGTTTTCTCATTGCTTTCTGTTGAAGAACAAGTTCAGAGTACTAATGAAGACAGAAGGCTTGGATTCTAAGCCCTAATCCCGGCAGCACCAACTCTCTCACAGCCAAGCCTTTGAAGGACAAAGAAGCGGCTTAAAGGAAATCTTGTTGTTTTGTACATTGCTTTTTTATTGGTGTTTTATAGTCAAGACTAAAAATTACAATTAAAAAATGTCTTTTCAATGCAGTAAATATAACATATTAAAAAAAAAAGATGTAGTCTTCTATGCAACCTTCAGAGAGCTTTCAACATTTTAATATGTCTGCCATGTTCAATAGCTCAAGCTGAACTTCACACACACACACACACATGCATCAGTTGATGAATCTTCCCAACTAAGCCATCATTGATTGACTGTGAATGGGCTGCGTGTTTATGCAGCTTAAGTCACCAGGGACTACGTACAGGCAGCCCATGTAATTGCATAGGTGTCACGGTCAGGGGCCAGGCTCGGAGACCAGTGGCTATAGGAGTAGATAGGCTCCAACCGACCAGCAGGATGAGTACACAAGCAGGTCACCCTGGCAGATGACATGGGCTCACCTGAGGTGTGGAGTCTAAGCACTAACCAGTATTCACCAGAGCTCCTGATGGTAGAGATGGGTTTTGCTGCGTGTTAGTACCAGGTTGCGGTCCTCAGGATCACCCCACCAGTAGGTGAGCAAGTCAGGGTCCAGTAGCAGATATAGCAGGTAGAGATCAAGCCGAAGCATAGTCAGTAAACAAGCTAAAGGTTGGGAACGAATGGTTGCCGGTGGGGATGAAGCTGAAATGTAGTTGAGGAACAACCCAAAGGTCGGTAATGAGTGGTAGTGGAGATAAGTAGACATGTGCATTTGTTTTCGTCCTAATGCATTTTCATCCGAATTTCAGGTATTTTCGTTATCGTTTTAACAAACGATAACGAAAGTGCAGAATCCGAAAAACGAAAGATCCGACATAAGCAGATGCTTTATTTTCGTTTTCGTTGCTACAACAGTTCGATATAGATAGGAGATTCGACATGATGATGACAAAAACAATCTGTGTCAATCAAACCTGTGGTCGAATGTGCCTAACCTTAGCTCTATTAGTCCAAGATTATTCTACATAGAGAGAAAAGATTCGACGTAGGGGAGAAAAGATTTGACGTAGGGGAGAAAAGATAAATAAAAATCATGATGATGATGAATGTTATTGGCTGATTGTAACCAAAGAGGAGGAGCAGTAAAATAGCTAGAACTAAGTACACACGTACTTTGGCTTATGGTGTCTGTTGAAAGTTCTAAGAAGATTCGACGGAGCAGGTAAACTATACGGCGTCGTACAGTTTAGCTGCTCCGTCGAATCTTCTTTGAACATTCGACAGACACCATAAGCCTTCAATGACAGATTCAACCTTAATTTGGATTTTTGGACTAATGCAATTTTTAACGAAAAACGAAATAAATAAAAACGAATTTCGGGAGTAACTAAATAAATTTATTTTTCGGACCAAAACGAAATTCCGAAACGAAATATTTCAGTGTGCACGTGTCTAGAGATAAGTACAGCTGCAGGTACACAAGGGAGCAAGATATCAGCTGGAGAGAGCACAATAATCTGGCAAACAGGAAGTGCAGGGACATGGCTTAAATCAGGAAGTTCATGAAAGGAGCAAAGAATTCAAGGTTCACCAGAAAAAAAGAGATAAGGCAAGATTGTTCTAGAAGATCAGACAGGGAGCTGTCCAGCATCTCAGGTGGCTCAGCAAAAAAGCTACTGCTGGGTGCATCATAAGTTGTGGGTTCAGATCCCAGTCATAATGATAGGGGTGTACCAGCTGTACAACCACTTTGGAGTCCTAATTTGAGGAATGGCTCTAAACACAGACACTGTGCAGTCGCTCTTATGCCCCGTACACACGATTGGACATTCCGACAACAAAATCCTAGGATTTTTTCAGATGGATGTTGGCTCAAACTTGTCTTCCATACACACAGTCACACAAAGTTGTCGGAAAATCCGATTATTCTGAACGCGGTGACGTAAAACACGTGCGTCGGGACTATAAACGGGGCAGTAGCCAATAGCTTTCATGTCTTTATTTATTCTAAGCATGCGTGCTACTTTGTGCGTCGGATTTGTGTACACACGATCGGAAATTCCGACAACGGATTTTATTGTCGGAAAATTTTATAGCCTGCTCTCAAACTTTGTGTGTCGGAAAATCCGATGGAAAATGTGTGATGGAGCCTACACGGAATTTCCGACAACAAGGTCCTATCACACATTTTCCGTCGGAAAATCCGACCATGTGTACGGGGCATTACACTTACATGGGCTACCTGCATGCAACACCTGGTTGCTCAAGCCCCAAGAACACACAGCCCGTTCAAAGGCTACAGGCCTCAGCTTCCATATCAATGAGGCCTATGACTTCAATTAGACAAAGCTAGTAAAAAGGCAGGCTGCTTCTGCTGCACTCATTACCCATAGGGCTCTGGAATCCCTCTGCTATGTTTATTTGGAAAGCAAAGACTATATTAAAATATTGAAAAATGCAAATACACACCTCCCAACCTTTTGAGATGGGAATGAGGGACACCAATCAGCAAAAGTATGCAGGCATAGGACACACCCCTTGCCACGGCCCCTTAAAGGAGAATTGTACAAAAAAACAAGATTGATTAAACCCACAAGTGCTTTTTTTTTACCACTACTATTCCTTTATATTGGCTTTTGGAATTTACAAATGCAGCAATTTAGAAATCAGATGAAAGGTTTAGCGCTGGAAAACACTTTTTGATAGATAAAAAGTGCATTTTATATACAACTATATAGATCAGACCAAAATGAGGGACAAATGAGGAGGAATGAGGAGGAATGAGGGACAGAGGGGCATTGCTCCAAATCAGGAACAATCCCTCGAAATCAGGGACAGTTGGGAGCTATGCAAATATAAAACATTAGTTGATAAACAACCTGGAGCTTGAAGGCTTCAAAGTGTCTTGGGTGGGATGAAGCCTTCAGTACTGTGTCCAGGTCTTCCAGGAGACCTACAGGTTTGCCTGCTTGTTATATCCAAGGTCTAACCATAGTTCAAGGCTCCCAGCCAGGAGGAACGTGTGTTCCTACCAAGAGACTGCACCTGGTGTTGGGACAGTTGCGCAAGTCTGGGGAGACTGAGAAAGCTGAAAAGACTAGTAAGTCCAGGAGACCGGGGGGAGTCCATAAGCCTTGGGAGGAGTAAAAGAACCCAGGCTGCCTGGAAACCCCATATTGAGATGCCAAGGAGTAGGCCCGTGTATTGGGGGTGCTATATATGAGCCAAGTGGAGTTGGGTGAGACAAGTCTAAGAGTCCAATGTAAAGAACAGTGATGCTGCTGGAAGGAGAGCCAGATGGCTCAGCATGTTCTGGTACATTTTTGTTGTGTGAATCTGACATCTCCTGGGTGGGCAACCGAGGTGTTGAACTGTTGATTTTGTTTTTAATAAAAGTGGGCTAGAAAGCCTTTAACCACATTTCCTGACTCTGTGGATCACAAGAGTGAGGTTCGTTCTGCACTCCTGTGACCCGTTTACAGCCAACAGCCTCCATGCTGCATCCACCTAGGTGAGTATAAATGTTTATTTTTTTTCAAAAGCCATACTTCTCATTTAAATAAGGGTTCCCTGGCTCCTGAAAACTAGATGTTCCTCTGGGATGCTCTATAGAATAGCAGTTCCATAGGCGTGTGCACGGTGTGTGCCGCGTGTGCCTGGGCACACCCTAATCCCCATGTGTGATGCCGATTCCCCCTGCTTCCCCTCTCCCCCCTGCAGTGCTATCAGCTTTCCTCCTCTTCTCCCAGGAGCGGGGAAGGGGCTGGTAAATATTTCATTAACCGGCCTTCCTTTTCTGAATGAACACAGTGAATGATCTGTACCGCTCGCTCCTGTGTTCATTCTTAACAGAAGCACAGTAAATTATGTTTACTGCAGGCTTCAGAAAAACGGGACTGGGGAATCTCTGTCTTCAGTTTCTTTCTCTGTCTCAAAAGTGAGACACGAGGGTTTTGGTTTAGACCAGGGGTCTCAAACTGGTGGTCCTCCAGCTGTTGCGAAACTACAAGTCCCATCCTGCCTCTGCCTGTGGGAGTCATGCTTGGAACTGTCAGCCTTGCAATGCCTCATGGGACTTGTAGTCTCACAACAGCTGGAGGGTCGCCAGTTTGAGACCCCTGGCTTTAGACCCTTTACCAAAGCCCCATAAAGGGGCTAATAAAAAAAAATATAAAAAATTAATAAAAAATAATATTGTTAAAAATTAAAAAAAAAAAAATATTGTAAAAAGTTAATAAAAATAATATTGTAAAAAATGAATAAAAAATAATAAAATTTAAAAAAACTACTGACACTGTCCACTGCTCTACTGACACCAATCTTTGCTCTACTGTCACCATCCACTGCTCTGCTATGTTTTTGCCCTGGTGTGCACACCCTAATGCAACAGGCTGCACACACCAATACGCGGTTACAAGCTTTGAATAGACAATGCCCCGGAATTTAGGGGCCTCACTCAAAAATGTTCAGACGAGTTAAAACAGAAATAAAACCTCATCACAAGTCTAAATTGTTCTGCTTTGTTGTTGCCCCAGGCACACACCGCGAGCGTCCGGTGGTAAATGCAACCGCACGCCCAACAGTCTAAAGCCTAGTAAACCACGTTCACTTAAAAAAAAAAAAAATTCAAAAAGGATAATTTTACGGATTCCAACTGTGTAAAAAAATTACAAAATAAACTTTCTCTGCCTTTTACGTTCCCTCCTCCTCGCTAAATTTCGACCATTTTCATGAAACGACCGATTAAATTTAAGCGACCGCGCGCCAACACGCTTTTGAGCCTTTCAGTTTTTCCACCAGAGAGAGAGAGAGTAAAATCACATTTAATGACTTTTTTTCAATGGAAAATTACCTTCGGTTCTCTTCGTCCTCACACGGGGTGAGCAAAAGCGGCCGGCGCCGTACGCCAAAGTTGTACAGAGGACAGAGCCTAAACGTCTCTTAATTAAATGGGTGGAGATGCCTTATAAAAAAAAGTTTCAATGCTCGAATAAACAGGGGGACGCAGTTAATTGAACTGCAACAGCCCGAGGAGCTCAGCCAGTTGGCCTGGACCTCGTGTATGCAGATATAACCGGGATTGTTGGCTTCCGTACATGAGACACAAGATGTTTAGCCTTACGAATGGAGTTGGCTTGGTGACTCGCTCTAGAGTGCGGAGAAAGATAAAACTGAGAGGCTGGGTAGGCTTTTTTTTTTTTTTTTTCTGTAACCATATGTGAAAATCGTTTAATGACCTTTCTTTTTGGTGTTTTTGTTTGTTCTGGAAAATGTTTATTTTTCTTATAGACTAGGCATATCAAGGGGTAGGCCTAGGCCTTAGGCAACCCTATGATCTGCCATTATAGCCCAAGGCCAACTTAAAGCTCAACTACTCCAGAATGGTTAAAATACGCATATATATATATATATATGGAAGCTGCTACACCTGCCAACAAATTTGAATCTCTGCCCATCCAGTTTTGAGATGTACACAGCTCTGCCACACAGCACACAGCCCTGGCAGGGCCCAAAACCTAATTTTTCTCTGCTGTCAACCCTTAAGCCCCATACACACTATCAGATTTTCTGCTGATTTTTTCCTTCAGATTTACCAAAACCATATAATATGAGGTCAAACCTTAGGAGTTTCAATTTGTATGCAATCAGGCAGGCCCTTGCACTACATGGTTTTGGTAAATCTGAAGACAAAAATCAGCAGAAAATCTGATAGTGTGTATGGGGCTTAAAAGGTCTTGCCTATCCCTCAGGCTCTGACTGGACAATGAAAGAGGGAGCAGCGGACTGATGAGCTCATTTGGATGACAATCTGCTTTCTCCCCATATCAGCTCATTGTGCTGCTTCTCTCTCCCCCCAGTCTGAGCTCTGCTGTACAGGGGACTACAAGAGTCTGATAACAAGTCAAATTCAGGTAGTTACACTGATTGCATTTAGATAATACATTTATAATGTGCAAAGTCTTAACACCTATATAACAGAAACCACATCTTAAACAAATTATACCAAACACCATTAAGGATGTCAGAAATGAAAAAAATGTCCCTAGTGAGAAATCAGACATGATAAAAAGAAAATTTTAAGAGTAGTGGGAAAGGGGTTGACACTCTTACTGACGGCACATTATTATTATTATTATTATTATTATTATTATTATTATTAATAATAATAATAATACTAATAATAAAAGGGTGATATTATAGAAATAATGCAATAAGAATAATATTATCATCATCATTGTTATTTGTATTATTATTATTATTGTTAATATTATTATTATTATTATTACTATTATCATTATTACTATTATCATTATTATTATTATTATTATTATTATTGCTATTATTATTATTATTATTTTAATTATTATTATATTTTTATTTTTTCATTCACATGCTAAAATGCTAATTTTTAGGCACAAAAATGCATTTATATTTGATGGTGATGAAATGAAATTAGCTTAAAACCCCATAAACAATATATATTTTCAGAAACCAGGTGTGACCTGTAGAATAAAATGTCGATGGGTACAGTATTTTGCCTTTCACCGTCAGTCCATTTTATAAATTTTATTCTATTATTTTATTTCAATAAATTAATCCAAATACGATATGTATTTTCTGAAACCAGAAATAAAATGATGGCAGATACAATGTTACATGATATATACAGTATCTCACAAAATGAGTACACCCCTCACATTTTTGTAACTATTTTATTATAGCTTTTCATGTGACAACAGTGTCAATATTTTGTGTGGCCACCATTATTTTTCAGCACTGCCTTAACCCTCTTGGGCATGAAATTCACTAGAGCTTCACAGGTTGCCACTGGAGTTCTCTCTTAAGAATTCTGAATATTCTTAAATTCGAAATTTCGAAAATGTGTAAATTCGATAATTCATAAATTCAAAATTCGAAAATCCAAAAATTCAAAAATCCGAAATAATAACTACTGTAACTAATAATAACTTAACTATTACTAACTATTAAATTATAGGTATTGGAATTTCCTATCAAATTTGGATGTTAGTGAACGAATTTATCTGAAGTTACACATTATCCGAAATAACGAATGCCGCATCCAAACGAATGGAACGTAACAAATTAATAATATTAAATAACAATAATAAAAATAAAAACTTTATTATTATTATTATTACTTAATAATAATTAATTCTGTTCCATTTGTTTAGATGCAACATTCGTTATTTTGGATAATTCGTAACTTCGGATAAATTTGTATTTCTTGTGTTCACTAACAGCCAAATTTGAAAGGACATTCCAATACCTATAATTTATTACTTAGTTATTATTAGTTAGTTAGTTAGGTAGTTAGTTAGTTAGGTAGTTAGTTAGTTAGTTAGTTAGTTAGTTAGTTAGTTAGTTAGTTAGTTAGTTAGTTAGTTATTCTTTTGAATTTTCTGATTTTCTTTCTTATTTTTGGATTTTCTAATTTACAAATTTATGCATTTACAAATCTTCGAATTAATGAATTTACGTATTTACGTATTATAATTATAACGAATGACCCGAAAAACAGATTTTTTTTTTGGGTGCATATTAAATCAATGTGAGAAATTTGTTGCATACAATGCATACATACAGTACAGTCCTTAAAGGTTTGTGGTTCCCAACATGTTTTGCCCTACAACGGGGCTTCCTCAGGGGAAGCTGTCCAAATGAATATCCGAGCCTTCCCAAAATATATATTGCAATTTATAATGGTTCAGTGGGTCAGGCAGATGAGGAGAGATACACACTCCCTACAGGACCTCAGATCATGTGCTGAGCATCCCCAAATAGGAGTTTCTCATCCTTGTGTTCACTTTTTTTGCAAACTAGACCCTCAGGTCCTTTCATGCCTCCTATGATTGCCTGCAGTCCAGTGTTTGCTTGATCCCAGAACCATTATCAAATGCAATATATTTTGGGAAGGCTCTGATATTCATTCGGACAGCGTCCCCTGAGGAAGCCCCATTGTACAGCAAAACATGTTGGGAACCACACCATCATGCTGTAACTTTAAGGACTGCACTGTATGGGTCTTTTTCAATGCAACTGCCTTGTTTTTAATGTAATATTAAAATGTATACTTTTTAACAAATGTCTCCCATTGATTTAATATACACCCAAAAATCCCACAAATCCCCAATATACAAATTAATTAAGGGATGTGGTTCTATACCGTTGGTATCTTGTCCAGAAGCTGAGTTTTTTTCCTGTATTTTTAAGTGAAGGAGGCTTTGTTCCTATTGTACATTGCTTGCAAGACAGGTCAGGTCTCTACAAATGAAGTACAATACATCATCAGCCAGGATGACCTGGAATCTGTACAATGTTGGCTTGTCGTGCGGTGGTTTAAAATATGATTGGTTTACGAGAAAACCTGTGAAAAGTAAAAAAAAAAAAAAATTGGAAAGAGTAAGTGACGTGGGATTTTTGCAGGACCACAAGCTGTTGAGTAGCTGTCACTGGCCCCATTTCTATCTCTGTTCTTTAAGATCAGCTCCCTTGTGAGCCAACATTTCCTCCATCAAGTGAGGGTCAAGCCAAGGACAGGGACCTTTGTGCTTCTCCACAATCATTTTTTATTAATTACGGTGAGATCTTTAGGGAGAACATTTTACTCCTTATTCTCTGCCAAGTCAAAGAGAACTTTCACCTGACACTTTTATGGGATTTTTTTTTTTTTTTTGCTTTTTCTGTAGCAAGCCCTAATCAGTTATGTCATTTACCATAAAGCATTTAGCAAAACTTTGCAGCTATAATAAGTTCTATGGTGGGGATTGCAGATATCGATTTCTTTTTGGGCATTTTGTAGCTTCTGCTTTCAAGGTCAGCAATCCTTCTTCCATGTGTTAAAGCTGAACTCCAGGCAGAAATAGTAGACACTATTGGTTTTTTTTTTTTTAAGGTGTAATTTTATTGTAGAAGACACAATTTAATACAGCTATGTAATCATTACATTTATTTTTAAGAGGCGAGAAGTTTGGGTACCTGAATGTGACCCGGCATCAGCCCCAGTTCACAGGTTGGGGGCTCGTCCGGGATGACTTGGTCTTAGAGAAAGTGGGTGGAATGATGCTTTCCACCAGACTGAGGACATCTAGCGGAAGAAATAAAGTACTGCAAAGGGGGAAATCTCTGTATTGAAGCTGAGTATTGCAGCAAAGCAGGGATGATAAATGTTGGGGGCTCGTCCGGGATGACTTGGTCTTAGAGGAAATGAGTGGAATGATGCTTTCCACCAGACTGAGGACATCTATCGGAAGAAATGAAGTACTGCAAGGGGGAAATCTCTGTATTGAAGCTGAGTATTGCAGCAAAGCAGGGATAAGAAACTTACAGATCAGTTAGTAAAAGCAGCACACTTTACACACATTACACCTAGTTAGGCACATATTTAACCCCTTCATCACCCAAGATGGTAACCCCTTGCCAGCCAGTGTCATTAGTTCAGTGACAGTGTATAGTATTACCACTGATCACTGTATTAGTGTCACTGGTGATCTCAGTGGCAGTTACTCAGTTCTCCTCAGAGTCAGTTAGTGTCAGATTGCCCCGCCGCACTATTGCAGTCCCATTATAAGTCATTGCTCACTGCCATTAGTAGTATAAAATAAACTGGGAGTTTTTTTCTTAATCAAAAACATGTAGCAGAATACATTTTGGCCAAAATTTATGAAGAAATCGCATTTATTTATTTTTTTATTGGATAGGCTTTAAAGGCAGAAAGTAGAAAATATTGTTTTATTTTTCAACATTATTAGTCTATTTTTGTTGTTCATACCGCAAAAAAAAAAAAAAAACGGTGATCGAACTTTACCAAACGAAAGCTTTATTTACCTGAAAAAAATGATATACATTTCATTTGGATACAGCGTTGCATGACCGCGCAATTGCCAGTTAAGGTAGCTCAGGGCCAAATGTCAAAAAATGGTTAGGCTTATTTATTGAATAGGCTTTATAGCAACAAGTAGAAAATATTGTTTTATTTTTCAACATTTTTAGTCTTTTTTTTTTGTTTATACTGCAAAAAAAAAGAAAAAGCCCAGAAAGATCGAACTTTACCAAACGAAAGCTTTATTTACCTGAAAAAAAAAATTATATAAAGTTCATTTGGGTACAGCGTTGCATGACCGCACAATTGCCAGTTAAAGTAGCTCAGGGCCAAATGTAAAAAAATGGCAAGGCTTATTTATTGGATATTCTTTATAGCAGAAAGTAGAAAATATTGTTTTATTTTTCAACATTTTTAGTCTTTTTTTTGTTTATACTGCAAAAAAAAAATAAAAAGCCCAGTAGTGATCGAATATCACCAAACTAAAGCTTTATTTACGTGAAAAAAAAATTATATAAATTTAATTTGGGTACAGCGCTGCATGACCGAACAATCGCAAGTTAAAGTAGCTCAGGGTCAAATGTCAAAAAATGGCAAGGCTTCTTTATTGGATAGGCTTTATAGGAAAAAGTAGAAAATATTGTTTTATTTTTCAACATTTTTAGTATTTTTTTGTTTATACTGCAAAAAATAAAAAAGCCCAGCGGTGATCGAACATCACCAAACGAAAGCTTTATTTACGTCAAAAAAAAATTGTACACATTTAATTTGGGTACAGCGCTGCATGACCGCACAATCGCCAGTTAAAGTAGCTCAGGGCCAAATGTCAAAAAATGGCTAGGCTTCTTTATTGGATAGGCTTTATAGCAAAAAGTAGAAAATATTGTTTTATTTTACAACATTTTAATTTTTTTGGTTTATACTGCAAAAAATAAAAAGCCCAGCGGTGATCAAACATCACCAAACGAAAGCTTTATTTACGTTAAAAAAAAAAAATGATATACATTTCATTTGGGCACAGCGCTGCATGACCGCACAACCGCCAATGTAAATGATAACACAAGGAGGACGTTATCAGCTCATAACATTTCTGGCAGGATCGACAGGTAATTTTTTCTTGCACTTATCAAAGATAAAAAATAAAATGCTTTTAGTGGTATATCTAACAGACCAAAAGGGTCCAAATAGGAGACGTTCATTGTTATGGTTTATATGCCCTTGTCCATGTGACTGACCATAAGTGATGAGTATTTTTCCTAATGCCGTTCGCTCGCCCCCCCCCCCCCCTAAATATTACATCTGGGTGAAAATTCCCAGCATTCCCAGCAAACAGCACTGTGTTGGTTCATGCGTGTATTCACTACCCCCTGGTTCTCATGCCAGGGTGGCCATGTGGAATCAGAGAAGGATACAATGTAACGGTTGGGAAATGGCGAGACTCAGGAAGTTCTATTGACTCCTGTGTGCATTGTTCGGGAGTTCATGTAAGGAAAGAAGGTTTCTTCTGAAACAAGGGGTCATTAACAGGAGCCGAGGACGTCTGACGCTGCCCAGTCAATGGCATCATTCTTTACACACTGAAATTTACGACTTCTGATGCCAGTGGAAGGGATTCCATTCACTGCCGATATAAAGTGTCTCTATCCTCAGCTGACAACTTTCATTGCTGTGAACTCCACGATTTACAGTCTTCCCATAATGCACGGGGGGACAGTGGAGGTGGCACATGGGTCAGAGCTCGGTTTTGTGAGTAGACGCAGGAAGCGAACGGCATATCGTCTCTCTGTCAAGAAATGCAGCTTTTTTTTTCTTTTCTTTTTTTTAATTGGTACTCAACAGGTCAGGTTCAAGCAAATATAGCCATTTTTCATTTGTCTGTTATATTGAGTTAATACGAGCCAGCTAAAAACTTAAAGTAGAACAAAACATTTTTTTTTTCAGTTTTTTCTTTTCTTGCCATCTGTGCCCTATTGGAAAGATTTACCTTGACTTCCTGTCCCACAGCCAAAACAGGAAGTGAGGAAATCCCAGGGTGTCACAGATTTGCCTTCTTTTAAATGCTCTTATGCCCCGTACACACGGTCGGATTTTCCGACGGAAAATGTGTGATAGGACCTTGTTGTCGGAAATTCCGACCGTGTGTGGGCTCCATCACACATTTTCCATCAGATTTTCCGACACACAAAGTTTGAGAGCAGGATATAAAATTTTCCGACAACAAAATCCGTTGTCGGAAATTCCGATCGTGTGTACACAAATCCGACTGACAAAGTGCCACGCATGCTCAGAATAAATAAAGAGATGAAAGCTATTGGCCACTGCCCCGTTTATAGTCCCGACGTACGTGTTTTACGTCACCGTGTTTAGAACGATCGGATTTTCCGACAACTTTGTGTAACCGTGTGTATGCAAGACAAGTTTAAGCCAACATCCGTCGGAAAAAATCCTAGGATTTTGTTGTCGGAATGTCCGAACAAAGTCCGACCGTGTGTATGGGGCATTAGTCTGGTGGTGTTTCGTCAGATTTGGCGACCCGTCAAAATGTTGTCGGTTGTCTCCTGTAATAGATGGGAAATCTTCCAATGGGGACACTTGTTCTGGTGACCACCCCCTGGGATTCCATCACAGGTTAGGGGCATGTCCGGGATGACTTGAGCTCACAGGAAGTGGGTGGAAAGATGCTGGCCTCTGTTTCGTCAGATTTGGCGATCGTCAAAATGTTGTCTCCAGTAATAGATGGGAAATCTTCCACTAGGGACACTAGTTCTGGTGACTCCCCCCCCCTGGGGTTCCATCACAGGTTGGGGGCATGTCCGGGATGACTTGGGCTCACAGGAAGTGGGAGGAAAGATGCTGGCCTCTGTTTCATCAGATTTGGCGACCCGTTAAAAAGGTTGTTGGTTGTCTCCAGTAATAGATGGGAAATCATCCAATGGGAACACTAGTTCTGGTGACCACCCCCTGGGATTCCATCACAGGTTGGGGCCATGTCCGGGATGACTTGGGCTTACAGGAAGTGGGTGCAAAGATGCTGGCCTCTGTTTCATCAGATTTGGCGACCCATCAAAATGTTGTCTCCAGTAATAGATGGGAAATCTTCCACTAGGGACACTAGCTCTGGTGACCCCCCCCCTGGGGTTCCATCACAGGTTGGGGGCACGTCCAGGATGACTTGAGCTCACAGGAAGTGGGTGGAAAGATGCTGGCCTCTGTTTCATCAGATTTGGCGACCCGTTAAAAAGGTTGTTGGTTGTCTCCAGTAATAGATGGGAAATCTTCCAATGGGAACACTAGTTCTGGTGACCACCCCCTGGGATGCCATCACAGGTTGGGGCCACGTCCGGGATGACTTGGGCTTACAGGAAGTGGGTGCAAAGATGCTGGCCTCTGTTTCATCAGATTTGGCGACCCGTTAAAAAGGTTGTCGGTTGTCTCCTGTAATAGATGGGAAATCATCCAATGGGAACACTAGTTCTGGTGACCACCCCCT
Source organism: Lithobates septentrionalis (assembly GCA_037952835.1). Classification (NCBI taxonomy): domain Eukaryota; kingdom Metazoa; phylum Chordata; class Amphibia; order Anura; family Ranidae; genus Lithobates; species Lithobates septentrionalis. The sequence goes on from JBBDGP010000364.1 coordinate 1,961,403, forward strand.
GGGATTCCATCACAGGTTGGGGCCACGTCCGGGATGACTTGGGCTTACAGGAAGTGGGTGCAAAGATGCTGGCCTCTGTTTCATCAGATTTGGCGACCCATCAAAATGTTGTCTCCAGTAATAGATGGGAAATCTTCCACTAGGGACACTAGCTCTGGTGACCCCCTCCCTGGGGTTCCATCACAGGTTGGGGGCACGTCCGGGATGACTTGAGCTCACAGGAAGTGGGTGGAAAGATGCTGGCCTCTGTTTCATCAGATTTGGTGACCCGTTAAAAAGGTTGTCGGTGGTCTCCAGTAATAGATGGAAAATCTTCCAATGGGAACACTAGTTCTGGTGGCCACCCCCCTGGGATGCCATCACAGGTTGGGGGCACGTCCGGGATGACTTGGGCTTACAGGAAGTGGGTGCAAAGATGCTGGCCTCTGTTTCATCAGATTAGGCGACCCGTCAAAATGTGTAACGGAAGTGATGTTCCATTGCCGCCATCTTGCAACACCCCGCACTCCTCCATAGTAAGGATACACTGAGAAGGGGGTAAGCGGACATCTTGTTACACCCACTGGAGTTTTGCATTTTATACTTATTTTTAATAGTAAACTGAGTTCATATAGTGAAATACAGTACTTATAACTCCGTCTGACTGCTTAGATGTTGAATTTTAAAAGCAGCGGCAAGCCCGCTCATCTCATAGGTTTGCTAATCTCACAGAAGTTCGCTGCTTTTAAAATTCAACACCTAAACATATACACAGAGTTCTAAGTACTATATTTCACTATATAAACTCACTTTACTGTTTAAAATAAGTGTAAAATGCAAAACTTTGGTGGGTGTAACAAGATGTCCGCTTCCCCCCTTCCCAGTGTATCCTTACTATTGAGGAGTGCGGGGTGTAGCAAGATGGCGGCACCGGAACGTCACTTCCGTTACACATTTTGACGGGTCGCCAAATCTGACGAAACACCACCAGACTAATGCCCCGTACACACGGTCGGATTTTCTGACGGAAAATGTGTGATAGGACCTTGTTGTCGGAAATTCCGACCGTGTGTGTACTCCATTACACATTTTCAATCGGATTTTCCGACACACAATGTTTGAGAGCAGGATATAAAATTTTCCGACAACAAAATCCGTTGTCGGAATTTCCGATCGTGTGTACACAAATCCGACGCACAAAGTGCCACGCATGCTCAGAATAAATAAAGAGATGAAAGCTATTGGCTACTGCCCCGTTCATAGTCCCGACGTACGTGTTTTACGTCACCGCGATCAGAATGATCAGATTTTCCGACAACTTTGTGTGACCGTGTGTATGCAAGACAAGTTTGAGCCAACATCCGTCGGAAAAAATCCATGGATTTTGTTGTCGGAATGTCCGAACAAAGTCCGACCGTGTGTACGGGGCATTAGAGCATTTAATAGAAGGCAAATCTGTGACACCCTGGGATTTCCTCACTTCCGGTTTTGGCTGTGGGACAGAAAAGGTAAATCTTTCCAATAGGACGCAGATGGCAAGAAAAAAAAACACATCCTATGCATTAAGGTGAAAAAACACCTGGCAGTGACCGCCCCCCCCCCCCCAGCCCCCCCCCCCCGTTTTATTTACCTTAGCCCTTGAATTTCCCACGCCACGCTCTTCCTCTGCCCGGGGGGTTCTCGGCTCTTGATTAGATAGATTGATAGCAGCGCAACAGATCTTCGCATTATTTCAAAAATTGGGCTAAATTTTGTGGTGTTATTTTTTGTTTTTTTTTAATTCATGAAACGTTTTTTTTTTTTTTATAAACGCGTTTGAAAAATCACTACGCAAACACCGTGCGACATAAAAAGTTGCAATGACCACCATTTTATTCCCTAGGGTCTTTGCTAAAAAAAACACATATATATATATATATATATACATATATATACATATATATATATACATATATATACATATATATATATATATATATATATATATATATATATATATATATATATATATATGTTTGGGAGTCCTGAGTAATTTTCTAGCAAAAAAAAATTGACGATTTTTACATGTAGGAGAGAAGTGTCAGAATTGGCTTGGAAAGAAAGTGGTTAATATGGGATATTGTATATGAATATATTTGCTGATTGACCTTTGGTGCCAGCCAGCGAGTGTCGAGCCATAGGGCATTGAAGCAGATCTGAATAACAGGAACAATCAGATTACACAGCCTGCTGAATGACTCAGAGGAGGAATAGTCCTCGGAAACATTAATTTTGGTTTGCTGGGGACATTCCCAGAAAATGTCTATCTGTGAATGTCAAACTAGGCTTCCATTCTTTTTTTTCTTTTTTGTAAACATTTCGAACCCCCCTTCAGCTTTCTGCCGGATAGAAAAAATTTATTTTTTTAAATATATGTCAATTCCTTGCAATACCCCCACAGATCTCTATGAGAAGTCTGACATTTGTAAGGCCACAGACACTGGGAATCCCATACGTCATTAACACAGTGACATGACAGATGTATGCACTGACGTCTCGTCACAATATTTGTACATTCAGGAAAATGTGTTTAGTAACTTAATAATTGTCACACTGGCAATGCCATATAGACGTTGTGATCACAGGCTCGTCTTGCGGCACAAGTGTGAATGTGTGACACCGCGAGGCTACAATGGCAATCTCTGCACTTGGTTATTTTAAAAGGGGGATACATTTGTCTTTCAATGACATAAAGGTAAGGACACTTTTTAAAGATCTCACTCCTCATCTATATCCAAAAAATAAATTAAAAAAAAACAAAAAAAAAGATAAATAAAGAAAAGTAAAAAATAATAAAGCCAACTCTTAGTGAGAAAAACAAACTGATAAGGTAAGCAGCACACAAACCGTCTGAATACTAAACCAAAACTCCAAAACAAAAAAATGGTGCAATATTCCTTTAATAAAGAGAAAAACGTGTGAAGAAATAAAGTGCGAGAAGCAAGATAAAATAATAAGCCTAGAATAGACAAATAATGTCTATATAAATTAAGTGCCAACAAATTTGGAGGGATAAATGCGCTGTTTGCTGGGTGTCCAGTGTGCCCCGTGCCTTTAGGGAGGCGTGGGCTCCTCCAGGCATACGTTCCCTCGATCTATCCATTTATTATATATGTGCTCCTATTGTGGAGGCTCTCAAAATTATAGAGTTCGGACTATAGATAATACTGGGGTGCCTTGTCGCGGCCTCAGCAGCTTACGCATATATTTTTTAAATGTTTGCAATCTAACCTGTATATACAGTATCTGACAGTATCTCACAAAAGTGAGTACACCCCTCACATTTTTGTGAATATTTTATTCTATCTTTTCATGTGACAACACTGAAGAAATGACACTTTGCTACAATGTAAAGTAGTGAGTGTACAGCTTGTATAACAGTGTAAATTTGCTGTCCCCTCAAAATAACTCAACACACAGCCATTAATGTCTAAACCGCTGACAACAAAAGTGAGTACACCCCTAAGTGAAAATGTCCAAATTGGGCCCAATTAGCTATTTTCCCTCCCCGGTGTCATGTGACTCGTTAGTGTTACAAGGTCTCAGGTGTGAATGGGGAGCAGGTGTGTTAAATTTGGTGTTATCGCTCTCACTCTCTCATACTGGTCACTGGAAGTTCAACATGGCACCTCATGGCAAACAGAGTATCTGAGGATCTGAAAAAAGAATTGTTGCTCTACATAAAGATGGCCTAGGCTATAAGAAGATTGCCAAGACCCTGAAACTGAGCTGCAGCATGGTGGCCAAGACCATACAGCGGTTTAACAGGACAGGTTCCACTCAGAACAGGCCTCACCATGGTCAACCAAAGAAGTTGAGTGCACGTGCTCAGCGTCATATCCAGAGGTTGTCTTTGGGAAATAGACATATGAGTGCTGCCAGCATTGCTGCAGAGGTTGAAGGGGTGGGGGGGTCAGCCTGTCAGTGCTCAGACCATACGCCGCACACTCCATCAAATTGGTCTGCATGGTCTGTCGTCCCAGAAGGAAGCCTCTTCTAAAGATGATGCACAAGAAAACCCGCAAACAGTTTGCTGAAGACAACCAGACTAAGCACGTGGATTACTGGAACCATGTCCTGTGGTCTGATGAGACCAAGATAAACTTATTTGGTTCAGATGGTGACAAGCGTGTGTGGCGGCAACCAGGTGAGGAGGACAAAGACAAGTGTGTCTTGCCTACAGTCAAGCATGGTGGTGGGAGTGTCATGGTCTGGGGCTGCATGAGTGCTGCCGGCACTGGGGAGCTACAGATCATTGAGGGAACCATGAATGCCAATATGTACTGTGATATACTGAAGAAGAGATGATCCCCTCCCTTCAGAGCAGTATCCCCTTCCTTGCAGGGCAGTGTTCCAAAATGATAACGACCCCAAACACACCTCCAAGACGACCACTGCCTTGCTAAAGAAGCTGAGGGTAAAGGTGATGGACTGGCCAAGCATGTCTCCAGACCTAAACCCTATTGAGCAATATGTGGGTCATCCTCAAACGGAAGGTGGAGGAGCGCAAGGTCTCTAACATCCCCCAGCTCTGTGATGTCATCATGGAGGAGGGGAAGAGGACTCCAGTGGCAACCTGTGAAGCTCTGGTGAACTCCATGCCCAAGAGAGTTAAAGCAGTGCTTGAAAATAATGGTGGCCACACAAAATATTGACACTATTGGCCCAATTTGGACATTTTTACTTAGGGGTGTACTCACTTTTGTTGCCAGTGGTTTAGACATTAATGGCTGTGTGTTGAGTTATTTTGAGGGGACAGCAAATTTACACTGTTATACAAATTTACACTGAATACAATATTTACAAAAATGTGAGGGGTGTACTCACTTTTGTGACATGCTGTATATGTGCTCCTATTGTGGAGGCTCTCAAAATTATAGAGTTCGGACTATAGATAATAATGGGGGTGCCTTGTTGTGGCCTCAGCAGCTTACGCATATATTTGCAAATGTGTATAGTAAAACCTTGGTTTGAGAGTAACTTGGTTTGAGAGCGTTTTGCAAGACAAGCAAAATTTTTAAATACATTTTAACTTGATGTACAAAAGAGAAGAGAGGCGCCTCTAAGTGTAGCACTATGGTTACATTTAATGAAGGTACAACATTTAGCACCATATTGCTACACTTAGAGGCGCCTCTCTTCTCTTTTATACTCTGGAGCTCCTGCTGGATTTTGCTTCTAATTCCTTTGTGGAGGCTTCCATATGTGGATGGACATTTTATGGTTACACAACCTGGTCACATTACTATAATCTTTTTATATGGACTGAAGGACCTGTGAATAAATGGTTGTGGAACGAATCATCTGAGTTTCCGTTATTTCTTATGAGGAAATTCGCTTTGACATACAAGTGCTTTGGACTACAAGCATGCTTCCGGAACAAATTATGCTCGCAATCAAAGGTTTTACTGCTTTTATATATATACCCTGTTTCCCCCCAAAATAAGACCTAGCATGATTGTCGGTGATGGCTGCAATATAAGCCCTACCCCCCCCCAAATAAGCCCTACCCGGTTTCCCCGAAAATAAGCCCTACCCTGAAAATAAGACCTACAAGGACTTTAACTAGGGCTTATTTGGGGGGTAGGGCTTATATTGCAGCCATCACTGACAATCACGCTAGGTCTTATTTTTGGGCAAACAGGGTATATATATATATATATATATATATATATATATATATATATATATATATATATATATATATATATATATATATATACATACATATATACACAGTATGAGTGCTTTGGATTTTGTAATCTTTTGCATTCTTCTGGAAGGAATTTTTCTCGTAATCCAAGGTATTACTGTGTGTATATATATATATATATATATATATATATATATATATACCGTAATACCTTGGATACATACATACATACAATGTGGTTGAGGAAAGCTTTGAACTCTTTGCTTATATATATATATATATATATATATATATATATATATATATATATATATATATATATATATATATATATATATATATATAATTATTTTTTTTTAATAATATGAAAGGAAAAAATGTGTGTAGAAATGCTCTACATTCCCGTAAAAGTTCGAACAAGGATGAATTGGCTCGAAGATGCAGCGTAGAAAGTTCAACTATTTCTGAGCTCTAAAATAAGAGAGCTATGGAACAAAAAGAAAAGACAAAAAGCTCACTTTGAAGTAAAACCCGGCTTACCCAAGGAGAGAATTCTTCTCATATGTGGAAGGAGCTCCAGATATACAATTGTGAGCCATGCATCAAAAAAAAAAAATGGAGGCTACATTGTATTTTAAAATATTTTGAAATAACAAAGCCATTTAGAATGTGACACCAATCCAGTTGTATATATAAAGTAGACCCAGCATCAAATATGAAAAAGAGCATGCATGCTGATTACCGTATGAGTGTGACATTTCCAGGTATTATTACCTCTCACAGAGATCACAGTACTCCCCCCTGACGATGCCTTCATGTGCTTTTCTCTCCAGGAGGATGACACCATCTTTGTTCAGGCAAAGAACATGTTGGCATTCTTATTTTACTAGATATCTAATAAAATACTATCTAGGACCTTTGGTATGGGGCCCTTTTTTTGCGGCGGGACCTGCGGTGGCTTCTGGGTTCTCCTGTTTCTGTTGGGACCATGTGAAACTGGAAGCAGGAGAAACTTGGGAACATCTGTTCCCCAACCCCTCTTCCAAATTATGACCCTGGAAGCAACGTGTATTACATCACTTCCAGGGTCACAGCTGTCGTTCCTTGGCTAATGTAGCCGAGGATGCAGCTATTCAAGCACAATCTGTGTGTGAATAGCCCCGTTGGAGGGCAGGGGAGACATTGGGGTATCTAATAGACCCCCAATGTCTCCATAAAGAGGACCTATCACCTGGCCTTGCTATCACATAGGGGGCTTGTCAGGTCTCTTGTGATAGCAGTAAAGTAAAAAACTAATAATAATAAATTAAGTAAAAAAAAAAAAATTATATAAAATAAAAATATGTAAAAAAAAACAAAAAAAAACCCTATCACCCCAGCACACACCACATAAAAAAAAAGTGCAACGTAGGGCAAACACATATATGTAAACATGAATTGCGCCACACATGTGAGGTATTGACGTACTGTAAGTGAGAGCAATAATTCTAAAGCTAAAATTCACGGTTAACTCAAAACTAATAACCTGTATAGGCTTGGAGGGTTTTTTTTTTGTTTTTTTTTTAGTTTTTTTGCAATTTCAAAAGTGTAGCCAATTTTAAGGCTTGCCATGCTTGGTATACATTTACTCAATGCAACCAAATATTTTATATTTGACGGAAAAATTGCTTTGTTTGCACTAACATTCATTTTAGTCTTTTTTTATTTATTTATTTATTTCTGAAAATAGGTGTTTGATAAATAGCTGTTCAAATTAATGCAACATAAAAAAAAAATAATAATTGCAACTACCACTACTTTATTCTCCAGGGTCTCTGCTTTCAGAAAATATATTTTTTGTTTGTTTGGGGGTGGGGTTATACCCTGTTTCCCCGAAAATAAGACCTAGCGTGATTGTCGGTGATGGCTGCAATATAAGCTCTACCCCCCAAATAAGCCCTAGTTAAAGTCCTTGTAGGTCTTATTTTCAGGGTAGGGCTTATTTTCAGGGAAACAGGGTAGGGCTTATTTGGGGGGTAGGGCTTATATTGCAGCCATCACCGACAATCACGCTAGGTCTTATTTTCGGGGAAACAGGGTAATAATTTCTAGCAAACAATGCAGATTTTTATTTCTAGCAAAAAATGCAGATATGTGCACAAAAATTGCCCCAATATTAAAGTAATTATTGTGACAATTTATTTATGCAGACTTGTAGAATTCTTTTAATTTCTATACTTTTTTTATTGAATTTTCAAAGCATAGTATGAACAGAAAAAAAAAACAACTTGATAAACATTTTTTCAAGGCACAATGTGAGGTTGCGCGGCAAATTACACAATAGTTTCAAGAAATATAAGAAAATAAAGTTAACATAAAAAAAAAACGAAAAAAACAAACAAACATACTAGATATGTACGAAAGAAACTGTAAACAGTAATTGAGCAAGTAAACAGGTAGGTCACAATCCATAAAAGATTTGCAATGGTTTATGTGGAAGAAGTTGGCAACTTGTATATCAAATAACTGGGTAGGATCTTATATAGGGTAATGTTTATGTGGGTTTAGATCTACTATACCAGTTTTCCCATGGTTCCCATATTTTAGATGCTCTTTGAAAGTTGCCATTGGCTGAACCAAACATTATTTCATAGGTAGCGTGGGTTTGAATGGTTTGAGACTTCGCCCACTGTTGGAGGTTTATAATCTCTCCAGTGTCTGACCAGTGTCCGTCGAGTCACTAGTAAAATATGGACTAGTACAGTCCTCAGAAGACAAGGGATAATTTCTATCACAAGAGAGCATAGCGCCAATCCTGGAGATAATGGGACATTAATCCCTAACACTTGAGAGATAAGTACTGAGATGCCGGACCAAAGCGACGAAAGGTGAAGGACACATCCATAATATGTGGACTAGCGAGCCTTCCCCTCCGCTCCGCATTTCCTAAAGCATTCAGAGGATGAGTGTGGTGAGAACTTGGCTATGCGTTGAGGTGGTAAGTACCACCTCAAAGCCACTTTCTTGGTTAGTTCCTAGAGGTTAGCACTTCTGGTTGCTGCATAGGTGATAGAGAGGGTCTTTTGCCAAACAGAGGATTGGTAAATCACCCCGAAATCTTGTTCCCATTGTTTGAAGGGAGTAGAAGAGTGGTTCTCAACCCTGTCCCCAAGTACCCCCAACAGGCCATGTTTGCAGGTTTTCCTTTATCTTGCACAGGTCCTTTAACTTAGAATCAATGGCTTGGTATTTTGGACAGCTATTTTATCTAATGCCGCGTACACACGGTCGGACTTTTCAGCTACAAAAGTCCGACAGCCTGTCCGACAGACTTTCGACGGACTTTTGGCGGACTTTCGACGGACTTGCGGCGGACTTTCTAACGAACAGACTTGCCTACATACGATCACACAAAAGTCCGTCGAATTCTTACGTGATGACGTACACCGGACTAAAATAAGGAAGTTCATAGCCAGTAGCCAATAGCTGCCCTAGCGTGGGTTTTTGTCCGTCGGACTAGCATACAGACGAGCGGATTTTTCGACCGGACTCGAGTCCGTCGGAAAGATTTGAAGCATGTTTCAAATCTAAAGTACGTCGGATTTGAGGCTAAAAAAGTCAGTTGAAAGTCCGGAGAAGCCCACACACGATCGGATTACCAGCCAGCTTTAGTCCGTCAGCGTCCGTTGGACTTTTGTAGACGAAAAGTCCGACCGTGTGTACGCGGCATAAGAGAAATTCGAAAAACATGGCCTGTTGGGGGTACTTGAGGACAGGGTTGAGAAACACTGGTGTAGAATAGAGATATACCTTTTATTTTATTGAGAGTCACCTCGTAAAATTGGGCAATTTGCCAAGGTACCGCTAAGGTCGTGTTTTTTGTTGTTTCGTAGGAAGTGTTGGATCTGTAGGTACTTGTAGGAGTCTTGAGTGGGGATTGGGTATTCGATTGACTTGTAGAGTTTTTAGGAGGACCACTCTAAGATCAAGACCCACACATGCCAAACGTATCAACTGCTTTCATATCCGATACGGTTAGCTTTCACGTTGGTCAAACTGCCAAAATTTGATGCAGATCAAGCAATCAGATGGGAGCATGTAGGAGGTCCTGCCAGCCAGTCTATATAATGTTGTTCTGTACCTGAGGACAAATGAAATAGGACAGGATCAGCCATTTGTCCAGCCCTGTATGAGGAGTATATAAATTCCAGTATTCATTTTCACCAGCCCTGTACTTCTACTCCCCCCCCTCCCCCCCCCCCCCCGCCGTCTCCCCGGCCTCCTCCGTACTAGGACAGAAAATTGTGTTCTAGCAAATAACATAATTAATTCTATTGTAATGTGTGTGTCAAGTAAGCCTCTCTGCTCCTTATTTTATTATTTATTAAGATACATGCCTACAGGATCAAAACAAAGCAAAGTAGCTCATTTTATTAATGTCAGGGGGGACGAGGATGTTTCAAGTGACACTAGAATGAAAAAGCTTCAGAGGAAATGGAACAAAATGATAGCGATTCCTGACAGTAAGTGGGAAGAGGAGAATATATTATGTGTGGCAGATCAAATAATAATATTAATAATGATGATAATAGCATCCCACCAAAATTATGGTGTCTCTCGGAAATGATTTAAAAGAGGGCACGGGGGGGGGGGTCAGCCAAACAAACTCATTGCTATGCCCTGGATGCCATGTCATTTTGGGGATAGGCCAACCCCTGGCTTTGGTTGGCAAACATCAATCTTTGACAACCAGTCCTTCTCAAATCTGAATTGCTGTCCTCAGGCAGAATGTCCTCCTACAATAGGGTAAGGGGTCTCTCAGAAATGGTTAAAAAGGGGAAGTAAAAAAACTCATTGCTCTGCCCTGTATGCCATGTCATTTTGGGGACAGGCTACATCCTTTCTTAGGTTGACAAACATCAATCTTTGACAATCAGTCTTTCTCAAATCCAAATTGCAGTCCACAGGCAGAATGTTCTCCCTACAATAAGGTAAGGGGTCTCCCAAAAATGGTTAAAAAGGGACATGGGGGTTAACCAAACAAACTCATTACTCTGTCCTGGATGCCATGTCAATATAAGGACAGGCCACCTCCTTTCATTGGTTGGAAAACATCAATCTTTGACAACCGGTCCTTCTTCTCAAATCGGAATTGCAGTCCACAGGCAGAATGACCTCCTACAATAAGGTAAGGGGTCTCTTAGAAATGGTTAAAATGGGACATGGGGTCAACCAAACAAACTCAATGCTCTGCCCTGGATGCCATGTCATTTTGGGGAGAGGCCACCTTTGCCACACATCAGTCTTTGAAAACCAAAGAGAGAGAGGCACACAGAGCAGCTATGCCCGCCCTTCCTGTCTGCTGCCCATTCAGAGAAGCGACACTCAGTTTTGTGAAGGAGTTCACATAATACAAAGGCATAGCAGCTGCACCTTCTCCGATGCTGAAGATACTTAGACCTGCAGCATCAGGCTCCCGGAAATACAGTGGGGTCAACCAAACAAACTCACTGCTCTGCCCTGGATGCCATGTCATTTTGGGGAGAGGCCACCTCCTTTCATTGGTTGGAAATCATCAATATTGGACAACCAGTCCTTTTTCTCAAATCCAAATACAGAATGTACTCCTACACTAAGGTAAGGGGTCTCCTAGAAATAATTAAAATGGAACATGGGTGTCAACCAAACAAACTCATTGCTCTGCCCTGGATGCCATGTCATTTTGGGGAGAGGCCACCTCCTTTCATTGGTTGGAAATCATCAATATTGGACAACCAGTCCTTTTTCTCAAATCCAAATACAGAATGTACTCCTACACTAAGGTAAGGGGTCCCCTAGAAATAATTGAAAATGGAACATGGGGTCAACCAAACAAACTCATTGCTCTGCCCTGGATGCCATGTCATTTTGGGGAGAGGCCACCTCCTTTCATTGGTTGGAAATCATCAATATTGGACAACCAGTCCTTTTTCTCAAATCCAAATACAGAATGTACTCCTACACTAAGGTAAGGGGTCTCCTAGAAATAATTAAAATGGAACATGGGGTCAACCAAACAAACTCATTGCTCTGCCCTGGATGCCATGTCATTTTGGGGACAGGCCACTTCCTTTCTTTGGTTGGCAAACATCAATCTTTGACAACCAGTCTTTCTTCTCAAATCCGAATTGCAGTTCACAGGCAGAATGTCTTCCTACAATAAGATAAGGGGTCTCCTAAAAATGGTTAAAACGCGGCATGGGGTCAACCAAACAAACTAATTGCTCTGCCCTGGATGCCGTGTCATTTTGGGGAGAGGCCACCGCCTAGCTTTGGTTGGCATACATCAGTCTTTGAAATCCAAAGAGAGAGAGGCACACAGAGCAGCTATGCCCGCCCCTCCTCTCTGCTGCCCATTCAGAGAAGTGACACTCTGGGCTGTAAGAGAGGAGAGAGAGGCACACAGAGCACTATGCCCACCCCTGCCCTTTGCTGCCCATTCAGCGAAACCTTTGCGTTTTGTGGCTGGGTTCACATAATACAAAGGCATAGCAGCTGCACCTGCTCCAATGTTGAAGATACTTAGACCCGAAGCATCAGGCTCCCGGAAATACAGTGATAGCCATCTTCTCAAATCCAAATTGCAGTCCACAGGCAGAATGTTCTCCTACAATAAGGTAAGAGGTCTCCCAAAAATGGTTAAAAAGGGGCATGGAGGTTAACCAAACAAACTCATTACTCTGTCCTGGATGCCATGTCAATATGAGGACAGGCCACCTCCTTTCATTGGTTGGAAAACATCAATCTTTGACAATAAAATCGGTTTCAATAAAACAGTCATATGTAAGTAATAGAGATAAACCCAGGAGTTGCCATGCACCTCCTTGGACTTAACTCATGGTGTGCCTACACTTTTTTTCAGCTTTAAATGCAGGTGGAAGCTCATCCTTTTGATCTGCAGATGAATGAAACTGAGTAGATACAAAAGTAACAATGTTGCTTTGTATGTTTTCTATCTTGCCTCTGAACAATGTTTATAAACACTGTGTCAGATGGTTCCTTTTTTGACGAGGTGGCCTCTGCACCTCGTCCAATCAGAGAATTCCTTGCATTCATTGAAAAAATGCAAATCATTTTATGAATGGCCAAAATGAACAGCCTCCTGTGTTCACAATATAGCTTGGCACAAAGCCCTAAAGCTAGTGCAGATGACTATCTACTAGGGGGATCCCACAGGTATGGTATATAAATAGTTAGATTGGTTCAAGCTGGATCAGTGTATCCATGTAAAAATGTTCATACCTAGAATTCTTCTTTAAGGATAGAGATTTAGCCAAGGGCGTATTTAGTATCTCAAGATAACAGCGAGGATGAAAAATACAGCAGCACATCTGATTGGCCGTGTCCTCTGCGTTAGATTGAATGTAAATGTTGATGTTAAGCTGTATACCTTTCCTGATCCTCGCCTGCCAGGAGAGGCTCACATACTGGAGATATTACAGCTAGTCATTGGAGCTTCAAGTCCTTGAAGGTTTCTTGATGCTTTTAAACAACAGCAAACGTGATTGACACTCAGCAACACATATAGAAAGAAAATTGAAGTGTCAGCACCTAACTTGTCTACATCAACATCCTTCTACTGTAAATGTAAAGGTGTCACCGAGCTGTCACTTCACTGCATCCAAATATAGCATACGGGGCTGCGGTGCCTTCACATGGTCGGCAGGCACATAATCAAAGAGGTGCTGTGTAATATTAAGGAAAAATGTTTACAATCACCTTTACTTGGCTGTAACATTTATCCCAGAGAGCGGGTTAAAAGAACAGAAAAGCGGGGGTTGTTAGCACTGCCTTGCAGCTCCGGGTCTCCGTTTTGAATCCTGGTCATGACACTATCTGCATGGAGGTTGCACGTTCTTCCAGTGCTTTTGTGGATTTCCTTCCACATTCCAAAGATATGCAGGTCTAACAGTCGGCTCCTGTCCAAACTGAACTAGTATGTGTTATAGGGAATGTAGATTTTAAGTTCCTTGGGGGCGGGAACTTTGCCTATTCCCCCAAGGTGGCTATGTTGGCATATTTGCACATACACTGGCGTGATCGACCCGGCGCATGGCTCTGGTACAGTGATAGCGAACCCCAGGGATTTTAGGAACTACATTTCCCATGATGCTCATGCACTCTGCAGTGTAGTTGACCATCATGGGAAATGCAGTTCCAAAACATCTGGGGTGCCAGAGTTAACCAACACTACTCTAGTATGTGTTATAGCGCACCTAGATTTTAAGTTCCTTGGGGGCGGAAACTTTGACCAAAAGGTCAGATGCAAACATGTACCCATTTTCCCAAGCTGGCTATGTTGGCATATTTGCACATACACCGCCGTGACTGGGCCAGCACATGGCTCTAGAATGTGTTATAACAAACCTTGTTTGTAAGTTCCTTGGGGTTGCGAACTTCTACCCAAGGTCAAATGCAAAAATGTGCCCATTCCCCCAAGTTGGCAATGCTGGCATATTTGCACATACACTGCTGTGATCGGGCCAGCACATGGCTCTAGTACAGTGATGGCAAACCTCGGCACCCCAGGGATTTTAGGAACTACATTTCCCATGATGCTCATGCACTCTGCAGTGTAGTTGAGCATCATGAGAAATGTAGTTCCAAAACATCTGGGGTACCAAGGTTCGCCATCACTGCTCTAGTATGTGTTATAGCGAACCTAGATTGTAAGTTCCTTGGGGGCGGGAACTTTGACCAAAAGGTCAGATGCAAACATGTACCCATTCTCCCAAGCTGGCTATGTTGGCATATTTGCACTTACACTGCCATGACCGGGCCAACACATGGCTCTAGTATGTGTTATAGCAAACCTAGATTGCAAGTTCCTTGGGGTTGGGAACTTCTACCCAAGGTCAAATGCAAAAAAGTGCCCATTCCCCCAAGTTGGCTTTGTTGGCATATTTGCACATACACTGCCATGAGCGGACCAGCACATGGCTCTAGTACAGTGATCATGCACTCTGCAGTGTAGTTGAGCATCATGGGAAATGTAGTTCCAAAACATCTGGGGTGCCAAGGTTCGCCATCACTGCTCTCGTATGTGTTATAGCGAACCTAGATTGTAAGTTCCTTGGGGGCGGGAACTTTGACTAAAAGGTCAGATGCAAACATGCACCCATTCTCCCAAGCTGGCTATGTTGGCATATTTGCACTTACACTGCCGTGACTGGGCCAGCACATGGCTCTAGTAATTGTTATAGTGAACCTAGATTGTAGGTGCCTTGGGGGCGGGAACTTTGACTAAAAGGTCAGATGCAAACATGTACCCATTCCCCCAAGCTGGCTATGTTGGCATATTTGCACATACACCGCCGTGACTGGGCCAGCACATGGCTCTAGTATGTGTTATAGCAAACCTAGATTGCAATTTCCTTGGGGTTGGGAACTTCTACCCAATGTCAAATGCAAAAATGTGCCCATTCCCCCCAAGCTGGCAATGTTGGCATTTTTGCACATACTGTGACGTGACTGTGCCATCACATGGCTCTAGTATGTGTTCTAGCAAACCTAGATTGCAAAAATGTGCCCGTTCCCCAAGCCGTTGGCATTTTTGCACATACTGTGATGTGACCCGGTCAGCACATGGCTCTAGTATGTATGATAGGAAACTTAGGTTGTAAGTTCCTTGGGGGCGGGGACTGATGGGAATGTACGGTGTGTAATTCGTTGTATAAATTGCCAGTGCTATATAAATATCTGTAATATTAGTATTATGTATGTTAAACTAAAATACTTGTTTTTTTTTATCTGCTGCAGTTCAGTAACACTAACAGGTCTTATCCCTCCCCCAGCCTGTGACTGGACAGTGAAAGAAGAAGCAGCAGACTGAGGAGTTTATCCCCCGGTCACTCTGCTCTCTCCTCCTATATGCTTGCTCCTGACACTGTGGGACAGCTGATTGGCTGCTTGTGTTGAGTCTCTCACTTTTAATGTGAGCTCTGCTGTACAAGGACTGCAAGAGGCTGATACCAGGGCAGAATCAGATACTTACCGTACACTGAGTGCATTAAAAAAATAAATAAATAAATAAATAATAAAAACAATAAAGTTAAATATACACTCACCGGCCACTTTATTAGGTACACCTTTCTAGTACCGGATTGGACCCCCTTTTGCTTTCAATACTGCCTTCATTCTTGGTGGCTAGGGATGAGCCGAACACCCCCCGGTTCGGTTCGCACCAGAACCCGCGAACGGACCGCAAGTTCGCACGAACGTTAGAACCCCATTGACGTCTATGGGACTCGAACGTTCGAAATCAAAAGTGCTCATTTTAAAGGCTAATTTGCATGGTATTGTCCTAAAAAGGGTTTGGGGACCCGGGTCCTACCCCAGGGGACATGTATCAATGCAAAAAAACCTTTTAAAAACGGCCGTTTTTTCGGGAGCAGTGATTTTAATGATGCTTAAAGTAAAAAAAAAAAAGTGAAATATTCCTTTAAATATCGTACCTGGGGGGTGTCTATAGTATGCCTGTAAAGTGACGCGTGTTTCCCATGTTTAGAACAGTCCCTGCACCAAATGTCATTTTTAAAGGAAAAAATCTCATTTAAAACTGCTTGCGGGTTTAATGTCATGTCGGGTCCTGGCAATATGGATGAAAATCAGTGAGACAAACGGCATGGGTACCCCCCAGTCCATTACCAGGCCCTTTGGGTCTTGTATGGATATTAAGGGGAACCCCGCACCCAAATTAAAATAAGGAAAGGTCCCTATATACTCTGAACAGCAGTATACAGGCGGTGCAAACAAGACAGGGACTGTAGGTTTGTTGTTAAGTAGAATCTGTTTGTAATTTTGAACATTTTTAATGTGTTTAGCTCCAGCCAAAAAATCTTTTCTAAGCTTTTTGGAAAACATAGGGAAGGGTTATCACCCCTGTGACATTTGTTTTGCGTCTTTCCTCCTCTTCAGAAGATTTCACCTCACTTTTTTGTCCCAATGAAAAATGTTTTTTGAAAATTTGGGTTTTTTTGTGGAACAAGGATTGGAAAGCATCAGTGGAAAGGAGAAATTGTTTTCCCATATTAACTCTTACATGAGAGAATTTCCCTTCCTATGGGTAGATTTCATCTCACTTCCTGTTGTCTCCTTCCGTTTGCAAGTAGGAGTCGTTTGTAAGTTAGATGTTTGAAAGTAGGGTCCTGCCCTATATACTCAGCAGAAATTTCTGCCTTAGGTGTTGCTGTGGCCAAAACACTGTAAGCCCTCACAGGGCCCTGCTGTGAAATATTAGATCAAGAATTGTAATTACATGCCCCTGTTGAACAGGAGCTGAAAAATTAGGCCTTAGGCACTGGTGCTGGTGCCACAACACTGCAACCCCTCACAGACACTCTAGTTGGAACGCAGGAACGAGCCCTGCTGCAAAGTATTGCATCAAAAATTGTAATTACACGCCCCTGTTAGACAGGGGCAGAAAAATTGGGCCTTAGGCACTGGTGCTGGTGCCACAACACTGCAACCCCTCACAGACACTCTAGTTGGAACGCAGGAACGAGCCCTGCTGCAAAGTATTGCATCAAAAATTGTAATTACACGCCCCTGTTAGACAGGGGCAGAAAAATTGGGCCTTAGGCACTGGTGCTGGTGCCACAACACTGCAACCCCTCACAGACACTCTAGTTGGAATGCAGGAACGAGCCCTGCTGCAAAGTATTGCATCAAAAATTGTAATTTCACGCCCCTGTTAGACAGGGGCAGAAAAATTGGGCCTTAGGCACTGGTGCTGGTGTCACAACACTGCAACCCCTCACAGACACTCTAGTTGGAACGCAGGAACGAGCCCTGCTGCAAAGTATTGCATCAAAAATTGTAATTTCACGCCCCTGTTAGACAGGGGCAGAAAAATTGGGCCTTAGGCACTGGTGCTGGTGCCACAACACTGCAACCCCTCACAGACACTCTAGTTGGAACGCAGGAACGAGCCCTGCTGCAAAGTATTGCATCAAAAATTGTAATTTCACGCCCCTGTTAGACAGGGGCAGAAAAATTGGGCCTTAGGCACTGGTGGTGGCGCCCAGAACCAAAAATGTTCTTACAAGCTATCAGCGTGATGATTGAGGAGGAAGAGGATAATTACTCAGGGATAATCACTCAGCATCAGCATAGGCAGTCTTTGAAGGGATCTGAAAAAAATTATTCAGTTACATCAGCATCAGGTGCTTGGTAGCTGGTGGTGATCCAAGACTGATTCATTTTTATGAAGGTCAGCCGATCGACCGAGTCAGTGGACAGACGCACCCTGTGATCGGTTACCACGCCTCCAGCAGCACTGAATGTACGTTCCGAAAGAACGCTGGATGCAGGACAGGCCAGTAGCTCAATTGCATACTGTGCAAGCTCTGGCCAGTGATCCATCCTCAAGACCCAGTAACCCAGAGGATTTTCGGTGGGAAAGGTGTCCAAGTCTGATCTTGCCCCTAGGTATTCCTGCACCATGTAAAACAGACGCTGGCGATGGTTGCTGGAACCGATCATACCTTGGGGCTGCGGACCAAAAAATTGTCTGAACGCATCGGTCAGACGGCCACCTTCTCCACCGCTCCTTCTTTGACTGACCGAAGCCTCAGCAACACGTTGTCCAGAAACAGGAGTTTGTAACCTCCCAGTCTCTGGGAACGCGTTGCACAGACCTTTCTGCAAGGCCTCCCGAAGATGTTTCATCCTCTGCTCCCTCTGCGATGGCAAGATAAGGTCCGCAACCTTACCCTTGTAACGTGGATCAAGGAGGGTTGCCAGCCAGTATTGGTCCTTCTCCTTGATACCACGAATACGAGGATCCTTACGCAGGCTTTGCAGGATCAGGGAGGCCATGCAGCGTAGGTTTGCTGAGGCATTCGGTCCGGAGTCCTCTGGGTCACTAAGGACAACAACGTCCGCAGCCACCTCCTCCCAGCCACGTACAAGTCCATGTGTTCCTTGGGACTGATCCCTTAAAGACTGCTGATGCTGAGTGCCAGGCTCCACCTCCATACTGACACAATCTTCCTCCTCCTCCTCCTCCTCCTCCTCCTCCTCCTCGTCCTCTTCCTGTGTGATCGGCGGGCACGCAGGAACACTGTCTGGATAAAGGGGGCCTTGAGAGCTAAGGAAGTCCTCCTCTTCCTGCCTCTGTTCTGCCTCAAGTGCCCTGTCCATTATTCCACGCAGCGTGTGCTCCAACAGTTGGACAAGGGGGACAGTGTCACTGATGCATGCACTGTCAGTGCTCACCATCCTCGTGGCCTCCTCGAATGGTGACAGGACAGTGCATGCATCCCTGATCATGGCCCACTGGCGTGGGGAAAAAAAACCAAGGTCCCCTGACCCTGTCCTGGTGCCATAGTCGCACAGGTACTCATTGATGGCCCTCTGCTGCGTGTGCAGCCGCTGCAGCATGGCCAACGTCGAGTTCCACCTGGTGGGCATGTCACAGATTAGGCGGTTCTTGGGCAGGTTAAACTCCTTTTGGAGGTCCGTCAGCCGAGCACTGGCATTATATGACCGGCGGAAATGCACAGAGACTTTCCTGGCCTGCCTCAGGACATCCTGTAAGCCCGGGTACCTGCCCAAGAACCGCTGCACCACCAAGTTAAGGACGTGAGCCAAACAGGGCACATGGGTCAGTTGTCCCTGTCGGAGGGCAGAGAGGAGGTTGGTGCCATTGTCGCAAACCACCATTCCTGCCTTAAGTTGGCGTGGCGTCAACCACCTCTGAACCTGCCCCTGCAGAGCTGACAGAACCTCTGCCCCAGTGTGGCTCCTGTCCCCCAAGCACACCAGCTCAAGCACCGCATGGCATCTTTTGGCCTGCGTACTTGCGTAGCCCCTTGAACGCCTACGGAGCACCGCTGGTTCCGAGGAAGAGGCCATGGAGGAAGAAGAAGAGGAGGGGGTGGAGGAGAGAGGTGTGTCACAATCAGCATTTTGGAGGCGTGGTGGCGGAACAACCTCCAACACTACTGCACCTTGTCCTGCATCCTTCCCAGCTGCCAGCAGAGTCACCCAATGCGCCGTGAAACTTAAGTAACGTCCCTGTCCATGCCTGCTGGACCATGAGTCAGCGGTAATATGCACCTTACCGCTGACCGCCCTGTCCAGCGAGGCATGGACATTGCCTTCCACATGCCGGTAGAGAGCCGGAATCGCCTTCCGTGAGAAAAAGTGGCGTTTGGGTACCTGCCACTGAGGAACCGCACATTCCACAAACTCACGGAAGGGGGCAGAGTCTACCAACTGAAAAGGCAGCAGTTGAAGTGCTAGCAATTTTGCCAAGCTAGCATTCAACCGCTGGGCATGTGGATGGCTGGGAGCAAACTTCTTTCGGCGGTGCAGCAGCTGGGGCAGGGAAATTTGCCTGGTACAATCTGACGTCGGTGTACCAAAAGCAGATTGCCCACAAGTACTTGGCTGTGACACACCTAATTCTACACCTTCATTCCTCTCACTGCAGGTCTCAGAGAGGACTGAAGGTCTAGTGGGGTTGGAAATCTCAGCTGATGAGGAGCAAGGAGAGATCCTCTTTGTTCTTTGGTGTGGGTCTTTCAGATACGCTTGCCAACGAACTGCATGGCAGGTCAACATATGTCTGGTCAAGCATGTGGTACCCAAGCGGGAGATGTTTTGGCCACGCGAGATACGCTTGAGACATATGTTGCAAATAGCAGCGGTGCGATCTGATGCACTCGTCTCAAAAAAGGCCCACACCAAAGAACTTTTTGAATAACGCGCAGAGACTGCAGCGCCCTGCACATGTGGAGCTTTGGGGTGTGATGCAGTCAATGTGCTGCCCTTAGGCTGGCCCCTGGAGGGCATCCTGCCTAGTTGGTGATGTGCCACCTCCTCCTCCTCCTCCTCCTCCTCTCTCCTATCAGGCACCCACGTTGAGTCAGTGACCTCATCATCCCCTCCCTCCTCATCACTGGAGCAAACCTGGCAGTATGCTGCAGCAGGGGGAGCATGACTGCCAGATTGCTGTCCTTCTTGGGCACCCCCTCTGTCCGTGCTCATGTTACTGCCTTCATTGAGCTCAGTATCATCATCAGAGCCTTCCAAACGCTGGGCATCCTCCTGGAGCATGTACCCAACACTGTGGTCAAACAGTTCGAGGGAATCCTCATGAGGACATGGTGGAGCTAGGGAAGGAGTCACTGATGACATTGAGCTGAGGGAAGAGGCCGCTGCTTTGCCAGACAAAGCACCCTGGGCATGGGTGAGAGAGGATGAGGAGGATGAGGACGGCTTGGTCATCCACTCGACCAAGTCTTCCGCATGTTGCGGCTCAACACGGCCAGCTGCCGAAAAAAAGGCCAAGCGTGTCCCATGGCCACGTGCTGATGAGGATGCACCGTCTCCACGACCAGCACTAGACACAGAGCCTGCTTGCCCTCTCTTATTGGCTTGTGACTGTCTGCCTCTCCTTCTTGGCCTTCCAGACATACTAATGGCCTGTAGCTGCACTAAGCTGGGATAGAACACCTGTAATTTTCTTCAGGTAGCTTTATATACTGTAACCAGACAAGCCTGCCTGTCAGTAGGAAGATAACAGGAACGGATCTAGCTGAACACTGTGAGCAGGACGTACTGCACTAAATGTATATAGCAGGAACGGATCTAGCTGAACACTGTGAGCAGGACACACTGTACTAAATGTAAATAGTCTAGCTGCCTGACCGTGGTACTAATAGGATCAAAAAGAACACCTGTAATTTTCTTCAGGTAGCTTTATATACTGTAACCAGACAAGCCTGCCTGTCAGTAGGAAGATAACAGGAACGGATCTAGCTGAACACTGTGAGCAGGACGCACTGCACTGAATGTAAATAGCAGGAACGGATCTAGCTGAACACTGTGAGCAGGACGCACTGCACTGAATGTAAATAGCAGGAACGGATCTAGCTGAACACTGTGAGCAGGACGCACTGCACTAAATGTAAATACCAGGAACGGATCTAGCTGAACACTGTGAGCAGGACGCACTGCACTGAATGTAAATAGCAGGAACGGATCTAGCTGAACACTGTGAGCAGGACGTACTGCACTAAATGTATATAGCAGGAACGGATCTAGCTGAACACTGTGAGCAGGACGCACTGCACTGAATGTAAATAGCAGGAACGGATCTAGCTGAACACTGTGAGCAGGACGCACTGCACTAAATGTAAATACCAGGAACGGATCTAGCTGAACACTGTGAGCAGGACGCACTGCACTGAATGTAAATAGCAGGAACGGATCTAGCTGAACACTGTGAGCAGGACGCACTGCACTGAATGTAAATAGCAGGAACGGATCTAGCTGAACACTGTGAGCAGGACGCACTGCACTGAATGTAAATAGCAGGAACGGATCTAGCTGAACACTGTGAGCAGGACGCACTGCACTGAATGTAAATAGCAGGAACGGATCTAGCTGAACACTGTGAGCAGGACGCACTGCACTGAATGTAAATAGCAGGAACGGATCTAGCTGAACACTGTGAGCAGGACGCACTGCACTGAATGTAAATAGCAGGAACGGATCTAGCTGAACACTGTGAGCAGGACGCACTGCACTGAATGTAAATAGCAGGAACGGATCTAGCTGAACACTGTGAGCAGGACACACTGCACTAAATAGTCTAGATAGAAGATAACAGGAACGGATCTAGCTAAACTGAATACAGTGTATATATATATATGCAACACCTGGGATGCATATATATACACAATACACTGTAAGTGCAGCTAACTGACTGACTGTTCTGCCTAATCTATCTAACTCAAATCAAATGACACTGTCTCTCTCTCTCTCTATCTCTCAGCACACCGGAACACACACTACACAGGGCCGCCGTGCAGGCGGCCTTATATAGTGTGGGGCGTGTACTAAATCCCCTGAGCCATAATTGGCCAAAGCCACCCTGGCTTTGGCCAATTACAGCTCTCTCTACTGACGGCGCTGTGATTGGCCAAGCATGCGGGTCATAGTGCATGCTTGGCCAATCATCAGCCAGCAATGCACTGCGATGCCGCAGTATATTATGGGCCGTGACGCGCCACACGAATTTGGCGCGAACGGCCCATAACGTTCGCAATTCGACGGACGGTCGAACAGCCGATGTTCGAGTCGAACATGGGTTCGACTCGAACACGAAGCTCATCCCTATTGGTGGCATAGATTCAACAAGGTGTTGGAAATGTTCCTCAGAGATTTTGGTCCATAGTGACATGATAACATCACGCAGTTGCTGCAGATTTGTCGGCTGCACATCCATGATGCCAATCTCCCGTTCCACCACATCCCAAAAGTGCTCTATTTTATTGAGATCTGGTGAGTGTGGAGGCCATTGGAGTACAGTGACCTCATTGTCCAGTGGTGAGATGATTGGAGCTTTGTGACATGGTGCATTATCCTGCTGGAAGGAGCCATCAGAAGATGGGTACACTGTAGTCATAAAGGGATGGACATGGTCAGCAACAATACTCAGGTAGGCCGTGGAGTTTAAACGATGTTCAGTTGGTAAAAAGGTGCCCAAAGTGTGGCAAGAAATTATCCCCCCCCCACCATTACATCACCACCACCAGCCTGGACTGGTGATACAAGGCAGGCTGGATCAATGCTTTCAGGTTTATGCCCCGACCATCTGAATGTCGCAGCTGAAATCGAGACTCATCAGACCAGGCAACATTTTTTCCAATCTTCTATTGCCCAATTTTATTGATCCTGTGCGAATTGTAGCCTCAGTTTCCTGGTCTTAGCTGACAGGAGTGGCACCCGGTGTGGTCTTCTGCTGCTGTAGCCCATCTGCTTCAAGGTTTGACGTGTTGTGTGTTCAGAGATGGTATTCTGCATACCTTGGTTGTAACGAGCGGTTATGTGAGTTACTGTTGTCTTTCTATCATCACGAACCAGTCTGCCCATTCTCCTCTGACTTCTGACATCAACAAGGCGTTTTCCTCCAAACAGCTGCCGCTCACTGGATATTTTCTCTTTTTCGGACCATTCTCTGTAAACCTCGAGAGATGGTTGTGTGTGAAAATCCCAGTAGATCAGCAGTTTTTGAAATACCCAGCCCAGCCCGTCTGGCACCAACAACCACGCCACATTCAAAGTCACCTAAATCCCCTTTCTTCCCCATTCTGATGCTCGGTTTGAACTTCAGCAAGTTGTCTTCACCACGTCTAGATGCCTAAATGCATTGAGTTGCTGCCGTGTGATTGGCTGATTAGCAATTTGTGTTACCAAGCAATTGAACAGGTGTACCTAATAAAGTGCCCGGTGAGTGTATATATATATATATATATATATATATATATATATATATATATATAGATATATAATGTATTAATGAGAACAGAGCTGCATTTAAATATACCCGGAGGTTTGTTTAAAAAAATGAAAAATGCAACAACTTACAGCTTACTTGACCAAAAATTATAAAAAAAAAAAATAAAGTTACCTGCTCGTGTCCATAGAAAAATGAACAGGATGGGGCGGGTGTTGTGACCTGATTTAACCAATGAACACAATGAAACGGAGCCAGGATTTCATTAACATTATTGTAACCAAAATTTGTTCCTCCGTCTGGGAACAAATGTAGCTCATAACTTCATCAAAAGTGCAAATTCTATTTTGCAATTCTTCCCTTTTTACAAAAGCGTTTATAGGATGTTTCTGGTACGATGCACGGGGAAAGAAGCTTGTCTCAATTTTTTTTTATATAGGGCAGCACTACAAAAATGAATGAACAAAATGACCCAAACTTGGAAAAATGTAGGCATGAATAGTGAAAACAAAGAAACAAGCAAAAACAGAAAAAAAAAGGAGTTAAGGCTCATTTACACGTACACTAAAAAGGGATCCACAGTGGATTGGGTTTCAGGGGGCATTTGATGGGTGGCTTAGAGGTGATACGTTGGTATCAACCCTTGAAAGCTTGCAGCACCAATACAGCGCACTTGCAGGGTGGTTGTGGCCTGGCACCGTGGTACTGCCTGCCGCGTGGCCTGGCACCGTGGTACTGCCTGCCACGTGGCCTGGCACCGTGGTACTGCCTGCCGCGTGGCCTGGCACCGTGGTACTGCCTGCCGCGTGGCCTGGCACTGTGGTACTGCCTGCCGAATGCTACCTGTGGTATAGATTTTGCTGCAGCATTTGTATTACCCACTCTGGTTGCCTTGTTAGGTTAAGGTGACTGGTCAGGGGGGGGGGGGTGGTTGATAATGCTACGGGTCAACCGTGTCCTACTCCCCAGCCACAAGTGCCATCAAGGCCTTAGGGTAGGGGGAACGATTTACTTAAAAAAAATTATAGCCAAAGGGTCAAATGCTTATTTAGGGTTTTCTTTTATGTTTTTTTCCTTTTCCTGACATTATGATCAAAGAACTTGAATTTGCACACATTTATTTGCACTGATTTATGAATAACCGACCTTTGTTTATACAGGAGCCATGACCAGTGCTGATAAAACAGAGGAGGACCTAGTTGTGAAACTTGACAACCCAGCCCTGCAGATTACCAGACGAGCAGCTCTTTCAGGTGCATTCAGTGGGCTCAGTAGTCTATTTGGCAGCAGGACCTGCTCTGTGTCTTTGGAGAACCATAGGGCTCAGCTGTCAGTATGACAGCCAGTTCAGCTCCACTCCACTGGTTATCAGGAGCTGCTGACATCCTCCAGAAACATAGAGGTGGATGTGGCTGTCAAATTGACATTGGAGACTTGTAGACACACTTGGAGAATGGCTCTACTGGTATATTGGGGGTCTGCAGGGGAGTTGCTAGGTCTACAAAAGATCTGGGGCTAGAGCCCATAGCAGCATATTAAAGAAAGTCATACACTTGGGCAGGCATACACATGTGTATACAGTAATAGTGTGTGTGTATATCCCCAGAGAGCCTCCCCCTTGCATTAGGGTCCCCAGAGAGCCCCCCCACTTACATCAGGGTTCCCAGAGAGCCCCCCTTACATTAGGGTTCCCAGAGAGCCTCCCCCTTAAATCAGGGTCCCCAGAGAGCCTCCCCTTGCATCAGGGTCCTCAGAGAGACTCCCCTTGCATTAGGGTCCCCAGAGAGCCTCCCCTCCCCTTGGGGAACCCTGCAGAGACTCGGGGCTATGGGCCCCAGATTTGGGGCTATAGCCCAAAAAGCCACCCCCTAGTGACGCCACTGGGGGTCTGAGCTGTCAGTTAGATAGTCTGAGCAGGGTAATGGCGGGAGAGGCTATCAACCTAGCTATACCCCTTCAATCATAGTACTTTTCCTACCATGTGTTAATCTAGACCTTGTCTATTTCCTCCAGCACCCTTTACCATCATCTTACGCTCACTAGTCCTTCCTAGATGTTCACTCAAGATCTTCAGTACAGGTCTTACTCTCACTGGTCCCTCCTAGATGTTAACTGCAGGTGTCACTCTTGCTAATCCTCCCTAGATCTTCACTGAAGGTCTTACTTCCATTAGTCCTTCCCAGATGTTTACTCCAGGTCCTTCTCCAACTAGTCCTTCCTAGACTTTCACTCCAGGTTTTATTCCCACCAGTCCTTCCTAGATTTTCACTCCAGGTCTTACTCTCATTAGTCCTTTCTAGATCTTCACTCCAGGTCTTACTCTATTATTTCTTCCTAGATATTCACTACAGGTCTTAATTTCAACTAATCATTACTAGATTTTCCTTCCGGGTCTTACTCAAGCTAGTCCTTCCCAGATCTTCACTCCAGGTCATAGTCTCACTAATCCTTTCTGGATCCTTAGGCCAGGCCTTACTCTCATTAGTCCTTCCCAGATCTTTATTCCAGGTCCTACTCTCGCTGGTCCTTCCTAGATCTTCCCTCCAGGTCCTACTCTCACTAGCCCTTCCTAAATCTTTATTTCAGGTCCTACTCTGACTAGTCCTTCCTATATCTTTATTCCTGTTCTTATTCCCACTAGTTTTCTTCCTAGATCTTCACTCTAGACCCTACTTTTACCAAGATTTTTACTGCATAGGCCCACTGGGTGCCAACCCAACTTGTTTTCCCAAAGTCTCCTAGACTGGTTATGCAAATGTGCAACACATTCTTCAATCAGGACATCTATCCTTGGGTCAGAAGAATTAATGCCCTTTTCAAAGGAATAAATGGAAATTGTGGAATTTGTGCACATAAGAGACAGTGCTCATCTAGGAGACTTTTGGTAAAGTGACTAAGCAATAGCCACTTTAAAAACAAAATTAAAACATGAAATTAGTTTTGGATTTTTTTTTTTTTGTTAGTTGAGATATAATTTATTGATACCCAGCCTTTGTTAAGGGATCATTGGTGCAGCTCCAAGCTACAGACGTGCTGCACAGTTAACAATAAGACGATTTGCAAACAACTTTAGTAATTATGAGTTTGCAAAGTTTCTAGCTTGAGCAGCTTATCTTCTTGGCTTCAGAATTAAGGGAGTAGGAAAAGGAGCACAGGCGGGCAGCTCTTTGGTGGCAAGCAGAGAGATTTGGCATTTAACGTCCATCTGAAAGGCCTGCTGGGACAGCAAGTAGCATTTTGAAGGGGCCAGTAAATGATCTCTTTATTATTTGCAGATGACAAATGAACTTCTGTCCTGTACTATATTGTGTGTCCGAGAAATCATTAGCACAGTTTTCAGACTCTCGTGGACTTGATTTAAACTTTTAAAAGGAGATTGTTTCATACTAGAATGAATGATCGATCTCCTTTTTTTTTAGCAGTACTTGGGTACATTTTAAAGTGTATTATTAACCACAAGTTTTCCGGAGCCTTTTTCTTACTTTGCTTCTTTAAGTCCTAGAGCTTTTTACTCCCTTTACACCCATTGAGTCCCAGAGCTTTCTTCCCCCTCTATTCATCTTGAGAACTAGAGATTTTTTCCACTTTACCCTTTTTGAGTCTTTCTTACCTTTACACCTGGTAAGTCCCAGAGCTTTTTCCTCCTTCTATTCACTGTAAATCCCAGAGTTTTTTCTCCTTTACCCCCTTGTGCCCCAGAGGCTTTTCTTCCTTTACCCCCCCCCCTAGGCCTCAGAGATTTTGATCCCTTTACTCCCTTGAGTCCCTCATTTTATCCCATTGAGTCCCAGAGTCTCTACCTCAACCTCACATGAGGTTTTAGGGCATTTTTCTCCTGTAACTTTTTTGTTTTTCTCCCCCTTCCTGAGTCCCAGATTATTTTCCTCCCTTTAACCAATTTTGCATCCCAAAGACTTTTCCTCACTTTGTCCACCTTGTGTCTCTGTGCCTCATTCTCCCTATGCTCTCCTTAAATCTCAGAGCCTTTTCTTCCCTTTACCTTCCTTGAGTTCCAAAGCTTTTTCTTTCATTTACCTTACTTAAAATTTAGAGCCTTTCCTCCCTTTACCCCCTTGGGTACCAGAGTCCCTCTCGCCACCTCACACGAGTTCCCGACCCTTTTTCTCCTATAACTTCTTCTTGAGTCCTAGAGCCCGTTTCTTCCCTTTTCCCCTTGAGTCCCAGACTTTTTTGCTCTCTTTACCACCATTGGGTCCCAGAGCTTTTTCCCTTTCTTTAAACCTTCTCCTTGAATTCCAGAGCCTCTCTTGAGTCCCAGAGCATTCTATTTATTTTTAAGATGTCGAAACGCGTCAGAATTTTTAAACAATATTTTCGATCTTGTTGTCTTGCATATATTGTTTTGTACACTGTTCCCGATTATGGGTATTGTCCGCTGTTTTTTATTTTATGCTGTACTCCAGTTCATGTCCTGACTTTTAATGTCAGAACCTATCCATTTTATACAATTTTTGTATCAATAAAGCTATTTTGATTACCCATTCATTTTGATATCATTGGCTGCATTAAAGCCCCGTAAGGGGGTTTCTTCGTGTCTTCTCATGCATCTTGTGGGGTGCGCAGCCTATTTGTCTGTACTCCTGTGAGTGTCACCTTTCTTACCATTGTGAGTCCCAGACTTTTTTGCTCTCTTTATCACCATTGGGTCCCAGAGCTTTTTCCCTTTCTTTAACCCTTCTCCTTGAATTCCAGAGCCTCTCTTGAGTCCCAGAGCATTATATTTATTTTTAAGATGTCTCAATTCCTCACCGTATACCCTTTATCAATCGTAGCCTACGTTGACATGTTATACTTTCTTTTTATTAAGAACAAACAGTGCTTTTCAAAAATGTGTTTCAAAAATTATAAATTTTTAGGTTTTAATTCAGGTAAATAGGTAAAAAAGTAGACAAAAAAGTAATGTCTTAAAATTTTTCTCAACAAGAAATGATCATGGCTTTAGATATTTACCCCCAAAATATGTCCTGGATTAAAGATTATGACATAACTGCAATTTTTGCATACTATAACAGAATGGTAAAGCTCAAAATGAAAGTTTGGGTTTTAACTTAGGGGAGCCTTTTTCCCTAAGCGATCCTATATTGTGGCACATAAAAAGAAACAAAAATATTTTTGCATGTAAAGGCAGGGGGTTAAGGCCCTTTATATGTAAGACCCAACACTGGGATTGGTTTGGAGGTTGGCTCACCTTTTTGCATATATATTGCCCCTGAAGGATGGGAAGGGGTGAGCCTGATGGGAAATTAGTGACCAGGCACTAGTAACATGTAAAGCTGCAAGGACTTATCCCTATGGTATCCCTTAGGCAGGCCATGGAAAAAGTTAAAGAAGAGAGGGCGTACCAGCCTAGTACATTATGCCAATAACCTTTTATTATTAGAAGTAAGCAAGTGACTACTTACAAACACAGGAGTAAGTAAAGTTCATCAAAATGTTAAAATTGTTCCAGCTACTCCGTATGTTCCTGCAGCTTGGGAGGTGTTTTTTTGTGTTGACATAGGCAGCCCAATACATGATTCGTTTTCTTTCATTCAACCAGCAGGTTGAATTGATTCCCCAACCACACATTCAAGGTCGGTAGGAGAATCCCTTCTGTGGAACTATTGTATTTGGACAGCAGGGAGAGTCCCCCCTCCATCAGAATATGCTCATCAGCACCCCCAGCTATAGCCGGTGGCATGCACTGATCGAGCAAAACATTTCCAACAGACTGATTGCACAAAAGTCGATCGACCCTGCTGAAGACGGCCAAACTTTGATCCATCTATGGCCATTTTTAGGGTACTTATAAGAGAAAAGGGTCTGAGTCAAGGCAATCTTTTCTGGAACTGAAACTAGGAAGGCTGAACTGTACCCCCTGGGTAGAAACCAGAGATACCAAGATATGGTAGATGTTATATTATATACCCCCGTCAAATCATTCCCCGCATCTATTACCTTTTGTACCACCACCCCCTCCCTTTAGAATGTAAGCTCTACGAGCCGGGCCCTCCTGTACCTTCTGTATTGAACTGTACTGTAATTGTGCTGTCCCCCCTCTACATTGTAAAGCACTGGGAAAACTGTTAGCGCTATATAAATGGTGTATGATAAATAATAATAATAATATGGAGAGGTGGAAGGGAAAAGTATTGGAACTGCTTTGTACCACTGTTTACCACTTTTACGCTTTTTTAGTAAAGCATCTTAAAAGGCAGAGCGAGTGGCTAAGATGGTAGAATTCCTCCATATAGTTGTTTGGTACCCCATCTCGTTCCTGTTTCAAGAAGATGAAGGGATGTGATCCAGGCCAGCCTGGTCGTTGCTGGTGGCCAACTAGGGACCTGTTTACACATAAATTGCTAGAAAAAAAAACAAAAAATAAGACCAATTTTTTTTTAAATACTAACATTCCGTATGATGTTGTGTTTGCCTACTTGAGTGTTTGACGCACACACAGTAAATATTATAGATATATTTTAAGCATTCATATTGCTTTAATACAATGTTAGGAGCATATTTATAAAGTTGTTGCACCAGGGCCTACGAGGAGGAGGAGAGAGTTTAGAGGTGGGTGCCACCAGGGTGGTGGGGTTCACCAGTAGACCTAAGAGCAGGCAGGAGGCCTTTGGCACAGGCTCTGAAAAGTGTTGTCGCCTTCCTTTTGCTAAGAGGCCATGCAACACAGCGGTGAGGGAAGCACCAAAAATGGGCCTCGCTTACAATTTGTAAAAAGTGAAACAGTTTCTATAAATCTTTCAACTGCTCGTATGACTTTGGCTAGAGCTTCCATTTCATGACTCTAAATCTTCGTTTTGCTACACTTTCCTTCTGTCTCTTGTCCAAAATAGGTGTCCATTTAAATATTATGCAATCCTGCTAAATTGTAATTGTATTTATTCGCTGAGAGGAAGCGGTGAGAATACGGTAAATAAACAGCCGCACAATTACTTAATGTAACTCAGAATAATTTGGGATGTTTCCAATAAATGATCTATCTACACTTTCTCCTCCTTGTGCATGCCGGCGTCCTGACTTTGCAGGTTTGTTGACTGATTTGATCTATGAGATTACAACATCTGCTTCTGTTACATCTCGCAGGTGTCAGGCTCCCTGTCAGCGGTGACAAATGTCAAAAGTCTTTTTTTTTTTTTTTGTGGTTTTTAGAAGCCCATAAAATACATGAGGTGGCATCAATCCAGAAATTGAAGGGTTGTAGTTTAACAGTATGTGTAGAGCTATCCAACCCACGATATGAGCCTTTTGATAGTTAAAAGAAAAAAATTGGCAGTATCCAGGTTCTCGTGTTCATCACCTAACCTACATAAAGCCTCTTCAAGGTTATGCCCCGTACACACGGTCGGACATTGATCGGGCATTCCGACAACAAAATCCTAGGATTTTTTCCGACGGATGTTGGCTCAAACTTGTCTTGCATACACACGGTCACACAAAGTTGTCGGAAAATCCCATCATTCTGAACGCGGTGACGTAAAACACGTACGTCGGGACTATAAACGGGGCAGTGGCCAATAGCTTTCATCTCTTTATTTATTCTGAGCATTTATTCACGATCGGAATTTCCGACAACAGATTTTGTTGTCGGAAAATTTTATATCCTGCTCTCAAACTTTGTGTGTCGGAAAATCCGATGGAAAATGTCCGATGGAGCCCACACACGGTCGGAATTTCCGACAACACGCTCCGATCTGACATTTTCCATCTGAAAATCCGACCGTGTGTACGGGGCATTAGAATGCATGTTGTTGTGGTTGGGTAACTTTATTCCGTAGTTACAAGGGTTGTGTCTGTTCGCAGTCTGGGCTCCCATCTCCCTCTTTTCTTTTCTGGTGGACAACCAGAGTCATCTCTTGAGGTTTTAACCAGCCTCTTGTGGCTGAATGTCTCTGACCTCTTTAGACCACCTCATCCCTAAATCCATAATTCCACATTTGTGCTCTTTACAGTCCCCTAAAATGTGATATTTTCCTTAAAGTGGAAGTGAACCCTCCAATCGTTTTCAGCCAAGGAAACGGCCATCTTGCTGCACATGTGATCAGTTATGACACCAGCCATGGGATGGTTTGACAGTTTGGTTGAGAGCAGTGGCACATGCTGGGAATGTAATACACACGATAGGATTTTCCGATGGGAAATGTTGGATGTGAGCTTGTTGGCGCTAAGTCCGACCGCGTGTACGCTCCATCGGACATTTGTGGTCGGACTTTCCGCCAACAAATGTTGGCTAGCATGCTCTCAAATTTTCCGCCGACAAATGTCTGTTGTCGGACTTTCCAAGCGTGTGTACACAAGTCCGTCGGACAAAAGTCCAAAGTACAAACACGCATGCTCGGAAGCAGAAGCGGTCGGTCTTGTAAACTAGCGTTCGTAATGGAGAATTAACATTCGTGACGTGGCAAATGTTGAAATCTCGAAATTGTGCAGCGCACAATTCTCTTCTTCTTTAATGGGATAATAATGAAGCTGCTTTGCTGGTGATACTGATGGAGTTATTGCAAACACATTTTTAAAGGCTTTTTTTTCTAGTGATATCAAGAATAATATTATTATGCTTTTTTTTTTTTTTAATTTGTGCAAGTTACCACAACACCATTATCCCATAATTTTTAAGAACAAAGATACAGCTATGCTGGTGTCCCTTGTCAATTTTACATTGTATTTTTTTAAATGCAACTGCCTGCTCCCAAACTGTCATTTGAAGTAAAACACATAGCCAAGTATTATTCTACACAATTTTTTATTGTGCATAAAAAAAGAAAACAAATAAAATTAGACATGTTATCTGCCAATAGAACTTAACCAAAAAAAAAAAAAAGCATTCTATGCATCCAAAAATATAGAAAATATACCAAATCAAATCATTATTATTCAACCAAAAAAATAATGTCAAAGCAATAACTCCAAGACCAATAATAAATAACACGTTATCTCCTCTGATTCCGCAACATGTGTGGTTGACGAACGGCCGTTCAGAAACGAACAGAAAAGCGCGAATCAATACTCACCAAACGTCTACTAACACGAAATTAGCAGAAGGAGCCCAAAGGGTGGCGCTAAAGAGCTGAAAAAACACGTAGTACGTCACCACGCTCGTAACTGTTGGCCAACAATTGTGTGACCATGCGTATGCAAGACAAGTTTGAGCCAACGCCCTTCGAACAAAATTCCACGGTTTTGTTGTCAGAAAGTCCGATCGCGCGTACGAGGCATAACTGTTTTTTTTAAACTGTTTAAATTGATCCACTTTGACAAGATCAATTCTAAAACATTAAAAGAAAAATGGGATGTAGAGAATAGAGACAACTAGGACAGTGTCAAAGAAATAAACCAAACCACTTACATATTTGCTCAAGTAAGCACCAAGGTATGGAAAGCATAGACTAGTGTCTGCATGGGCCCAGGGGGGTTGCACAATAATTTCCAAAGAGCCTAAGGTTGGGCACCAGGGATTTCGGACATCTAATCAATTGAAGTGATAGGATTGGTGGATGATCGCATGAAACATGGCCATGGACATGTATGTATGGTTAGCAAAAGACTTCCCAAGGGCGACTAAATCCAGCCTAGTGTGGCCAAGTACATGACAATGTTGTCTTATTAACATTACTCTAAAGGGCATCGCGTTCACCAAATATTTACAAAACACTTAAAAACATCAATCGGCGTTCTTGAAGCCTTTTAAACATCCTTCAGCTCTGATCAATTGCTGCTTGATAAAAAAACGTTACGTAGCTTTGTGTTTTGTTATGACACCGCCGCTTTTATCTAATAAAGGGAAGCTATTGCCTTTTTATTTTTTTAAGTTATACTTGAAAGTAATCAGCTTTAATGGACCCTTCATTCAAAATTTGAAAAGGAAACGTTTTAAAAAAGTAAAACAGCCATGATAATTGAAGTCCTCCCTGCTCTTTGTTCACTTATTTTCCCATCTCAGCTGGGGCAAAAGAGGTCCATTCCAAGGTGTCCTCAGGTCACCCAAAGCAGATCTCCAGATTTAAGACAGGCAACACTACTTGTGCTTCTGTGGGGGCAAGTCGGAACAAGATAGCTCATTGAGACCATTTATCTTATGTTGGCTATTTCTCTGCACAATATTACATTACCCCAGAAAACAGAAGGAGCGCCACACCAGATGTCCAAAGCAATGTTTCATTAAATAATCTGTAGAAAGAAATCCAACGCATTTCGGGGGTTTCACACAGCACCCCGCATCAGGACTTGTGCACTTTATAATCTTTAAATGTGCACAGACTGATGCCCCGTACACACGGTCGGATTTTCCGATGGAAAATGTCCGATCGGAGCGTGTTGCCGGAAATTCCGACCGTGTGTGGGCTCCATCAGACATTTTCCATCGGATTTTCCGACACACAAAGTTCGGGAGCAGGATATAAAATTTTCCGACAACAAAATCCGTTGTCGGAAATTCCGATCGCGTGTACACAAATCCGACGGACAAAGTGCCACGCATGCTCAGAATAAATAAAGAGATGAAAGCTATTGGCCACTGCCCCGTTTATAGTCCCGACGTACGTGTTTTACGTCACCGCGTTCAGAACGATCGGATTTTCCGACAACTTTGTGTGACCGTGTGTATGCAAGACAAGTTTGAGCCAACATCCGTCGGAAAAAATCCTAGGATTTTGTTGTCGGAATGTCCGAACAAAGTCCGACCGTGTGTACGGGGCATGACAGTGACAGAAATTCATTTTATAAACTATATCTATTGTTGCTTTTCAATTGAGTCCAGCAACAAGCCCCACGCACAAGAAGGGGGAGTGTCCAAACCCCCGAAACAGGGTCTTCTATGTAAAATAAAAATACTAAAGCGCTGATATGAATATCCTAAAAATGCCAAAAAAATAGCAAATAAATAAATGAATCAAGCTGAAACCATTAAGGATAGTGCTCTGACACCTTATGAAAAATTAATAAAGTAAACAACAGTGCGCTAATCTCAACCTCCTATTTTTGATGCAGTGGTAATAGTACATAAATTATATACACTACCGTTCAAAAGTTTGGGGTCACCCAAACAATTTTGTGTTTTCCATGAAAAGTCACACTTATTCACCACCATACGTTGTGAAATGAATAGAAAATAGAGTCAAGACATTGACAAGGTTAGAAATAATGATTTGTATTTGAAATAACATTGTTTTTACATCAAACTTTGCTTTCATCAAAGAATCCTCCTTTTGCAGCAATTACAGCATTGCACACCTTTGGCATTCTAGCTGTTAATTTATTGAGGTAAGCTGGAGAAATTGCACCCCACGCTTCTAGAAGCAGCTCCCACAAGTTGGATTGGTTGGATGGGCACTTCTGGCGTACCATACGGTCAAGCTGCTCCCACAACAGCTCAATGGGGTTCAGATCTGGTGACTGTGCTGGCCACTCCATTACCGATAGAATACCAGCTGCCTGCTTCTGCTGTAAATAGTTCTTGCACAATTTGGAGGTGTGTTTAGGGTCATTGTCCTGTTGTAGGATGAAATTGGCTCCAATCAAGCGCTGTCCACTGGGTATGGCATGGCGTTGCAAAATGGAGTGATAGCCTTCCTTATTCAGAATCCCTTTTACCCTGTACAAAGCTCCCACCTTACCAGCACCAAAGCAACCCCAGACCATCACATTACCTCCACCATGCTTAACAGATGGCGTCAGGCATTCTTCCAGCATCTTTTCATTTGTTCTGCGTCTCACAAACGTTCTTCTTTGTGATCCAAACACCTCAAACTTGGATTCATCCGTCCACAACACTTTTTTCCAGTCTTCCTCTGTCCAATGTCTGTGTTCTTTTGCCCATCTTAATCTTTTTCTTTTATTGGCCAGTCTCAGATATGGCTTTTTCTTTGCCACTCTGCCCTGAAGCCCAAAATCCCGCAGCCGCCTCTTCACTGTAGATGTTGACACTGGTGTTTTGCGGGTACTATTTAATGAAGATGCCAGTTGGGGACCTGTGAGACGTCTGTTTCTCAAACTAGAGACTCTAATGTGCTTATCTTCTTGCTTAGTTGTGCAACGCGGCCTCCCACTTCTTTTTCTACTCTGGTTAGAGCCTGTTTGTGCTGTCCTCTGAAGGGAGTAGTACACACCGTTGTAGGAAATCTTCAATTTCTTTGCAATTTCTCGCATGGAATAGCCTTCATTTCTAAGAACAAGAATAGACTGTCGAGTTTCAGATGAAAGTTCTCTTTTTCTGGCCATTTTGAGCGTTTAATTGACCCCACAAATGTGATGCTCCAGAAACTCAATCTGCTCACAGGAAGGTCAGTTTTGTAGCTTCTGGAAGGAGCTAGACTGTTTTTAGATGTGTGAACATGATTGCACAAGGGTTTTCTAATCATCAATTAGCCTTCTGAGCCAATGAGCAAACACATTGTACCATTAGAACACTGGAGTGATAGTTGCTGGAAATGGGCCTCTATACACCTATGTAGATATTGCACCAAAAACTAGACATTTGCAGTTAGAATAGTCATTTACCACATTAGCAATGTATAGAGTATATTTGTTTAAAGTTAGGACTAGTTTAAAGTTAGCTTCATTTAAAAGTACAGTGCTTTTCCTTCAAAAATAAGGACATTTCAATGTGACCCCAAACTTTTGAACGGTAGTGTATATATCTATATACACTTACAGTGCTATAATCCTCCGTGACAAAATAATAATCAAATAAGTACATTAAAAAAAGATTAACTAAAAAAGTTTAGTGATTGAGTGATTAAATCAATTCCTCCATGTAAAAGCGATAATCAAAGGAAGCCACCTGAGTGTGGATAGCCCGTTCACAGCCGTCCTAATAATAAACAATCCCTCACCAAGAGTCCTGCCGGCTTCTTACGATTTTCAGTGTTCTTTTAGGGTTTCAGTGTATAATGGTTCTCAAATAAAATCAGAAAGAAAAGCATATCATTGCGCAATGGTAGTTTATAATAAATTCTCCAAAGGGTGGTTAATTGCACTCACATTTGTTGATAAATAACCAGCGCATATACAGACGCTTGTATTGAGTGTCTCCTCACTCCGCATCTAGTATGCACAAGCACCATAGATGTCGTCACTAGGCTCCTCCCGACACGTTGCGTCACAAGTCACACTCAGGTGGCCTCCTTTGATTATCACTAGTGATTGATTTAATTACTCAATCACTAAACTTTTTTAGTTAATCTTTTTTTAATTTACTTATTTGATTATTATTTTGTCACGGAAGATTATAGCACTGTAAGTGTATATAAATATATACAATTTATGTACTATTACCACTGCATTAAAAATAGGAGGTTGAGTTTAGCGCACTGTTGTTTATTTTAATAATTTTTCATAAGGGTCTTTTATGTGTTTTGCTTGACCTTTTGGTGAGGTCTGTGTGCCATTAAAAAAAAAAAAAAATAGTTGTATCAGTATCTCTTCTGCCTCACCTCCCTATACACTTACCTGAGTCCTCACTTGATCCAACGCAGTGGCCATCAGCAGTGGCACTCTCCTTGCTCTAACAGGACACAGAAGCAGCAGATGGAGCCATTCGCTCCTGCTGCTGTCAGTCAAAACATGTGAGCAAAGAGTGGAGGCAGGGCCGAGCTACGCTGTGTATGTCTATGGACGCACACAGCATGGCTTGGAAGCGCACTTGTATGTGTGCCCCCATAGCACACAGATTGCTATGGGAGCACACTCAGAGGAGGAGGAGGAGTGAAGAGCGGGAAACCCCAGAAGAAAAGGTAAGGGGCATCTCTTTGCAATACCATTGTACAGAGCAGATAAGTATAGTATATTATTTAATTCTAGGTAAAAAAAAAAATCCTTTAGAACCCCTTTAACCATATGCCATCATTCGTGGTCATCCAGTTCAGGGAGGCCTTCATATGACACCCTCCCATGATCTCTGTGTCCTCCAGACACGGCTGATCACAGATTGAAGTAAAGAGCCAATCAGCTGCTCTTTACCACGTGATCAGCTGTGTCCAGTCACAGCTGACCATGATGTGAACAGAAGCCGGTTATTGGCATTCCGTTCCTCGCGCTGACAGGGTGAGGAGAGCCGATAACCAGTTTGTGTAAAAGGGACATGCACCCTAATAAACGGGGCACTGATTATCAGTGTCCTGATTATCAGTGCAGTCCCACCAGTGCTCACCAGTGCTGCCAATCAGTGTCCATCAGTGCCTCCTCAGTAGTGTCACCTATCAGTGCCACCAACCAGTGCCCATCGGTGCTTTCTATCAGTGCCCATCAGTGCCCATCAGTACCACATATCAGTGCCACCTATCAGTGCCCTTCAGTGCCGCCCATTAGTGCCACCCATCAATGCCACCTCTCATTGCCCATCAGTGCCACCTATCAGTGCCCATCAGTGCCGCCTTATCAGTGCCCATCAGTGCAGCCTATCAGTGTCCACCACTGCAGCCTCATCAGCGCACATCGGTGAAGGAGAAAAATTACCTGTTTGCGAAATTTTATAATAAACTAAGAAAAATATGTTTTTTTTCAAATTGTTTAGGTTTTTTTTCATTTATTTAGCAAAAAATAAAAAACCTAGCAGTGATTAAAAACTACCAAAAGAAAGCTCTATTTGTGTAAAAAAAATTATGCAAATTTCATTTGTGTACAGTGTTGTATGACCGCGCAATTGCCAGTCAAAGTGCGACAGCGCTGAAAGCTGGAAATGGGCCTGGGCAGGAAGGGAATACAAGTGGCCTGTAGGCAAATGGTTCAACAATCTTCGTAAATGTCACTTTTTCTGTAGAACATACTACAACAAGAGTTAAAAAAAAATGTGTAGAGTTCCCCCCCCTCCAAAAAATACATATTAGACTTTTTGAGTCTCGTATGGATTTTAACACACACACACAAAACAAAGAATGTGTAAGTTCCCCCAGGATATCCATTTTAAGGGGAAACCCCACACAAAAACTTCTAAAAACCCATACCAGTTTGAACACCCAAACAGCCAGAATTCAGGCCAAACTTTGGTTCATACTAAACCGTTGGCTCATCTCTCTTGCCCATCAACACAAGCCAAAACTCTGTCCATAAAGGTCTTAAAACATGCCTGATCCCAGCTTTCTTCATAGTTCCAAGGTGTCCTCAGGTCACCCAAAACAGATCTCCATATTCAAGACAGGTGGCAGTAATTGTGCTTCTGTAGGGGGGAAATTGCAATAAGATGGGTCATTGAGACCATTTATAAAGTTGAATGCCTTGAATGACATTACCCAAGGCTCCAGAAAGGTGGAGTTACATTTTAAATCCAATTTTCTTTGGTGCCAGTACAGTAGTTTATAAAAAAAGCTCTAAATCTGCTTTTGTTCAGGCATTTGCTGCCAGAGAATTGTTGGCTTTCTCACTGCTGTTGTGTAGTCCAGGGGAACTGGAAGTCCTAACGATGCTTTTATTTCCTGCCAGAGGAAAACTTGTGCCAGCCACATAAAACGAAAAAATAATTGGAATAACTTGTCAACAACTGGTAAACATCAGCACAATGGCAGACATGTCTGTGATTAATTGACAAGCTCCGGAGAGCTCAGGAGAGCAGCGGGTGAGCCGGTGCATATGGTCTGCCTGCTGAGCAATTAGGGAGGATCAATGGGGAGTAAATTGTGGTCAATTCTGCTCATTGAAGAGACACAAAGTGAGAGCAAATTGACAGTGAAAGTGTCTGCCGGTAGTCCGTCTCCCCCCACCCCAATAAGGCTCACCCGATGTATGCTCCCTTGACTCCTTTCCACTACACTAGTCCGCTCTGGACCCTATGTATGGTCCAGTGTTGGATAGTGTCATAGTTTTCCAGTAGATGGGGTCATTACCCCCACATGACAGTATTTAAGTAGGCTGCTTAGACCTGAAGAATGTCACACTGGACGGGTCACACGATCCCCATACCTCTAAGCACCACTCCATTAGATCAACGGAGTGAGGGCTCCAACTAGGTGGGGCAGTGACAAAGAAGTCCAGATAGGTAAATTGGTTTTCAACCAATCGTCTAGTCGTTTTTCTTGAATCTGACTACAATTAGCCCCAGAAAGCTGGTACCATGCAGTGCATGTTAATGTCCTAATATGGGTCTTAATCCAAACCAAACTGAACTAGAGTAGGCAAGGGAATAACTTTATAGCAATAGAAAAACATGCAACCATACGTGGCCCAGAAGCACAGATGGGGCCAAGTACTCTTTGGTTACATAGTGACCTTTACTGGTAACAATAGTTTGGGAACCTCTACATGGCTGCTGTAAAAACAATTAGTTATCTGTTTCGCTAGTGGGATCCTCTTTGAGATGGTGATTAGTAAAGTAGAGGAGCCTCTTAATAGTTTTGCTTTGGGGCCCCAAGACACATAGTTGGGGCTTAGACAGTAGAGTCTTTGTAAAGCTGAAGATGCATGCCTGCCTTGTTTTAATCACGCATCTAAAAACAAAACAGGGTTTTATTGCTCAGGATGGTGGGCAGAGCTATGCAAATAATTCTTTATTACACCAGGCCAACCGTGAATCCCAAACAGCTGGTTTATACCACAGATTATACGACCTATTATTATTATTATACAGCCATTACTCAAAACTACATATAGCATGCTTGTTAACCACTTCAGCCCCGGAAGATTTGGCTGCTGAATGACCAGGCCATTTTTTGCGATTCCGCACTGCGTCGCTTTAACTGACAATTGCGCGGTCGGGCGACGCTGCACCCAAACAAAATTGACATCCTTTTTTTTCACACAAACAGAGCTTCCTTTTGGTGGTATTTGATCGCCTCTGCGGTTTTTATTTTTTGCACTATAAACAAAAAAAGAACAACAATTTTGAAAAAAACACAATATTTTGTACTTTTTGCTATAATAAATATCGCCATTTTTTTTTTATAAAAGCACATTTTTTCTCAGTTTAGGCCGATATGTATTCTTCTACATATTTTTGGTAAAAAAAAAAATCGCAGTAAGCGTACATTGATTGGTTTGCGCAAAAGTTATAGCGTCTACAAAATAGGGGATAGATTTATAGCATTTTTATCATTATTTTTTTTAGTAATGGCGGCGATCTGAGATTTTTATGGGGACTGCGGCGTTATGGCAGATACATCGGGCATTTTTGACACATTTTTGGGACCATTGGCATTTACACAGCAATCAGTGCTATAAAAATATGCTGATTACTGTAAAAATGTCACTGGCAGTAAAGGGGTTAACACTAGGGGGCGATAAAGGGGTTAACTGTGTTCACTGGATGTGTTCTAACTGAATGGGGAGGGGACTGACTAGAGGAAGTGACGGATCGTGGTTCCTAGCTAATAGGAACATACGATCTGTCACTCCTCTCAGAACAGAACAGGGAAGTGTGTGTTTACACACACTCGTCCCTGTTCTATCTCTCGTGCTCGCGATCGCTTGTGACCGGTGGTCATCGCGACCATTGGCCATGAGCATCAGCACCCCTGCTATGCAGCGGGCATGCCTGCTACCGCGATTCCGCAAGCCGACGTATAGCTACGACGGTTCGCGGGATCGTGCTGACCTGTCGCAGTAAAATGACTGCGGCTGGTCGGCAAGCGGTTAACCATCATCCGCAAAGTATATGGAAATCATGGCTTCTATGGCATAGGATCCTCTAGTAAACTAAATTCCAAAGCCCATAGACACAAAGATAGTTTTGCATGGCTTTACCCATGTAGCACCCTCTACTTAGGCAGGTGCTAGAGTTGAGATTTTTGGTGAGTGCAGGTGCATTTAGGCAGGCCTAGCTGGAAGCTAGGCCTGTTTGTTTTGATCTGTGTGGGCTGGGAGTGGCCTAAAGTAGGCTGGTGAGTCACAGATAGCATCACTTCTCCGTTACCTCCCTCTGGCTTCTAGAGCATTCTAGAAGAGAGGAGGGGAAGAGGGGTGGAGCTGCCTGAGGTGTTCTAAGAAGCCCTGACCAATCCCCAACTTGGATTGGCAGGGGGCAGGCCTCCTTAAATACCTAGAATCAGCCCAGCTGGGGAGGAGTTGTCGGGTGGAAGAACTGGAGATGAAGCACTAGGTTGTTGGGGCCTTTGAGGTTTCTTCCCTATTCTGGCGGGGGTGACCTTGGGCCTGGGGTTCAGGTGCAGGATGGAGCCCGTCTGAAAAGCAAGGAGGATCTGGTCAGGAGGCACAGAGATGAACCAAAGAGGACAACAGGAGCTAGTGTTGCCAGGCAAGCCTTCAGAAGGGAACCACTGGTGTGTGAGCAGCCAGGAGGGCTGGTAAATGACATGTGCTATCAGGAGTGCAGGAGAGGCATGCCAGAGAGGACTGAGAGGAAACAGCCAGAGCTGGGTGTGGAGCCAGTGGGGATTGCAATGTCACAGGCAGTGGAGTCAGGCAGTTGCAGCCAGGAGGGATGGCATGCCCTGAAGAGAGAGCCTGCAAATGGCAATCTCTAGGGCAATCTCTAGGGCCTTACGGAGTCAGAGTTGGGCCTTACCATGTGATAGCTGAGCCTGGAGTTAAGTGTTGTTCAGGAAGAGTTTAAAGAATTTTCATGTACAAAGAGTGTACATAGTTCTTTTTTTTTTTTTTTTTTCAATTCTTTATTTATATTTTCAAAATACAAAAATCCATATATTGACATACATATAGATAAAATCCATCTTTAATGACCCCCAACTTAGGAAAGAAACAAAAAACAAAATACCCACCCCCCCTCCCTTCCCAATCCTGCTGAGTTACAATAATATAATTCAATAACCTAATTCCCTCACCTAGTTCCCTTGTTTTATACCCGTTTAACCTTTAGCCAGTAATCTCCTCCACATAGCTCCAGGTATTCTTATACCTTCGCCACCCTGCCCATTTATCTTTTGGTTCAGTCCCCTCCTCAAACTCTGCTTCGGCACCCTCCTCACTCTCCATTATATAAATTTCATTGACATAGAGCAACCATTCACGAATTTTAGGGGTCTCAGGCTCCATCCATTTTTTAGGAATCTGACTCTTGGCAGTATCCAACAAAATGGGAACTATCGATGTTTGATATTGCTTGATTGCCTCCTCAGTCCCATGGAATAAACAGATCCATGGGTCTTCTTGGATCGTCTTATTAGTAATTTCCTTTATTAGGTGTATAATTTTCTTCCAATACATTTTGATGGTGGGACACTCCCACCATATATGGGCCATTGTGCCAATATTTTTACACCCTCTCCAACATTCCCCCGATTTCTCCGGTTGGAATTTGCTAAGTTTGTCTGGGGTCGCATACCACCCTGCCAAGCACTTGAAATTTGTTTCCGTCATCCTCGTGCTCACTGAGGAGGTATGCAGCATTTTCAGGATTTTCCCTATCACGTGATTACTACATTGTGTCCCCAATTCCCTTTCCCATTTCCTGATGTAGGGAGGTACATCCAGCTCCTCACTAATCATTAAAATTTTATACAGCCGAGAAATGATATTTCTGGATTCCTTTCTCAAACAAAGCTGCTCAAGCGGCCTATAATCTTCTTCACCTCTGATTGGTTTCTGAAGTTTCTTTACAAAATGTGTCAGCTGGATGTACCGCCACTCATCAATCTCCATTAAATCTGTCTCAGTTTTCAAATCGTGAAATGTGCGAATTTTCCCTTCTTTAATTACGTCTTTTAATTGTGTATTAACGTTCTTAATCCAATTCCCCCCCACCTCCCTCATCCCGGGTTCAAAGAATCTATTATCCCTCAAATAAATCAGAGGAGAATTATAACTCCATTTATTTTGAGTGTGAATCTGATCCCATAATTTTAGTGTATTAAGTGTTATATCCGATGTGTTTGTGCTAAGTGCTCTGTATTTTGGGGGATTCCATATAGTGTGCCCTAAGTGTGTGCTACTTAAACTATGTTCGATATTAACCCATCTTTTTTCTGATGTCGATTTTGACCAGTCCATCACCCGTGAAAGAAGAGTGTACATAGTTCTGTCCCAAATGTACTGTTCTAAAATTCTACTGGGCATCCCTTATATTCCCATCCCTATCCAAGTTCAATTCCCTCAATAAAAATTCAAAAACAAGCACATGGACTGTTCATTGCCTCCAAGGTGATTGGGAATTGAATGCCAGGCTGGGCAGGGTGACAGGTGGGCCACAACTTTCAGCTGTCCCTTCGGAGGTATCGCTGTACCCATTACACTATCAATGAAGAATAAATTTTTAATTTTTGAAT
The DNA here is from genome assembly GCA_037952835.1 of Lithobates septentrionalis. Taxonomy (NCBI): domain Eukaryota; kingdom Metazoa; phylum Chordata; class Amphibia; order Anura; family Ranidae; genus Lithobates; species Lithobates septentrionalis. The sequence goes on from JBBDGP010000364.1 coordinate 2,005,522, forward strand.
GAAGGGAGATATGCAGTCACCTTTGGGCTTAAAGGGTAAGTTCATATTTTTATGAAAAATAAAAAAGTCAACTCACTCCAAATATCCTGGCCAATCCTCTAGACCCCCCTGCACCGCAGTGATGCCCTGTGCTGTTGGTGTATCGGCCCATACTGTACAACGCAATACACAGGCCCATAGTGAGTATCCATCAATAATGCTCACAATGGCAAGCGCTCATTGGTCAACACAACCATATGGCTGTGCTGAACAATGAGAAGCACTTCTTTCTTCTTGGACACCTTAACCGAAAAAAAAAAATTCTCAGATGCGCTTCTCATGGGTCAACACACTGCACTGAAAAAGAGCCAAGGATTATGATGGATACTCACTGCAGGGCTGTGTATTGCGGTGTACAATTTACAGACTGCTACACAAGCAGCACAGGGCATCATGGCAGTTATGTGCAGCAGGGTCTGGAGAGGTGGCCAGAATATTTGGAGTTAGTTCACCTTTTATTTTGTTGTGAAAAGGTGACCTCACCCTTAAGAATCTGTTTCACTTTGCAGTGGTTCAATGAAGTACTATTTGATGTTTTTAACTCCAACTCACCTTAAACTGCCTGTATATACTTTCTTCATAAGCCCCACTACACAGAACCTATGGTTCATGGATGATGTCCAACAAACCTGAAACATCCATAAGATCTTGAAGTATGTTAGTGGCAATTTGTGCCCATTTAGTCAAAGGAGCATTTGTGAGTTCAATACATCGATGTTGGATGAGAAGACCTGGTTTGGTGTTCCAATTTATCAAAAAAATGTTAAGCAGAGTTGAGGTCAGGGCTCTGTGTAGGCTTTTCAAGTTCCTCCACACCAAACTCATCAAACCATTTCTTTATAGATGGTGATCAATAGGATTGAAGTCAAGTCTCTTTGCAGGCCACTCAAGTTCCTCCACACCAAACTCATCAAACCATGTCTTTATAGATGGTGATCAATAGGATTGAGGTTAAGTCTCTGTGCAGGCAACTCAAGTTTCTCCACAATAAACCCATCAAACCATGTCTTAATGGATGGTGATCAATAGGATTGAGGTCAAGTCTCTGCACAGGCCACTTAAGTTTCTCAACATCACACTCACCAAACCATGTCTTTATAGATGGTGATCAATAGAATTGAAGTCAAGTCTCTTTGCAGGCCACTCAAGTTCCTCCACACCAAACTCATCAAACCATGTCTTTATAGATGGTGATCAATAGGATTAAGTTCAAGTCCCTGTGCAGACCACTCAAGTTTCTCCACACCAAACTCATCAAACCATGTCTTTATAGATGGTAATCAATAGGATTGAGGTTAAGTCTCTGCGCAGGCCACTTACGTTTCTTAACACCACACTCACCAAACCATTTCTTTATATATGGTGATCAATAGGATTGAAGTCAAGTCTCTTTGCAGGCCACTCAAGTTCCTCCACACCAAACTCATCAAACCATGTCTTTATAGATGGTGATCAATAGAATTTAGGTCAAGTCCCTGTGCAGGCAACTGAAGTTTCTGCAGACCAAACTCATTAAACCATGTCCTAATGGAGCTAGCTTTGTGCACAAGGGCACAGTCATGCTGGCCTTCACCAAACTGTTGCCACAAAGTTGGAAGCAATCAATTGTCTAAAATGATTTTGTATGCTGTAGCAGTATAGCAGTATCCCCAACTGAAAACACCTGACCTCAATAATTTGAAGGGGTGTCCACATACTTTAGGGTCAGCATACTTTTAAAGTCAATGTATGATGGTGTTCGCAAAATGCTGGCCATATTGGGTAACTTAACCAATGTTGTATTTATCAAACTGAGATTTTCCAACAATTTGCAAATCAAGTCACACTATTTTTTTGGGAAAAGGAGAATAAAGACTTTCCCACAAGCAATAGTATTAGTATTTCCCATTCTATCTTTTCCTATAAAGAAATTCAATCTCCCCAAGTTTCTTCTATTTTTCTGTCACTAAAAGAAAAAAGCAGAAAGGATGAAGGTACATGATTAGTACAATTCACCAGCTGTGCCAAACAAGGCAACTGTTTTCCAGTTTCATGCTAAACACCCCTGAACTCTGGAATAAAATGCAAAGAAATATTCTGTTAATTGGCCCCATGAGGAATTATATAGTGTTTTGACTTGACGGAGATTGTTTAAACTCCCTTTTATGAATACTGTGAGCCTTTTGTGTTCTTCACGGAGAACGCGGGAGAGAGGGCGAGTATTTAGAGAGCAAAAGGAGAGAAAAGGCAGCGTGAGGAGCAATCTGCTATACAGAGCAAATTTCTTTTATTTCTCAGCCCCACTGGCCAAATTGTTCATTTTCCCTCTTCTGAAAGGCTTATAATTGAGAGCATGGGGAAAGTTCCAGGTCAAAACCAATATATTTTTGTGGAGCCTGGATTTGTTTATTTCGGCTAAATTGCCGCCATGAAACGCATAAAAAATAATTGGTACATTTGATGTTATTTACAAAAGAAACAGGTTTAAGGTAGGTTATTTTCTTGTTGTGATATATTATAAATGATTTGTGCTGCCGCATTAGCGTTTCTTCTCTTTTGAGTGCTTAGAGTGTTTATATGGTAATACAATATTGAGCATCGTTGTTCTAGGCTCATGCATTACATTACCTATAAGATAGGATTTAGAGACTTCTTTAAAGAAAACCTGGAATAAAATAGCCAATGTTGACACCCCGAATGCTGAATTTAAAAGTCTCCTGACCCAAAAGTATGTGGACTCCCCTCCAAATTAATGAGTTTGGGTATTTTCGATAAAAGATACTGTTAATGAATACAGCATACAAAGATATTTTAGACAATTGTTCCCTTCCAACCTTGTGGTAACAGTTTGGGGAAGGTTCAAGCATGACTGTGCCCCCCGTGTACAAAGCCAGCTCCATAAAGTCATGGTTTGATGGGTTTGGTGCAGAAGAAGTTGAGTGGCCTGATCCAAGTCCGAACTTCAACACTACTGAACAGGTTATGAATACCGACTATGAGCCAGTTCTTTTCATCCAACCTGATCAAAACCTTTCTATGCTGAATGGGCACAAATTCTCTCTGATAAATTCCAAGATCTTGTATAAAGCCTTCCCAGAAGAGTGGAGCCTGTTATAGATGCAAAGATAGATGGGGGACCATTTCCATCTTAATGTATATGTTTTTGGAACAGGGTGCCCAACAAGCTCATATAGGATTGATAGCCAAGTTTCCAAAAAAGTTTTGCCCAGATATTGTACTTATTCTATTACCATGCCAACTTTAGATAAGGATGCAAGAGAGCAAACTGACATTTGAGGTGATGTTATAAGGTAGGCAAAAAGGTCACACTCATTGTAACGGGGAATGGCAGTTGCAGGAAAAATATTGACCATACCCATTGCAATTTTGTTGGCAGTTTCCAAACTTTCCATCAGCTTTCAACCATAGCAATCTGACATTCATAGTATTTATTGGTTCCTAGTATGAATCCATCAAATGTAACAGTTAAAGCTTATTGCTTATTCAATTTTCATGACAATTTTTAAAATTTGACCTTTAAAGCTGGCAGACATTTTAAGCTGTAGTTGGCAGGTTACTGGGCAGCATTAACCCTGCAATCATGGAAATTAAAGCTGAAGCTTATGTAGCACCTTCCTCGGTAAGCTGCTAGGTGGTAGGTAAATTTAGTTTTTTTTTTCTGGTCTCACTGTAATTAGTGAATTGGCCTTCGATTGCTTTGGGCTGTCCTAGAGTTCATAGGCTGCAGATTTGATCGGTCCCTACTGCCTTCTGGATGATTCCAGAACATAGAGAGGGGAGAGTCAAATAGATAGCCTGAATATTTACTGAGTTCCAGCCAATCCCTGGGAGGTATTCCAAGCAGGTGGCTGGGGCAGCTAATAAATAGTGTGGGCTCTGGAACAGTGTGGTCTTCCTGCTGAAGGGATTCCACCAGCCTGGGTGGGGGTTGATGCCCCCCAGCAGGCTTTTTTACTGACTCAAGCTGACAGTCATTGAAGTCCGAGCTGTGGCAGAGATGGGGGGCCTACTCCTGAATCATCACTGACACCCTGATATTTCACCTGATGAATCTGGTCTGAACAATCTCACTGAAAGGCACCTGGATGAAGCTACGAGTGTACATCTGCTATTTGGCCTCATGATTACTAACTGTAATACAAGATCCCTGTGGCTGTGTACTATAGGGATATCAGTGCCAGTGCAGCTCTCTCAGGGGGACTGCTTGCATAGGGTCCCTGTTTCTGGCCTTCCCTTAGTCTCTCTAGGGGAACTGAAGCTCAGCAGAGAAATTGTCTCAGAGAAGTTCAGAAAGAGTGCCCTCCTACTTTTGAGTCTTATAGTTTGGATTATAGCATACCCTGCACCCTCTCCCACTGTTCAAAGTATAAGCAATAAATCACTAAAAATACATTCCCTTAGACTGCTTTTTTGGGTCCACATGCTTGGAGCAGGTGTGCCTGAAGCCTCTGCGCTAGTGGGAAAGAACCCTGGCCAGTATCATTATTGGTCTCATTATCATCACTAGTCAGTGGCCCATTCATTGTGCTACACTTAGGTATGATTATTGTAGCAGTTACATTGGTCCAGCTTGGGCCAATGCAATAATGCATGTGTCATACCTGAAAAAGCCCTGTGAAAGCTGGAAAATCACTGTAGTATACAATTGTGACATCACCCCCACCCCTCCACGTCCTCTATTTAGAGAATGCATTGCATTCATTTAGAAAACAGAAAGTGTTCTCTAAATGAAGCCCATTACTTGGAAGGCAGGGCACCTGGAAGCTGGTCCAAGATGGACCAATGTAACAATGCCACAATAGTCATATCTAAACTTCAGCTTTAAGTTCTTAGGAACAAAAGGAAATTTGTTGAACAGGGGAAGGTCTTCTATTCTCATACAGGACTTGCACATTACCATTTTAAAATATCAGATAGGCCTTGTTTAAAATGCATCTAAGGTCCAAAGATAAACAATGCATCCATAGGGAGAGAAAATTAGATGTTCTTCACTTGCTGTTTACAAATGACCTAGGTCTTCCAGATGCATCCTGGTTACTTATTGTCATAAGGCTCCTTTCACCCCCCCCCCCCCCAAATTGTCCAATAAATCCAAGGCATTGTATTAGGACAGATTACCAAGTCAAGCTCCATTGTCATTCTCCTACACGTAAGGACACACAGTAGAGCACAATATCGTATCTCACAGGACCACGGAGCTACATACTAATTATGGGGAGCATCCTGTTGATATCAATCTTCCAAGATGGAAATGGAAGGCCTACCATAGCTTATTTGTGGGCAGGGAGTGCAGGGATCCCTTTTTTGTTTATTTTTGTATATGAAATTGCAGTTTTAGTGGTCAATTTGAAGCCTCCCTGCATCCTCATATCCGACCAGTCTAGTCTAACCGACCTTACCGATATCATCATTAGAATGGGTCATGGCCACTGGTAGGAGTGATCATCCACATTGCAAAGTTGGAGAGCTTATTCATGGACAGAGAGTGCAGGGAATCCTTTTATTTCATTTAGAATATGAACTTCCTGTTTTAGTGGTCAATTTGAAGCCGCCCTGCATGCTCATCTCCAACTAGTCTTGTCACCATTCACTTTGCTGATGTCATCAGAATGGGTCATGGCCACTGGTAGGAGTGTTCCCCACATTGCAAAGCTGGAGAGCGAAGGCCCAGACCATTGACTGTTGCAGGACAGTGGGGCAAGAAGTATTATTGTGTGCTAGATCATCTCTTTGCAAAAAAAATATTAATAGATTATTCTAGGGTGGCACAGTGGTGTAGTGGATAGCACTTTCACCTAGCAGTAAGAAGGGTCACTGGTTCGAATCCCAACCATGACACTACCTGCCTGGAGTTTGCATGTTCTCCATGTGCCTGCGTGGGTTTCCTCTGGTTTCCTCCCACACATTGGATCCTGTCTAAATTGTCCTAGTATGTATGAATGTGAGTTAGGGACCTTAGATAGTAAGCTCCTTGAGGGTTAGGGACTGATGTAAATGTACAATGCATATGTAAAGCGCTGCGTAAATTGACGGCGCTATATAAGTAACTGAAATAAATAAATAAAAATAAAATATTACTGTTGGAGACAGTTTAAATAACCTGAACAGGTGCAAATAAGCAAAATTATACTTTTGCAATCCTTAAAAATGTCCTAAAATTACAACTGCTAGACATGTCTGATTCGTTTCGTTCCGAATTTGTTTTTTACCAAATTTCGACAAATTCCTTAATTCGGAAATATCCGAATTAACGAAAACCCATTTAACAAATTTTTCTGAATGTTCCTAAATTGGAAAATTCATAGATTCGTAAATTCATAAATTCGTAAATTCGAAAATTCGAAAATTTGTAAATTCATAAATTCGAAAATGTGAAAATCTGAAGTAATAACTAACTAATAATAACTTAACTATTACTAACTATTAGATTATAGGTATTGGAATTTTCTTTCAAATTTGGCTGTTAGTGAACATAACGAATACTAATTTATCCGACGTTACGAATTATCTGAAATAACGAATGCCGTATCTAAACAAATGGAATGTAATTAATTAATAATAATAAATAACAAGAATAATCATAAAAACGTTTTATTGTTATTATTATTATTTATTCATTTGTTCCTCTCCACTTGTTTAGATTTGTTTAGTTATTTCGGATAATTCGTAACTTCAGATAAATTTGTATTCGTTACATTCACTAACAGCCAAATTTGAAAGAAATTTCCAATACCTAAAATTTAATATTTAGTAATGGTTAAGTTATTATTAGTTAGTTAGTTAGTTATTCTTTCAAATTTTCAGATTTTCTTTCTCATTTTCAGATTTTCGATTTTTCGAATTTACAAATTTTCCAATTTAGGAATTTACAAATTTTCCAATTTACAAATTGCGATCATAACGAATGACCCGGAAAAAAAAAGAGGAATGAAACGAAAACAAACACATTTTCCATCAGTGCTCATGTCTAGCAACTGCCATTGATTTGACGTCAGTAGAATAAAATGCAATTAGCTGTTATTGATTTCCTTACATTATCATTGTCCTTCCTAGTAGAATGGACCTACGACGTGTTTATGATGTTTCTGTGTCATAGCCTACAACGTTTCGGAATGAAGTAACACTTTATTTGCGTATTCTAATTGTCCTCTAATTAACTTATAACGAGAACCAGAAGAAGACCGAGTGTTACACTACATAATGAGAGGTCTTAAAAAAGGGAATATAGATTTTCCAGGAAGATGACATTATCAAACAAGATTTAAGATGGGCGAATTTAGAGCCTTTACTGACATTTACAAGCCGGGCTGTGGAGGATGTTAGGAGACTTTGGCATTTTAATAGCTCTCACATGATCCAATATCAACAGTATCAAAGGAAAGGTCAGGTTTAACAACTGGTTAAATATGAGACACTGGACTTGCTTCCTTTCAGGTCCTCGGCTTAAGGGATCAGTCCTCTTCTCTGTGATATTTTGGCCAGGGGGCTTAATTAGGTTTCTTGTTCTCCAAATACAATTTGTGAGATGTCCACCCCACAGAATGCCAAGTCGTTCATTTTTTTTTTTTTCAAAATGTGAACATAAGGAGAGGAAATCAGTCTTTGATGAGCAAGTAAACAAATTCGCAAAGCACGGTGGCTTAGGGGTTTAGTGACTCTACCCTACAGCACTGGGGTCACTGGTTCAAATCCAAGCAAAAATTCCCAGCTCTCTTACCAGCCAACCTACAACAAAACCGAATTGACCCTGTCTAACAGTTCACATTAAAAACAAAGGGATCTAGTTGCACACATTTGCATATATATTGATGTGTAAGCTGCAGTAGTCATGTCACGGCACCCCACGGTACAGCATTCCTAACTCTATAATGTTAAGAGTCTGCTAAGTTGGAACACATATAGTAATAGATAGTGTCACGTACCTGACGAGCAGAGGGAGGCCTCTCGTACAACCCACTGATGTTGCAACAGTGGCCTTCGAGAGTTTTCCTAACTGCCATCATTTTAGGCCTGAGGATTACTTACCCCCCCCCCCCACCCCCCAAAAAAAAAAAAAATGTCCAAAAGCAGAGACCCTGGGGATTAAAATTCTGGTTGTTCCCAATTTTTATCATCACATGATGTTAGCACAACAGTTTATCAAGTACACATGTTTAAAAAAAATAATCATTTTAAGCCTGGGGATTTCTTAAACCCCCCAAAAATTGCATTTTCTGAAAGCAGAGACCCTGGAGAAAAAAAAATCTTGTTGTTCCAATTCGTATGTCAGACAATATTAGCACAACAGCTTATCAAGCATGCATGTTTAAATAATCATTTTATGCCTGATGATTACTTAAACCCCTCAGAAATCATATTTTCTTAAAGCAGAGACCCTGGAGAATAAAATTCTGGTAGTTCACATTTTTATGTCACTCAATATAAGCGCAACTGTTTTTCAAGCCCAGCATTTCAGTAAAAAATACAACCCAGTTGATTTAGGGCACACAAACACAATATAGTACCCATATACTGTGCCATTTTATTGGAAAAATATGAAAGATGAGGTTGTGCCGAGTAAATAGATACCCAGCATGTCAACCTTCAAAATTGTGTGCGTCCTGTGAAAACGGCACCAAATTTCACCCTAAATTTTCTGTAGGAGACATTTTAAAACCCTCCTACAGGTCATCAGTTTAGAGCAGGGGTCTCCAAACTTTCTAAACAGGGGGCCAGTTTACTGTCCCTCAGACTTTAGGTGGGCCGGACTGTGGCCAATGGGAGTAGAGACGGTCCCGACTTTGGTGGGAATAAACAATTCCCCATCGTTGTTGTCAGTGGTAGGAATTGTGCCCCATTGTTGGTGTCATTGGGTGGAATTGTGCCCTATCGCTGGCTCATTGGGCCCGATGAGGAATTGTGCCCCATCATTGGTGTCATTGGGCCCAATTGTTGGTGTCATTGGGAGGAATTGTGCCCCTTCATTGGCCCTGGGGGGGGGGGAATTATGCCCTTCATTGGTGTTTGTGGCAGGAGATGTGCCCCATCGCTGGTGTCAGTGGCCAATGGGAGTAGAGAGGGTCCCAATGTCAGTGGGAATAAACAATGCCCCATTGTTGTCAGTGGGAGGAATTGTGTCTCATCATTGATGTAATTTTGCCCAATTGTTGGTGTCATTAGGAGGAATTGTGCTCCTTCATTGGTCTCAGAGGGGGGGGGGAAATTATGCCCCATTGTTGGTATCAATGAGTGAAATAGTGCCCCAAGGGCCGGATAAAAGTAGGCAAAGAGCCACATCTGGTCCCCGGGCCGCAGTTTGAAGACCACTGGTTAAGAGCAGTGGCCTCCAAACTGTGGCCTGGGGGCCGGATGTGGCCCTTTGCTTGCTTTTATCCAGCCCTTGGGGCATTATTTTCCCCCCTTGTCAGCAACAGTGGGGGGTGGTTCCTGCCACTGACATCGACAATGGGGCACTATTCTTTCCACAGACACCAATGATGGGGCGCTATTCTTCCCACAGACACCAATGATGGGGCACTATTCTTCCCACAGACACCAATGATGGGGCACTATTCTTTCCACAGACACCAATGATGGGGCGCTATTCTTCCCACAGGCACCAATGATGGGGCACTATTCTTCCCACAGACACCAATGATGGGGCGCTATTCTTCCCACAGACAACAATGATGGGGCACTATTCTTCCCACAGACACCAATAATGGGACCCTATTCCTCCCATTGACACCGATGATGGGGTGCTATTCCTCCCATTGACACCGATGATGGGGCGCTATTCCTCCCACTGACTCCAGTGATAGGGCACTCTTCCTCTCACTGACACCAGTGATGGGGCACTATGCTCCCCATTGACACTAATAATAGGGCACTGTACACCCCATGGACACCAATGATGGTGCACTATCCCCCCCCCCCCAATTGATACTAATGATGGACCACTATTACTCCCCCTAATAGCAATCATGGGGCACTGTTTTCTCCCTCTGACACCAGCACATTTTCTACTCCCAGTGGCCACAGTGCACCCCCCCCCCCCCCTAAAGTTTGAAGAACAGTAAACTGGCACTTTGTTTAGAAAGTTTGGAGACCCTCGCTCTTTTGGAATTAAAATTTGAAATATTCGTTTTGGAATGCACTAAACTTTTAAGTCAACAAAAGTGTTAATATTACTGAGTTAAAAGCTACTACAAAAAAAAATAAAAAAAAGAAAAGAAAGAAGAAGGAAAAAAAAAACTCAAGCCACGGAAAGAGTTTAAAAATGTATAAAACAAATATTATGGACAAAAATGAACTTCATTTGTCGTCTTCACAGGCAAAATGGAGCAAACATTTAAATGTTCGTTAAAATGCAAAGTCAAGAACAGTATGTACCCAAGGGAAATATCTCTCTGTTTTCTCACCACCGAAGTACGCTCCGGCAAATTAAAATTCATGCCCCCCTTTTATTTGTCTGCGCTTCCTCTATTTATGAAAACAGTTCTGTCTAATATGGATTTTGATTGAAACTTAACAAAGGACCTCCTGGGCGCCAATGCTTCACTTTCTTGTACTTTGCTGAAGCCCCGCAGCTAAAAGTCACTGTGTTCTCCTGACAGTGTCAGTAATGAAAGGATATTTACCTGGAAGATGCACAGCTCTGTCTGCTATATCACCCACTTCTTTCAAAGTAGGAAAATCACTCCAAAGAAAACTTCACTTGTATAAGGAAAGTCTATTGGCAACACATTTTGCACGTGGGTTCCGTACAAGAACTCTCCCGTCACTCCCATTTCCTTCCTGCTCCTCTCTTGTCTGCGCTCTCCTCTCTACTTTCTACTCTCACCTCTCTACCCTCTCCTCTCTACTCCTTTCTACTCTCTCCTCTCTACCCTCTCCTCTCTACTCCTTTATACTCTCTCCTCTCTACTCCTTTCTACTCTCTCCTCTCTACTTTCTACTCTCACCTCTCTACCCTCCCCTCTCTACTCCTTTTTACTCTCACCTCTCTACCCTCTCCTCTCTACTCCTTTCTACTCTCACCTCTCTACCCTCTCCTCTCTACTCCTTTATACTCTCTCCTCTCTACTCCTTTCTACTCTCTCCTCTCTACTCCGTTCTACTCTCTCCTCTCTACTCTCACCTCTCTACCCTCCCCTCTCTACTCCTTTTTACTCTCTCCTCTCTACTACCCTCCCTCTTCTCTCTACTCCTTTCTACTCTCTCCTTTCTACTTTCTACTCTCACCTCTCTACCCGCTCTTCTCTACTCCTTTTTACTCTCTTTTCTCTACTTGTCTCTTCCCTTCCTCTCCTCTCTACTCCTTTTACTCTCTCCTCTCTACTCTTCTCTGCCCTCCCTCTCCTCTCTACTCCTTTTTACTCTCTCCTCTCTACTCTTCTCTACCCTCCCTCTCCTCTCTTCTCCTCTCTACTCTTTACTCCTCTCTACTCCTTTTTACTCTCTCCTCTCTACTACCCTCCCTCTCCTCTCTACCCCTTTTTACTCTCTCCTCTCTACTACCCTCCCTCTCCTCTCTACTCCTTTCTACTCTCTCCTCTCTACTCCTTTCTACTCTCTCCTCTCTACTTTCTACTCTTACCTCTCTACCCTCTCCTCTCTACTCCTTTTTACTCTCTCCTCTCTACTACCCTCCCTCTTCTCTCTACTCCTTTCTACTCTCTCCTCTCTACTTTCTACTCTCACCTCTCTACCCTCTCTGCTCTACTCCTTTTTACTCTCTCCTCTCTACTACCCTCCCTCTCCTCTCTACACCATTTTACTCTCTCCTCTCTACTTTCTACTCTCACCTCTCTACTCCTTTCTACCCTCTCCTCTCTACTCCTTTTTACTCTCTCCTCTCTACTCCTTTTTACTCTCTCCTCTCTACTCTTCTCTACCCTCCCTCTCCTCTTTACTTCTTTCTACTCTCTGCTCCTCTCTACTCTCTACTCTCTACTCTTTTGAATGAACTTTAATGGCATTCCAGTCTTAGCCCATAGGGTTCAATATTGAGTTGGCCCACCCTTCGCAGCTATAACAGCTTCAACTCTTCTGGGAAGGCTCTCCACAAGGTTTAGGAGTGTGTCTATGGGAATGTTTGACCATTCTTCTAGAAGCGCATTTGTGAGGTCAGGAACTGATGTTGGATGAGAAGGCCTGGCTCGCAGTCCCAACTCTAATTCATCCCAAAGGTGTTCTATCAGGTTGAGGTCAGGACTCTGTGCAGGTCAGTCAAGTTCCTCCCCAAAAGCTCAATCATCCATGTCTTTATGGACCTTGCTTTGTGGTGCGCAGTCATGTTGGAACAGGAAGGGGCCATCCCCAAACTGTTCTCACTGCTCTCACTGTTCTATTGTTAGAAGGAGCAGCAGCCATTGTATATAGGGCTGCCACCTGTCCGGGATTCACCCGGACAGTTTGGGTTTGGAATCATGTGTTCGGGTATCCAACTGCCTGGAATACGGACACGGACACATTATTCAGACTGGGCTATGGCCTCCCAGCAGGGTTGCTGGCTCCAGCTGTGCGGCACAGTGCTGGGGATTGGAGTGTGGGCAGACACAGAGTCTGTGCCCCAGAGTCCCCAGAGTTCCCCTTTACATCAGAGTCTGCAGAGTCCCGCCTTACAGTGTAAGGGAACTCTGCGAGTTCAGATGTAAAAGGGGAACTCTGTGGACTCTGATGTAAAGGGGACTCTTGTGATTAGGTTCATATGATTAGAAATGTTATTTAAATGCAAAATTTATGTATATCATATTTATCGGCGTATAACACACACCCCAATTTAAGAGGGAAGTTTCAAGAATGAAACCTTTTTTTTTTTAAATAAACCACTTTGAAGCAAAATAATGGTCAGTGAGCATCAATGCAGCCTGATTAGTGCCCATTTGCAGCCTCAATGTAGCCTGATCTGTGCCCATCTGCAGCCTGATCCGTGCCCATCTGCTGCCTGATCTGTGCCCATCTGCAGCCTGATCTGTGCCCATCTGCAGCCTGATCTGTGCCCATCTGCAGCCTGATCTGTGCCCATCTGCTGCCTGATCTGTGCCCATCTGCAGCCTGATCTGTGCCCATCTGCAGTCTGATCTGTGCCCATCTGCATTCTGATCTGTGCCTATCTGCAGTCTGATCTGTGCCTATCTGCAGTCTGATCTGTGCCCATCTGCAGCCTGATCTGTGCCCATCTGCAGCCTAGTCTGTGCTCATCTGCACCCTGATCTGTGCCCATCTGCAGCCTGATCTGTACCCATCTGCAGCCTGATCTGCGCCCATCTGCAGCCTGATCTGTGCCCATCTGCAGCCTGATCTGTGCCTATCTGCAGCCTGATCTGTGCCCATCTCCCCCATCAATGCAGCTCACCATCTCTCATCTCTCGCAGGAAATCACCGAGCCATCATCTCCTGTTTACTCGGCTCTCAGTCGGCAGTCACATACACAGTCCCGCCTCCGCCATCGGCATTGGACCAGCTCCTGTGATAGACAGAACACTGGTCCAATGCCGGTGGCGGAGGCAGGACTGTGTGTGTGACGTGAGAGCCGAGTGGAGAGGAGATGACGGCTCGGTGAATTCCGGTGGCACTTGTCCCCCTCCATCCCCCTCCGAGGTACGCTGTCAGCGTATAGCACGCAGTGAGGTAGAAAGAAATCCTGGATAGCCTCACTCTGGAATAAAGGACATCTTTATTTCAATAAAATCCAACAATACAGTCAATTGCAGAGACGTACAGGGTGGTAGACTGCTAACGCGTTTCACATCATTTGGATGCTTATTCGTACCCGTACCCGCGATTTCCCCCCTATTTTCAGGGGAAAAAAGTGCGCGTTGTACGCTGATAAATACGGAAGTGTATACTATAAAATAAAATTGCTGTGCGCCGCTAAAGTGTTCGGGTTTGACTTGAAGAAAAGGTGGCAACCCTAATTGTATAGCAAAGTATACGCTATACAAGTATACAAGAATGTAATTATGACAGCCCACATACATATTCCATTATTCCATTAAAAATAATACATAGAAACAAAGTAAAAAAACACACAATAATGTATTAAAAAACACAGAGCTGCATTAATCTGTGTCTTTTAGACATGCATGGAGTTTGACTTTAAATGCATGAAAACCATCGGTAAACGGGTTCTTTTTAGGTAAAGTTGTTATTTTATGGTAATTATTTTTATTAGGTGATACAAATACCTGAAGCGGTACCTTGGAGATAAAATGAATACAACGTCCTAACTACACTCCCTAAGCATTTCTATAAGCTTTCATCCTCACAGCCTTGACAGAAAATTACTCACTTTGTTTTCCCTATTAGGTCTAATGAATTCTGGCAAAATGCACGTTTTTTTAATAATGTTTTTTTTATCTTTTTTTTTTTTTAAAGCGGACGCTTGTTGTTGCTAAATGGAACACTCGCATTTGGCTATTTTTCTCTAAAAACATGTCTTTGTAATTTAGTGAGCCACAGGCTATATTAGGTTATAACTTTTTTTTTCTATAAAGTTTTTCAGGTTATAACTTTTAAATAAAAGAATAGTGATGTAATTACTACAGACTTTTTGTAGTATTTTTCTATTTTAATAAAACACAAAATGTCCCTACTTTTCCAATTGGTAGGGAGATGTGCAATTATTTGATTTTCACCTTCAAACCAAAAAAAAATCCCATCCCATAATGCAATGGGAATATTGCTTGCTTAGTTCCTGTCTAAGATGAGCTACCATTCAGTGTAAGGTAAGGAATGGGGTTCGGTGAGAACAGGGATTTTGTTTGTGAGGGCTTGTTGACACTTGCAAGTTGGGGGCTGTAAAAACAGTTGAGAAGCATTTTGCGACTGGGATACACTAATGTGATGGGGGTACTCTGATGTGATGTGGGTCTCTCATCATTAGGGGGCTTCTGATGTATGGGAGGGACTCTGAATTGATGGCGGACCTGTGATGTGATGGGGGGACTCTAATGTGGTGGGGGACCTCTGATGTGATGAGGGAAACTTTTTATGGGATTACTCCGATGTGATGGGGAGCTCTCATATATAGCAGGTCCTCTGATGTATAGAGGGGCTCTGATATATAGAGGGGGGCTCCGATGTGATGGATGGACCTCTGATGTGATGGGGGGGCTCTAATGTGAGGGAGGGCTTGAATGGTATGGTGTGACCTCTGATGTGAAGGGCAGACATCTGATGTGATGGAGGGCCTCTGATGTGGTGGGAGGATCTCTGATGTTATGGGGGGATTTAATGTGATGGGGGGGCTCAGTTGTAATGGAAGAGGACCTCTGACATGATGGAGGCGACTCTGATGTGATGGGGGGACCTCTGATGTTATGGTGGGGATTTAATGTGATGGGCAGGGCTCAGTTGTAATGGAAGAGGACCTCTGACATGATGGGGGGACCTCTGATGTGATGGAGGGACCTCTGATTTGAAGTTAATTTAATCAAGGCAGTTGTTTGCATTATCCCAGGTTCAGATTGCCCATTGAGGGGACCTCTGATGTTAAAGGGGGCTCTAATGTGGTGGGGGACCTCTGATGTGATGAGAGAACCTTTTGTATGGGATTACGCAGATGTGATGGAGAACTCTCATATATGATGTATAGAGGGGTTTTGATGTATAGAGGGGGGCTCTGATGTGATGGATGGACCTCTGATGTGATGTGGGGGCTCTAATGTGAGGCAGGGTTTGAATGTTATGGTGGGACCTCTGATGTGATGGAGGGCCTCTAATGTGATGGGAGGATCTCTGATGTGATGGTGTGGGGGCTAGGTTGTAATGGGAGAGGACCTCATACATAATGTTGGGACCTCTAATATGATGGGGTGATGGGGGAACCTCTGATTTGAAGTTGATTTCATCAAGGCAGTTGTTTGCATTATGCCAGGCTCAGATTGCCAATTTAGGGGACCTCTGATGTTAAAGGGGCTCTAATGTGGTGGAGGAACCTCTGATGTGATTGGTACCTCTGATGTGATGGGGGGAACACTGATGTGATGGGGGGGGGGGGCTCTGATGGAATGGAAGGGCCTCTGATGTGATGGGAGGATCTCTTATGTGATGGAGAGACCTCTGATGGGATGGGGAGCTCTGATGTGAATGTATGCTTCAGATGTGAAGTTAATTTCATCAAGGCAGTTATGTACATTGTCCAAGGTTAAGGTTTCCCATTGAGGGGATTTCTAATGTGAAAGGGAGCTCTAATCTGGTGGTTGAACTCAGTGGCAGCCATAAGGGGCGCAGGGGCGCCACCCCCCCCCCCAATCAATGCGCCCGGCCCCCAAATCTCCATGAGACAAATGGATTCCAATGCATTATTTTGTTTTGTTTTTTTGAAGCACATGATTTGAGCCTGAGGCTCTAACTGGTTGTGTGAAAATAGCAAATTAATATGTGTTATTGCCTTCCTGATTCTCCTCCCAGCCAATCAGGAAGCAGGTCCTGAGACTCGATTGGCCAGGGAGTCCATCTCCCGCGCGCGCGCGGGGGGGGGGGTATTGGCATTAGTGTGAGTAAGAGGGGGATGGCGGCGGTGGCGCAAGTGAAGGGGGGTTGTTTGGCACCTACACCCCCACACCCCAAATATTGAGCACCTGCCACAGGATGAACCTCTGATGTGATGGGGGTACTCTGATGTGATATGGGGGGTGAGGGGTTGATGTGATGGGAGGACCTCTGATGTAATGGTGGGAGGAGGGGTTGATGTTAACTTTTTACATTTTAGACTTAGGTGCCTCTGGATTCTGCATACTCCTAAAGGGTGCCTTGACTGAAAAAAAAGCTTGAGAAATGCTAATAGATGATGTGGCTGCTTGGTGGAGCCATCCACTACCATGCTAAATTCAAATATAGACCTAATGCTGCATATGGAAGCACACCACAATTCAGGCAAGAGGGGCGGTCTAGGGTTTGGGGATGTTGTAGGTGACCACGCTTTATGTTGCACCCTAAACATGAACGTAACATGAAACATGGTCTGAGGTGGATTTAGCCTTTAAATTTGTGTTTACTGGGGGCGTGGCCTGGACCGGCATGGTGTGAGGAGTGCTGAACGGGAGCTCCGCTCGCCGTATATCCGTATCCGCAAATCCTGGGGTCTTAATCGCCCTTAAACACTACCTACAACATCTACTAAAAGAGGGGAACACACAGGGAGAATGTCTCCGCCGAAGAAAGCCACGGACGCGGCTTCTAAACTTGCCAAATATCGTCTGCAAGACAAGGCGGCCGCAGAGGAAAATGGCGCCGATCAGCCTACCCCGCCTGATCCAAGTACAGACGACACTGCACGTGTACTCGAGGCAATCTCGGACTGTAAAAGTACTCTTACATGTAAGATAGAGGAGGTGAAGGTGGATGTCTCCCTGATCCGTCAGGATCTTCAGAAGCTGAGGGAGCGAGTCACGGAGACGGAGACCCGAATCAGCCAGGTGGAGGACAGTGTACCGCCATTACAAGTTTCAACTGAAAGAATGCAACATCAACTGAATGCGGTGCTCGCGAAACAGGATGATTTTGAAAATAGATTACGGAGGTGCAACCTAAGATTCGTGGGACTGCCGGAGGGTGCGGAGGGTTCTGACCCCCCTACGTTTCTCGAAAATCTGCTTACAACCACTTTTGGACGAGCTGAATTCTCCTCCTCATTCGTGGTGGAGAGAGCACACAGACTGGCATCCAGACCCCCCCCTCAAGGTGCACCTCCTAGAACCTTCATTGCCAAAATGCTCAACTTTCGAGACCGGGATGCCGTCCTCCGCCTCACCAGGCTTAAAGGAAATATCCCATACAAAAATGGAGAAATAAAAGTCTTCCCGGACTTTTCGGCGGAGGTCCAGAAGAAGAGGGCGCACTTCACAGAAGCTAAACGGCAACTAAGAATCCGCCGCTACGCATATGCAATGCTCTTCCCCGCCAGGCTTCGTGTGGTTGGCGAGGACAGAGCTCACTTTTTCGATACACCCGAGGCTGTTTTTGCGTGGCTGGAGGATCAGGCGGCGCCGGACAGAGCACCTGCTTGAGGCACCAGACGGCTCCGGAACTGCTGTGAGACACCCCCGAGTTCAACACGGAACACCTCAGAACACATCTGCTCCACATTCTACTAAGGTACTATACCCCCCCGAAACCCAGTAGATATCCCTTTCATCTCCCGGGACACTGCAAGAATAGACGATTTAATATTGGAAGATCGCCGTATCCTTTCCCTTTTCTTTCCATCCTCCCCCACACACTCCTCATCTGATGACTACCTCTTTCCCCATCACGCAACGGACCCCACATAACTAACTTGTGAAAGAGGCGGGCTGGGACCCGCTGGGACTCCCGGAACCTAACCCCAAATCATCCCTTTCTTATTTTTCATGCCAGTATGCTATCCTGAAGGTTACAATCTGGGAACCACACTACTCATGCTATTGTTCGCTCTTCAGCGAGTTATTGCCCCCATAGATGCAGGTTCCACAACGGACCCTGTCTATACAAGTTATAACTGTAACGTTCGCCAATTGGCGCAAGTTTTGTTTCCCTGGAATGTCCGGCAGACATGCCCTTCCCCTGTGTTAGAGGGGGGGCGCTGTATGTATGGATGGCCCAGAGTGTTGAAGTACAAGATGCATAGGTTATCACGTTGTCATAATGTATATGCTGCTAACGATGGAAAGAGTTTTATTCACAGGCGTATGTTTGATATACCACTACATTTGTGTTGTCTCATGCCACATGTCAGAGACCCATGGCTGCGGGGTGGGATGCTGGAGGATGTATACATTGGCTTCGTTGCTCCGGATGCGCCGTGCGGGACTACGCGCCACCCAGCTGGTTGGGGCGGGGCACTCGCTGGGCCGCCGAACCGACGAATCAATATTGGGCAGAATCTGTTATGATGTCTAAGTTGAAATGTGTTACATGGAACGTGCGGGGTATCAGAGCCAGGCCAAAAAGAAATGCAGTACTATCTGTTCTCAAAAGTATGCGTGCAGAGATGATGGTCCTGGTGGAGACCCATCTCACAGGACAACTGATGCTATCACTTAAAAAGCCCTGGGTAGGTTGGCTGTACCAAGCCCCTTATACTGCCAATTCCAGGGGAATAGCGATCATTGTAGCCAAAACGGTACAATTCACCTTACTGACCCTCCAATCTGACCCACAGGGCAGATTCTTATTTCTGCACGCCAGAATAAACGGGCTGGAACTTCTGATACTGGCAATTTATATACCCCCCCCGTTTCATTTTGATGTACTGAATGAGGGCTTGACGTTTATGTCTCAATATCCTAGTACCCCAGCAATTTGGTTGGGAGACTTTAACAATGTTATAGATAGAGAGCTTGACAGACTGACAATGCACCCATCTAACATGACTCCCCCACAACACACAAGATTTGGTAGATTCTTTAAAGAATTAGCACTGGTAGACACATGGCGACATCACCACCCCCAAGATAAAGTATTCTCTTGTTTTTCAGCAACGCATAACTCCATGTCCCGAATAGACATGATTTTTATATCCCGTTCCCTTCTCCCTATGTTAGAGGAGGAGGGATTCCACCCTCGTACACTTTCAGACCATACCCCATACTGGGTTGTAATTAAATTTGACTCCCCGCCTAATACATACACATGGAAACTAAATCCCTTTTGGCTGTCAGTGGTTCCAGAGATGGATGAACTGGGAATTGAATGGGACATATTTTTCCAGAATAATAAGAATTCAGCACCCTTTGATGTCGTGTGGGACTCCTTTAAATTACATGCCCGTATGACACTTGCCCATTGTATCACCAAACACAGGAGGACCTCCTCTCAAGTGGTAAGACAGGCGGAACAGGCCCTGTCGGACCTTGAGAGGGAGTTCTCTTCGAATCCAACTCCCATCATGGCAGATCAATTAAAACAACAAAACCGGTTAGTCACGGGTCTGCACTTTGAAAGAGCAGAGCGGAAAATATTCTACGCTAAACAAAGAACGTACGAGTGCGGGGAGCGGGCGGGTCGCCTCCTGGCATACCTAGCTCATATGGATATGAGACCACCCACAGTTGTGTCCCTTAGAGGTACCGATGGGGAACTGATATCTGAACCCGATAAAGTGGCAAGCGAGTTTCGCTCCTTTTTCCTATCCCTATACACCTCTACGGCCAATACTACCAACGAAGAAACAAAAACCCTGCTAAGAGACATTGATTTGCCCACACTCTCTCGAACTCACTTTGATATGCTCGAGGCCCCCATTTCCATAGATGACATTCTGGAGGCGCTGGCCACACTCAAAACCTCTAAAGCACCTGGATCGGACGGGCTCCCCCTTGAGTTTTATAAAACATACACAGAACATATCGCTCCCAGACTTCACAAGCTCTTCTCCCACATATTTAAATCCGGTACATTACCCCAATCTATGGCTGAAGCTTATATAGTGCTCATACCCAAACCCGGTAAAAATTTAGAACTCCCCGAATCCTATCGCCCAATATCCCTTCTTCAGCTTGATATAAAAATCTTGGCCAAGATCCTGGCGCTGCGCTTGAATAAAATTGTCCTCACTCTGATACACCCGGACCAAACCGGATTCATGCCCGCAAAAAACACGGCCTACAACCTTCGTAGACTACATATGAACCTGCAAGCCGAACATGATCAGATGGGCTCCAGAGTCATAGTATCCCTTGACGCCGCAAAGGCGTTCGACTCTGTAGAGTGGAACTACCTTTGGCAATGTTTGGAAAAATTTGGTTTCGGCCCAAAATTTATCAGATGGCTCCAGCTGATGTATAGGGGCCCTAGCGCCAGGATCTTGGTCAACGGGAGGGTCTCCGACTCCTTTCCTCTATCTAGGGGTACACGCCAGGGCTGCCCGCTGTCCCCTCTGCTATATGCTCTTGCGATGGAACCCTTGGCAGCATTGCTTAGATCACACCCGGGAATCACAGGTTTGAGGAGAGGTGGCCTGACAGAAAAACTCAGCCTCTACGCTGACGACATGTTGTACTTATCTGATTCTGGTCCCTCTCTGACAACAGCGCTAGAAATAATACAAACATTTGGAACACACTCAGGCTTAAAAATAAACTGGGATAAATCCCAGATCCTCCCTATAGATATAGGCGCATCCCCTCAGAATCAGGCCTCCTCTCCTCTCACGACCGTTAGCTCCATAAAATATCTGGGAATTACCATCACTCGTAACCCTGAAGAATACACCAAGTTGAACATAGAACCCCTAATTACCAGCTTGAAACACAAGACCCAGGTGTGGGCTAGGCTTCCCCTGGGAGTCATGGGTCGGGTGAACCTCATAAAGATGATCCTACTCCCCAAGTTCCTATACGTCTTTTGGCATGCCCCAATTTATTTGCCGCTTAGAATATTTAAATCAATCGAAAAAATTCTCAATTCATTTGTATGGGGGAAGGCCCGACATAAATTACCATGGCATGTACTAAAGAATCCCACGGATCTGGGCGGCGCCGCGCTCCCGGATTTTAATTACTACTATTTGGCAGCGCAGCTATCACATTTTTACTATCTTGACAAGTGCGATAAAGAAAGATATATGGTCCTGCTATGCTCCCAACAAACCCATTTGTACACTCACCCCTTTCAAATCATTTTCAGGGACCCCCCAGCCCCCGGGGTGGGGGGTGACCTTAAGGGCCTAGTATATGCTCACTGCAAAATTTGGGCAGTGGTGAAACGTAGATTGGCCCTACCAGCCACGCACTCACACACACCGCTGTGGGACAACCCAGGCCTAAGGGAACTACTACTTCTGCCAGGACGCCATATGTGGCTCGCTCGAGGGGTGAGGATACTTTCGGATGTGTATCAAGATAACAATCTGAAATCCTTCCAACAGCTTAAGGAGGACTTTGCTCTTCCCAATTCTATGCTTTTCAGATACCTCCAGCTCCGCCACGCCCTGCAGACCCAGTTTCGAGATGAATGTCCCAATCTAGAACAACTAGATATCCTATATGTTATTGCAGGGCAAGACCCCTCCAAACTTATCTCAGTTTTTTACAACTTTTTGATTCGCCCTGCGGCAGTAACCCTTGCCTACAGGGGGTTGAAGAATCGGTGGGCCGGTGACGTGGGGGAGCTGGAGGATGATGAATGGGAGGACGCACTGGACAACTGTAAGGTGGTGTCTACTAGACTAGCAGACAGGCTTACCCAACTGTATATACTGCACAGATCATACTTAACTCCCATGCGACTAGCTAGATTCAAACCCCAGCACAACCCCCTCTGCCCCAGATGTGACAGTCCTTCCAGTTCCTTCTATCATCTAATATGGGCGTGCCCAGCTATACAAGATTACTGGTCTCACGTGGTACAGTTCATACATGATGAAATGGGATCTCCCCTCAGGCTATGCCCCAAACAATGCCTGCTGGGAATTTTCCCAGATCCTGAGTCGGATAAATTCCATATCATCTTCCTTAGAGAATCATTGTTTATAGCTAGGCTACTTATAGCTAGAAAATGGATGAGGGTTGAAACACCTACATTGCAGGAATGGATCGCTGCTATCAACAATGTCTTACCCTACAAAAAAGAAATATACGCCCACAGAGGATGCCCATCCAAATATGAGAAAATATGGAGCTCCTGGTTAGATAACTCAGCTACCTGCAATTCCACGAGCGATAGTAACATATGAGTATAATAAACATACCCCAAAATATAATCTACTGATATATTGTGTGTACCGAAGCCCTGAACGCATGATAAGGTTTGATAGAGAATATTAATCCACAATACCTGTAACCAGTATGTGTAACTGTACAAAATGCACTGCTTACTCTGTCATTCATTACACCTTTGTAAATATGTCAATGCAATGTTTGATAACTACCTGTGTACTCTTTGCAATAATAAACAACGTTTGTTTGTAAAAAAAAAAAAATTGTGTTTACTCTGCTACTGTTGACTCTGCCTTCCTATTAAAACCAAATGTAACAATCTGAGACAGGAGCCACCATCTGAAAATAAAAATAATAGGAAGGCAATGAAGTAGATCACTGGTAGAGATGAGAAACAGTTGCGGGGGTTGCTGTTTTCCAGATCCTCCACCTCTGTGTGATCAGAACAGTCTATTAAATCCACAAAACCAGAGTGTTACTGTTTGTACAGCAACCAGCGGAGTGGAGCATGCTTCATTATATTTTAAGGGGCTTAACTTGTGGTTTTACTGGACAGAGAGTGTCAGGATAATCTGAACAACCCCAGAGCTCTGTGCTTTGTGTCCAGTATAAAATCACAATACCCGTGCTGCCGTTCTGTGTCACATCTGTGCAGTAATTAAAGCAATAAAAGTAATATCACTGTTAAATACAGCGCTGTAGTGTAAATAGGTTCCCATACTGTGCAAAGTTAAAGTGGTAATAAATGTTCAGCTTTTTTATTTTTTTAAACTCACCTGCTCTGTGCAGTGATTTTGCACAGAGCAGCCCCAATCCTTCTCTTCTAGGGTCCCCCAGCGGTGCTCCTGGCTTCTTTTCCTTGACCAGTGCCCCCCAACAGCAAGTACTGCGCCCCGAGCCCACCCAGTTGTGTGGCAATAGCAAATTAATATTCACTATTGTCTTCGTGCTTCTCCTCCCAGCCAATCAGGAAGCAGGAGGAGCGCGATTGGCTGAGAGGAGAAGCGATCGTATTGGCCGCTACTGGGAGGGGGGGGTGGGGAGGATGTACGGGGAGATTCGGAAGGGAAGATGGCTGCCATCATCAGAGTGATCTCTGTGCTCTGCATCGCCGCCCGATCACGTGAGCCCCCCTTTTCTTACCTGAATCCGATCGTTCCTGCCGCGAGCATGGGCCCAGCAGCTCCAACAGCTGTCTCGGGTCCTCATTGGATAGATTGATAGCAGCACAGCTATTGGCTCCCGCAGCTGTCAATCAAATCCAGTGACACAGGAGCCGGGGCCAACAGTCTGCAGTCTGTGTCAATGGACGCAGCAGCAGGACTCAGGAGCGCACCCGCACGGGTGCCCCCATAGAAAGTGTCTCTCTCCGTGGGGGCACCCAATGAGGGGAAGGAGCCAGGAGCGCCGCCGAGACACCCAAGAAAAGGGGGATTGGGGCCGCTCTGTGCAAAAACCCTTGCAAGGAACAGGTAAGTATGACATGTTTGTTATTTTACAAAAAAAAAAACAATAACTTTAAAGATATAGGATTGGGATTAACACGGTTTACGAGCGTTTCGCAATATGAGCTATTTTTGAAAGAAAATCCTGACCCGCTTTGCGAGCGTTGTCTCGCAAGATGAGCAGGATTCAAGCCGCTGGTGTGTGCAGTACCGCATTTGGCCAGAGGTGTGGGGGCACCAGAGACACTCAGAGACGCTCGGAGACCACTCGGCGTTTCGCAATACAAGCTATTTTTGTAAGAAAATCCTGACTCACCTTGCGATCGTTGTCTCGCAAGATGGCCAGGATTCAAGCTGCTGGGGTGTGCAGTACCACATTTGGCCAGAGGTGCGGGGGACCAGAGACGCTCGGAGACGTTCTGAGACACATGGAGACTCTTTGAGACCACTCGGAGACAGTCGGAAACACTCAGAAACGCTCAGAGACACTTGGAGGTGCTCAGAGACCACTCAGGAGACTGAGATGCTCTGAGAGATGCAAAGAAGCTTGGAGACCACTCAGAGACAGTTGGAAACACTCGGAAACACTCCATTCCCGAGTGTCTCTGAGCATCTTTGAGTGTTTCCCAGCATCTCCGAGAGGTCTCTCAGTTTTTCTGAGTGTCTCCGGCGCCCCCCGCACCTCTGGCCGCATGCAGTACTGCATAGACAAACAGTGGCTGTGGAACAGATTATTTGAGTTTCCATGACTTCCTATGGGGAAACTCGCTTTGATGTACTTTGAATTACAAGCATTCTTCTGGAACGAATAATGCTCATAATCCAAGGTATTACTGTATAGTTGATCATAAGGTAGCATGGAATTATCACTCTCTAAAAAGTTTCCACTATACGAAGTGTGAATCAGGCCTAATGCTGCGTACACACGACTGGACTTTTCGGCATCAAAGGTCCGACGGAATGAATCCGTCGGACAATTCGATCGTGTGTGGGCTTCATAGGACCTTCATTGGACTTTTTCTGTCGAAAAATCTGACGGACTTTAGAAATAGAACATGTTTCAAATCTTTCCAACGGACTCGAGTCCTATCGAAAAAAAAAAGTTTGTCTGTATGCTAGTCCAACGGACTGAAAACGACGCAAGGGCAGCTATTGGCTACTGGCTATGAACTTCCTTATTCTAGTCCGGTCCTACGTCATCAAGTTCGAAACGATCGGACTTTGGTGGGGTCATGTGTAGGCAAGTCCGTTTCGTCGGGACTCCGTCAGAACTCCGTCCAAAAGTCCTTCGTTCAGGCGGACGAGAAGTCTGCTTGTGTGTACACGGCATTAGGGCTTAGGTTGCAGTTTGGCAACACCAACCGGCTTGCCAAAAAAACATGTAAAAATCAAATGAGCTGGGTGGGAAATTCTCAGCTGAATAGTAATTGCATCCTATCATATGTATTATCCAATCAGATGCAGTCGATGTCCATGTATTCAGTCGTGTGTGCTGCAGCTGGCTTAATACAAAAAAGCCAGCAATGGAGAGTCTATCTATCCATGCTGTTTAACCTGGATGGAGGAACCGATTGAGTTTATCTCTTTAATTCCTATAACAGATGAAGTGCGTCCATCTGTTTTCCAAGTCAAAACAGCGAGGGATGAATTTCGCTCCACTATTATTATGTGCAGGTGTGAGCTTCATTATATAATCAGAATGTTCGGATGAGTCATAATCTTCACAACATCGAAAATCAAGACATCTGTACATTTCATAGACAACTACCGAATGATGAAACAAAAATTGCGCAGGGCGGTAGAATGTCAGTTTTACAGATACCGTATGTACCGTACCTGTCGCCAACGCACCGCTTTTGCGCTCAATGGGGAAAGGGCTGGAATCACGGACAATTTGAGATTGCGATTCGTAGTAGGACGATAATGTAACACTTTGTGCAAACACCTGGAATCTGCCCACCGCATTTCTGAGGGCTTGGAATTGCCGGGAGGGGGGTGGGTTTGTATACAGAGTATCTCCAACAATTTGGGTTTGAAATATAAATGAGTACAACTCGAAATCACAGAAAAAATGTCTTGTTAATGGTAAACTCCAGGCATACAGAAAAACATCAACTAATGCAATTACAGTATGTTGTCATTAAACAACCATTAAAAGTTTTTTTATATTCAGCTAGTGTAGGTATCAAAACGGATCTTGGCTTTGGGCTCCTGAAATCTCCCGCACGGCAACATACAGACTGACAGAGGACATTAGCAATCTTAAAGCTGAATTCCAGGTATGGATATTTTTGCATATTACATTGGCCTACCTGAGAACAATGTAACTATACACTCACCTTTATTAGGTCCACCTTGCTAGTAACGGGTTGGACCTCCTCTTGCCTTCAGAAGGTGCTGGAAACGTTCCTCAGAGATTTTGGTCCATAGTGACATGATAGCCTCACACAGTTGCTGCAGATTTGAGGGCTTCACTGTCATGATGCCAATCCCCCGTTCCACCACATTCCAAGGTGCTCTATTGGATGGAGATGTGGTGAGTGTGGAGGCCATTGGAGTACAGGGACCTCATTGTCCAGTGGTGAGATGATTGGAGCTTTGTGACATGGTGCATTATCCTGCTGGAAGGAGCCATCAGAAGATGGGGACACTGTAGTCATAAAGGGATGGACATGGTCAGCAACAATACTCAGGTAGGTCGTTGTGTTTAAATGATGCTCAATTGGTACTAAGGGACCCAAAGTGTGCCAAGAAAATATCCCCCCACACCATTACACTACCACCACCAGCCTGAACCGGTGATACAAGGCAGGATGGATCCATGCTTTCATGTTGTTTACATCAAATTCTGACCCCACCATCTGAATGTCGCAGCTGAAATCGAGACTCATCAGACCAGGCAACGTTTTTCCAATCTTCTATTGTCCACTTTTGGTGAGCCTGTGCGAATTGTAGCCTCAGTTTCCTGTCTGCCCATTCTCCTCTGACCTCTGAAATCAACAAGGCATTTTCCTCCACGTAACAACCGCTCACTGGATAGTTTCTCCTTTTCGGACGATTCTCTGTAAACCTGAGAGATGGTTGTGCATGAAAATCCCAGTAGATCAGCAGTTTTTGAAATACTCAGACCAGCCCGTCTGGCACCAACAACCATGTCACGTTCAAAGTCACTTAAATCACCTTTCTTCCCCATTCTGATGCTCGGTTTGAACTTTAGCAAGCCGTCTTCACCACGTCTAGATGCCTAAACGCATTGAGTTACTGCCATGTGTTTGGCTGATTAGCAATTTGTGTTACCAAGCAATTGAACAGGTGTACCTAATAAAGTGGCCGGTGAGTGTACATGCTTCATGCCTGGATGATCCCCATGGAAGCTGAAAATCATTGTACACATTTTTCGTTATTCAGAAATTTGGATGTATGCGAATTTCCGAATTACAATAGAAATGTAATTAAACAATTATGAAATAACCAATCAAAATTTCCGATGAAATTCGAATTCGAATAGTTTTTTCCTAAATCGAATTTGAATAGCTTTAAAATAAAGTTTGAACAGTTTTTGGATCAAATTTGAATTGTTTTGAAATCAAATTTGAATTTCTGAAGAGAATGAAATAAAATAGAAAATAAAGAAAAAGAATAAAAAGAGAATATAATAGAATAGAAAATAAAAGAATAGAATAGAATAGCGTAAAACACAACAGAATAGACAATAAAAGAATAGAAACAATTTAATTAAAAAAAGGGATAGCATAGAAAAGAATATAACAGAATAGAAAAGAAAATAAAAGAACAGAATAAAATAGAATAGAAAATAAAGGAAGAATATAATAGAATAGAAAAAGAAAAGAATAGAGAATAAAAGAATAGAATATAATAGAGTAAAACACAACAGAATAAGAAATAAAAAGAATAGAAAAAATAGAATAAGAAAAAAGGGATAGAATAGAAAAGAATAGAATAGAAAATAAAACAACAGAGTAAAATGGAATAGAAAACAAAGGAATGGAATAGAAAATAAAATAATAGAATAAAAAAAGAATAGAATAGAATAGAAAATAAAAGAATAGAAAAAAATAGGATTGAAAAAAATAGAATTGTAAAAAAGGGATAGAATAGAAAAGAATATAATGGAATAGAAAAGAATAAAATAGAAAATAAAACAACAGAATAAAATAGAATTGAAAATAAAGGAATGGAATAGAAAATAATATAATAGAGTAGAAAATAATAGAATAGAGAATAAAGGAATAGAATATAATAGAGTAAAACACAACAGAATAGGAAATAAAAAGAATAGAAAAAATAGAATAAAAAAAAGGGATAGAATATAAAATAATAGAATATAATAGAAAATAAAACAACAGAGTAAAATAGAACAGACAACAAAGGAATGGAATAGAAAATAAAATAATAGAATAGAAAAGAACAGAATAGAAAATAAAGAATAGAAAAAATAGAATTGAAAAAAAGGGATAGAATAGAAAAGAATATAATGGAATAGAAAATAATAAAATAGAAAATAAAACAACAGAATAAAATAGAATAGAAAATAAAGGAATGGCATAGAAAAGAATATAATAAAATAGAAAATATTAGAATCGAGAATAAAAGAATAGACTATAATAGAGTAAAACACAACAGAATAGGAAATAAAAAGAATAAAAAAGAATAGAATAGAAAATAAAACAGCAGAGTAAAATAGAATAGAAAACAAAGGAATGGAATAGAAAATAAAATAATAGAATAGAAAATACAAGAATAAAAAAAAATTGAATTGAAAAAAAGGGATAAAATAGAAAAGAATATAATGGAATGGAAAAGAATAAAATAGAATAGCAAATAAAGGAATGGCATAGAAAAGAATATAATAGAATAGGAAATAATAGAATAGAGAATAAAAGAATATAATATAATAGAGTAAAACACAACAGAATAGGAAATAAAAAGAATAGAAAAAAAATAGAATAAAAAAATGGATAGCATAGAAATTAATAGAATATAATAGAACAGAATAGAAAAGAAAAGAATAGAAAATAAAACAACAGAGTAAAATAGAATAGAAAACAAAGAAATGGAATAGAAAATAAAATAATAGAATAGAAAATACAAGAATAGAATAGAAAAAAAATAGAACTGAAAAAAATAGAATTGAAAAAAGGGATAGCATAGAAAAGAATATAATGTAAAAGAATATAGTAGAATAGAATAGAATAGAAGAAAATAAACCAGAAAGAATATAAACATCTTTTAAAATTCAAATTTCAAATAGTATTAATTCAAATTTGAATAGAATAGAAAATAATAGCATAGAACAGAATAAACAATAGAAAAGAATAGAAATAGAAATAATATAACAATATAACTGTTTTCCGAACTTCAAATGTTGCATAGAATAAATTAGAATTTGAATAGAAAATAATATAATATAATAGAAAAGAAAAGAATAGAACAGAAAATAAAAGAACAGAATAGAAAAAAAAAAACAATAGAATAGACTGGAAGAGAAAGAATATAACCATCTTCTAAAATTCAAATTTCGAATACAATAAATGTGATTTCAAAGGGAATTCGATTCAAAAGCAATGCGAATGAAATTCTAAAAATTTGAATTGATATGAATAAACGAAACAAATTCCCGAAAACAAATTAAACGCATTTATCTAAACAAATTCATGTAAATAACGAACTGAAACCAATACTGATATCGGTGCAACGCAAATTTTTTTTTAGCCTTCCGTAGGGGGTGGGGGGTAATTCCTCTCAGTGACCACAAGTGTGAGGATCATTCTTCCCACTCACCACCATACTAATGTATCAGGAGTTGTAGATATGGGAATTATTAGCCGGGGTTCCCTGAAACCGGAAGGTCATTTCAAGGGTTCCTCCGTGTTGAAAAGGTTGGGAAAGGCTGCTATAGGTCATTCTTTATGTTATGTCATTTTGCACTGCGGCCCATCTAAAATGTCCTATATGTCACGTCTCCTGGTGCTCTCTGTGACATTGAAGTGCCTGGAATCTTAGTCGTAATTGCATATTTTATGCACAAAGACTTTTAAAACCTGCTGCATTCATGGTATTTCCTTTGCCAGTAACTCAAGGTTTGTACTTAAACTAATAATATGTAGACTTATTTATTTATTTTTTTTAATAAATACTGGTCACTTTAGAAAGCAGATATTAGTACTTTACTCCCACATATAGTTAAACATTTACAATTGTGCAGTCCATGCCTGGTCATATTCAAGGTCAGCGCTTAATAGAGAGGCAGGCATGCCCGCTAAGTACAGTTCTAATAGAAGCGGATGCAAGAAAACTATAATTTGGTAAAATTGCAGAGTTCGCTATGTCAAATTATTCCAATATATCCGTTTGCCTCAATTTATTCTAAGGCTTTTTAGAGTCCATCAGGCCCGAGCGTAACACGCAAGTGAGAAATATCTTTATATTATCCATCCGTTGAAAAAAAAATGCAAATCTCCGCATGCCCGAGCCGCGTCCTCCAGGGTCAGACTGATGAGCGAGGTTCAGCTTTTCAATGGCGGTACATAAAACATAAAACAAAGAAAGCTTGCAAATAAATCAAGCCTGACACAAATGCCACAGGTTAGAGGGGCAGGACACCCATAAAAAATAAGCACGGATTAATTAACTTTTAGCAGTGAGCTGCGTAGCTCATGCGAGCAGATCATGGTTTCGAAAAAAAAAAAAGAAAAAACAGATGGCAAATTACAGAATCAAAAAGTAAAGTTTAGCCTCTTGGTCATGAAAAAAAAGATACATAATAAAATGGACTTCTGCGAAAACCTTAGTATAAAGTTAGCCTGTTGGACATGGTCAGGAGGTCAGGCTTGGAGACCAATATCAATAGCAGTAGAGAGGCTCCAACAGACCAGCTGGATAGGTTCAGTAGCAGGTCACCCTGGCGGTTGACGCGGGCTCACCCGAGGTGAGGAATTTAAGCACTAACCGGTGTTCACCAAAGCTCCTGATGGTGGAGATGGGTTTTGTTGCATGTTAGTAATAGGTCACGGTCTTCAGGATCGCCCCACTAGGAGGTGAGTAGGCTGGGGTCCAGTAGCAGATTTTGCAGGTAGGGATCAAGCAGAAGCGTAGTCAGTAAAAAAGCCAAAGTTCCGTAACAAGTGGTTGCAGGTTGGGGGTCAAACAGAAGTGTAGTCGAGGAACAAGCCAAAGGTTGGTAACAAGTGGTCGCAGGTTGGGGTCAAGCAGAAGTGCAGTCAAAGGAACAAGCAAAACAGTTGGTAACAAGCGGTTGCAGGTTAGGATCAAGCAGAAATGTAGTTGAGGAACAAGCCAAAGGTCGGTAACAAGTGGTTGCAGGTTGAGGTCAAGCAGAAGCACAGTGGAGGAACAAGCCAAAGGTCGGTAACAAGTGGTTGCAGGTTGGGGTCAAGCAGAAGCACAGGGGAGGAACAAGCCAAAGGTTGGTAACAAGCGGTTGGAGGTTGTGATCTAGCAAAAACATAGTTGAGGAGCAAGCCCAAGGTTGATTAGTGAAGATACGGATGGCAGCAGGAGTGACAAGAGCAACATATTGGCTGGAGAGAGAACAGTAATCTGGCAAACAGGAAGTGCAAGGGCATGGGTAAAATAGGAAGGAGGAGCAAGGTTCCAGAGAAACAAGGTTCAAGGCAAGATCATTTAAGACATTGTTCAGGTAGCTGTCCAGCATCCTAGATGGCTCAGCAAGAAGAGACATCGCCAGACACAGCAAAGGTTGCAGGTTCCGACCTGGTTCCTGACACTAGGTGCTTGGTCATGTAATCTATGCTGAAGGTATGAAGTGATGGGTGGGGCAACGTTTACCTTGGCTGATTTCCCCATTTAGCAACAGCATTCCTTATTAGATGAAGAAGGAAGGAGGAGAAATGATGAGTTGGTCAGTTGAGTTTAAAGCCCAACTCTTATGCCGCGTACACACGGTCGGACTTTTCGTCTGCAAAAGTCCAACGGACGCTGACGGACTAAAGCTGGCTGGTAATCCGATCGTGTGTGGGCTTCTCCGGACTTTCAACTGACTTTTTTAGCCTCAAATCCGACGTACTTTAGATTTGAAACATGCTTCAAATCTTTACGTCGTAACTACGACGGACCCCGAAATCCGCTCGTCTGTGTGCTAGTCCGACGGACAAAAAGCCACGCTAGGGCACCTATTGGCTACCGGCTATGAACTTCCTTATTTTAGTCCGGTGTACGTCATCACGTACGAATCCGTCGGACTTTTGTGTGGTCGTGTGTAGGCAAGTCCGTTCGTTAGAAAGTATGCCGCAAGTCCGCCGAAAGTCTGCCGGAAGTCTGTCGGACAGGCTGTCTGACTTTTGTAGACGAAAAGTCCGACCGTGTGTACGCGGCATTAGAAATTTGAACATTCCTCTTGACAGAGGGGAAATGCCTACACATCAAGGGTTAGCTGCTCATTTAGGTCTAAAGGGCATAGAAAAGAAGACAATCATATGGCATCAGTTAAAGAAACCCTGCAAAGGGTGGGCCAACTCAATATTGAACCCTACGGACTAAGACTAGGGTGCCATTAAAGTTCATGTGCGTGTAAAGGCAGGTGTCCAAATACTTTTGGTTATATAGTGTATGGGCAATTGCAGAACCTAATTGAACTGTGTTCTCTCCGCCTGTGTCTGATTGGCCATTTTGATAGCACACCCCATCCAATCAGATAAGGTAGTGCAGCCGTGATAATGCTTCGCTC
Source organism: Lithobates septentrionalis (assembly GCA_037952835.1). Classification (NCBI taxonomy): domain Eukaryota; kingdom Metazoa; phylum Chordata; class Amphibia; order Anura; family Ranidae; genus Lithobates; species Lithobates septentrionalis. The sequence continues at coordinate 2,038,359 of JBBDGP010000364.1, forward strand.
ACCGTTGTCTATTGCCATTACTACGAATACTACTCTATATAATTGTCGGGTAGATGTGACTTATGCCTAAACATTTTGCCTCCGTGTCAATGCAGGTAAATGAATGGCCCAGGGTGAGTCGTCGATCTAGAAGTCCAATTTTCTCAGCATCAACATTTATACCAATAACTTTTTAAAAACACATCACAACTTAACGTGCACAAGTGTAGGAGGAACTGAGCCGTTCTGAGTAATTTACACACAGTAATTACAGGATTCTGCTAAGTGTCGCTCACGATGATGCAAGCACTATGATATTATTTTATTTTTCCTTTTTTTTTTTTTTTTTTTACGAAAGCATTTGGGTACAACAAAGAGAGAAATTTTAAAGCGGAACAGGGGATGGAAATCATCTACCCCTCTACACTGCAAGGTTTAACTGCTCATTCCTCCTAGGGGTTGATGGAAAAGGTGATGAGAAGTAAGGTAATATACTTACCTTATTCCTTGCTTCTGCAGGCTTCCTCCTCTTCATGCAACTGGTCCCCCCAGACCAAGCCAGAGCTGTAGGTATTTACAATCAGTTTGACTTCTACATTTAAATCACACCAAACTTTCTAAACAAAGGGCCAGTTTATTGTCCTTCAGACTTTAGGAGTGCCGAACTGTGGCCAGTGGGAGTATAAAATGCCCCGGCATCAGTTGGAGTGGACAATGTCTCTGACTTGGTGGTCAGTAGGAGTAAAGAAATTACTTAGCGCCTGTGGTCAGTAGGATGAGAAATAGTGCCCCATTGTTGGTGTCAGTGGGAGGAAGAGTGCCCTATATTTGATTCCAATGAAAAAAAAAAGGGCATCCAAGAGGCGCTGGGACTTTTATATTAAGGTTATCTGCTCACAACGGGCATGGCTACCCTACTGTGGGTACTCCAGCAGATTACCAGGAAAAGATGTACATATATGGAATTGTTGATGTCAGCGGGCGGAATAGTGCCCCGTCGTTGGTGTAAGTGGAATTAATAGTATCCCATCATTGATGTCAGTGGGAGGAATAGTGCCCCGTTGTTGGTGTCAGTGGATAGAATTGTACCCCGTGGTGGTGTCAGTGGAAGGAATAGTGCACCATTTTTGGGGTCAGTGGAATAGTACCCCACTATTGGTTACAGAAGAAGGAACAGTACTCCACTGATGGTAAGGAATGGTGCTTCATTGTTGGTGTCAGTGGGATGAATAGTGCCTCATATCAGTGGTAGAAACAATCTTCCAAGGGCCAGATAATTGCATGCAAAGGACCATGTCAGTCCTGCAAGTCCCAGTTTGGAGACCGCTGATTTTAAAAAAATTACCCAAAAACTATGAGAGAAAGTAACCCCCCCTTTTCCATCATATACAGTACTCTGTCATTTAGGGGCAAAGGCAAAGTCTTCAGCCTTGTGTAAGCCCTATATAACTCCTTAGCGCATACACAAGGCTTCCTTTCTTTACTAACTGGGACTCAATACAGCAACATGGGAGCAAAAGGAAAATGAGTAAATCCAGCTGGTTGAGCTGCCATTGAAGTGAGCCCTGGTATTCAAAGCCCAGTCAGTTCTCTGATATCATCCCAGGTTATGGATGGGCCTCAACATCCTTCTGTCCAATGCAGGGTTTCTCTGTGATCCTAGCAGAGTGAAGCGCTTTAAAGGAGCAGGTGGATTAGCCTTGTACCAGACTTAATTAGATTATGTTCATTTTGGGCTTTTAGAAGGAAAACTGTTTTTTTTGTTAGCTAGGATATTGTTAATGGATCATGAACCATCTGGAGCCAGCACCATCAGTCAGTGAAATAGAGGGTGGAGAGCCTTGAGTGGAGTGGTCGGGGCTACCTGCAGGACTGCTGATCCTGCATTGTATGGGAAGAAGCCAAGGACCCACACATAACCTAGGAGTAAGGATGAGCTCTGGCGTGTTCGCATGCTGCACGTGCCGATCCCACCAGGAAGTCGGCACGACGCAGCGCTAATCACAGGCAGTGAGATATTTCCTGATCTCTGCAGCCGCACATCGGGAAATGTCTCACTGCCTGTGATTAGCACTGCGCCGTACCGACTTCCTGGCGGGCTTGACACGTGCAGCATGCGAACGCGCCGGAGCTCATCCTTACCTAGGAGTACTCAACTTTGGAGCACTGACTGCTGGTAGAGCAAGGAATAAGGTAAGTAGTATATAGAAAAGATAGGTATATCACAGTGATGGCGAACCTTGGCACCCCAGATGTTTTGGAACTACATTTCCCATGATGCTCATGCACGCTGCAGTGTAGTTGAGCATCATGGGAAATGTAGTTCCGAAACATCTGGGGTGCCAAGGTTCACCATCACTGGTATATCACTTCATTCATCATCTCTTTTGGCAAAACCAGCAGTTAAACCTTGTGGTGGGTTGGGGTGACCCACTGCAAGGGTATATTTTTTTTTGTCCCCCCGGCATTCAGCTTTAATGCGCACTGGAACAGTTTGCTTTACTGGGAGGATAAAATAGCATAAAATATTTACAAACTTGGCATGTAATTATAAACCTACCATTGTTTGTCCAATAAATGTGCTCGACTGGCTTGAATCCAGATAAAGTGCAATGAATGTCATTGGAAATATGAATACAATGTTTGCTCTGTAATTATAGACACTAAATATAAAACTGCATGGGATTTACAGGAGAGGAGAAAGGAGGCAAAGGGTAGAAGAGACCGAAAGGCACTTGGTTCTGTGAATGTGATTTGGCAAAGCTTCCGATTGATTTTGAATTTCAGAGATGGTCCACTTGGTTTCCCGATTTGCATACTTGTCAATTGTCCAGGATATGCCAGGACAGTCTCATATCTTGGAGCTCTGTTATCAGATTAGAGGTGCCTCCATCACATCAGGGCACCCCCCTGACATCAGAATCCCCCTTGTCAGAGGCCCCACATCAGAGTGTTCCAGTCACAGAGTCCCCCAACACTGAACCCCCAATCACACAGCACCCCCATCACTGAGCCCCCAATCACACAGTCATCACTGGGACTCCAATCACACAGTCCCCCCATCACTGAGCCCCCAATCACACAGTCCACCTCCATCACTGAGCCCCCAATCACACAGTCCACCTCCATCACTGAGCCCGCCATTCACACAGCCCCCTCATCACTGGGACTCCAATCACACACTCCACCCCCATCACTGAGCCCCCAATCACACAGTCCACCCCCATCACTGAGCATCCAATTGCACAGTCCTCCCCATTACTGAGCCCCTCGATCACACAGCCCCTTATCACTGAGCCCCTAATCCTACAGTTCCCCCCCATCACCGAGCCACCAATCACACAGCACCCCTAATCACTGGGACTCCAATCACACAGTCCCCCCATCACCGAGCCCCCAAGCACATAGTCCACCCCCATCACTGAGGTCCCAATTCCACAGTCCCCCCATTACTGAGCCCCTCAATCATACAGCCCCCTATCACTGAGCCCCCAATCCTACAATCCCCCCATCACCGAGCCCTCAATCACACATTTCCCCCCATTACTGAGCCCCCAATTGCGCAGTCCTCCATCACTGAGCCCCTCAATCACACAGCCCCCTCATCACTGAGCCCCAAATCACATGCCCTTTATTGGCGCCATGCACTGAAATGGCCTCCAACACTATGATGCTGTGTGTCCTGACCATAGAGCTTTATTGGTTGTCATGGTGCTGGTGGCTGGCGGCTGGCCTGACTGCAATATGGCAACTCATGATGCTGGTCCAGGCCAAACTGGGTCCTGTGCTCGGGGGGGGGGGACAAAAATGGTACCCTGGCTGAGATATAGTGGCGTAGCTAGTATGCAGTGCCAGGGCAAGGTCAGGCAGAACATGCCAAATTGCACCCCCCCTCCCTTCCCATGATGTATGAGCATTATGTGTCAGCAAAAATCTCCTCCCCACAAAAGAAAATCAAGCACTAACCTGCATGCTCGCCCCCTAAGCATAAACTCCCCTCTCCAGCAAAAATCTTTGCCCCCCATCCCCACAGCTAAAATTCTCTCTCTGTCCCCAGCTCAAATTTCCCCCCACCCCCCACCCCCCAAAAAAAAAAAATTCCCCTCTACCATATTACTACCCAAATTCCCCTTCTCAACACAAATTCCCTCCCCCCAATCTCCTTGTGGTTCTCCTCACCACATAATACTGCAGTGCCCAGGGCAGCCACCCCTCCTGCCCATCCCTTGTTCTGGCCCGCTAATATGCCATAAGCCATAACTAACCAAGAATCTCAATCTTTAGGGAATTGCAACTACAGAATAGGTAACACCGATATAACACCGATAAGTACCTGCACTGATAGAGAGGAGGTAGTAAAAGGTAGAAAATGATCACCATAGCTGCTAGTAGTAAGTATGTTTCCTTTTAGCGCCATTCGAGCAGAATGCAGTATAATGTGTTCACATCTCATTCGGATGGCAGTATGACAGTCCCTGGGATAGCTGTGAACCAGTCAGGTGCATATAAATTAGAATTTTACAGCTCGGCACAAAAAAAACAGCCACAAATACTCAAAAATGTACAACGTGTTTATAACGAGAGACATCCTACACACCTTTCAGATAAAATTCCAGGAGAATAAGAGTACACGGGAGGAAAGATCACGTCAGCTGACATCTTTCTACCAAAATTCATTTGCAGAGAACCAACCCCCCCTGTGTTTTTTTTTTTTTTGATTCTCCTTAAAACTTTTTTTACTTAAAATAGATGTAAACCCAGCCAGTAAAAGTCAGATCTAGATCCCCGAGTGAAGGGCTGTAGCTCTAACTCATAGAAGTCTTGAGATCGGAGAGCAGCTTACCTATGGAGCACAGCAGGCTGGCTTTGCTGGATGATGGCTAGGGGGCAGAAGTGTTATTATGGCCATGAGCTAAATTACCATTTAACACATTTTTGTATGAACCAATGGGGATTAGAGACACCGACATCCCAGGAAAGAACATCTTTGGAATTGCACAAAAAGGGGGATTTTAAGGGTGCCATAAACACATACTTCATAAAAAATATAATTTTTTTATTTTACTCCAACATTAAAAAATATGTAAATAACAAACAGATATTAAAAGCAAGCAAGGAATATTGTATACAAATGTTTATGCTCTTCACATGTTTTGCCAATGGGCTTCTTCAGGAGCTTTAAAGCATCATGTGTATTATCACAACTATAAAGACATAAATACACTGTATTAAGACACAATTATAGTACAGTTGCAGTAGAAATTATGAAAATAAAATAAAAATACAATTAACAAATGAATATTTGCAAAGAATATACACTATATTAGCTAAAGTATTGGGGCACCTGCCTTTACACGCACATTAACTATAATGGCATCCCAGTCTTAGTCCGTAGGGTTCAATTTTGAGTTGGCCCACCCTTTGCAGCTATAACAGCTTCAACTCTTCTGGGAAGGCTGTCCACAAGGTTTAGGAGTGTGTCTATGAGAATGTTTGACCATTCTTCCAGAAGCGCTTTGTGAGGTCAGGCACTGATGTGGACGAGAAGTCCTGGCACGCAGTCTCTACTCTAATTCCTTCCAAAATGTTCTATTGGGTTGAGGTCAGGACTCTGTGCAGGCCAGTCAAGTTCCTCCATCCCAAACTCCCTCATCCATGTCTTTATGGACATTGCTTTGTGCACTGGTGCGCAATCATGTTAGAACAGGAAGGGGCTATCCCCAAACTGTTCCTACAAAGTTGGGAGCATGAAATTGGCCAAAATGTCTTGGTATGCTGACGCCTTAAGAGTTCCCTTCACTGGAACTATTGGGGCCAAGCCCAACCCCTGAAAAACAACCCCACACCATACTCCCCCCTCCACCAAATGATTTGGACAAAATACACTTGCCAATAGAATCCTCTTATCTAGATCTGGATCGACTACCGAAAAGGGGGTGGGCGAAACAGAAAAAAAAAACCCACTAGGAAGTGGGGGGGTTTGTAGGAATTAATCGAAGGGGAGGAAAGAGATAGGAGGGTGAGGGACATATTGAGGGCATGGAGGAAAGACAGACCTTCGCGAGACCTCTCCAGTGGGTGGACCCCCTCCAGTCCCCACACCCTCCTCGGGGGTATGGAGGAAAGACAGACCATCGCGAGACCTCTCCAGTGGGTGGACCCCCTCCAGTCCCCACACCCTCCTTGGATAGGTATTACATATGGATCAGTTACCAAACATGTAGATATGTAAGAGGGCATTTGAAGAATTCCTTTAAAAAAAAGGGGGGGGGGGTAAGAGGAAAGATAATTTACTGAGCACGTTTAGTCAAGGAAGGAGGGTTTGTCAAGGATATACAAAATGAAAAAAGGAGACATAGTTACATAGTTACATAGTAGGTGAGGTTGAAAAAAGACACAAGTCCATCAAGTCCAACCTATGTGTGTGATTATGTGTCAGTATTACATTACATATCCCTGTATATTGCGGTCATTCAGGTGATTATCTAATAGTTTCTTGAAGCTATCAATGCTCCCCGCTGAGACCACCGCCTGTGGAAGGGAATTCCACATCCTTGCCGCTCTTACAGTAAAGAACCCTCTACGTAGTTTAAGGTTAAACCTCTTTTCTTCTAATTGTAATGAGTGGCCACGAGTCTTATTAAACTCTCTTCTGCGAAAAAGTTTTATCCCTATTGTGGGGTCACCAGTACAGTATTTGTAAATTGAAATCATATCCCCTCTCAAGCGTCTCTTCTCCAGAGAGAATAAGTTCAGTGCTTGCAACCTTTCCTCATAACTAAGATCCTCCAGACCCTTTATTAGCCTTGTTGCCCTTCTTTGTACTCGCTCCATTTCCAGTACGTCCCTCCTGAGGACTGGTGCCCAGAACTGGACAGCATACTCCAGGTGCGGGCGGACCAGAGTCTTGTAGAGCGGGAGAATTATCGTTTTATCTCTGCAGTTGATCCCCCTTTTAATGCATGCCAATATTCTGTTTGCTTTATTGGCAGCAGCTTGGCATTGCATGCCGTTGCTGAGCCTATCATCCACTAGGACCCCCAAGTCCTTTTCCATCCTAGATTCCCCCAGAGGTTCTCCCCCCAGTGTATAGATTGCATTCATATTTTTGACACTCAAATGCATTATTTTACATTTTTCTACATTGAACCTCATTTGCCATGTAGTCGCCCACCCCATTAATTTGTTCAGGTCTTTTTGCAGAGACAAAATACACTGGCCAATTGATCCCTCTCATCTAGATCTTGATCGACCACTGCAAAGGGGGAGGGGGAAACAGAAAAAAATTTTGAAAAAAAAACCCCACGGGGGGAAGGGGGGTGATTTCTTGGGTTTGTAGGAATGAATAAAAGAGGAGGAAAGAAAACAGGGGGTAAGAGACATATTGAGGGTATGGAGGAAAGACAGACCATCACAAGACCTCTCTGGTGGGTGGACCCCCTCCAGTCTCCACACCCTCCTTGGATAGGTATTCTATATGGATCATATACCAGATCCTTTGCTAACTCCCTCCAAAAGGAGGGGGGTGAAGGTATAGAATCGATTATGTTGATCATTTACTTATTGGGACATTGGACCTGGGAGTCAGCAAGGCTTTGGTAATGGTCAGTGGTGCGTTAATGGAACCAGCAGGCCCAAGTGGATGTGTTGTTCCTCTTCCTTTGCCACTGCCATTCCCCGCGCTGCAATTACCATTCTGGTGTGCAGGTACGAGAGGTGAAGTAGTGAAAGACTTGAAGGATCAAATCCAGCTTTATGTTTAGTAAATACCGATAAGTGACACTATTTTGTTTTGTTACATACAGCTGGGAGCATTTCCGAGCCAACGTTGCCTGCTAGTAGAGGGTATCTTTGATGAGAAAGTAGCTTTCTTCCATTGCCGGGGTCCCGGTGAGACAGGCAGGGAAAGCTGGCTAATTGCACCCAGCGATCGCTGTGTTTATATGTACAAACACTCGGCAGTGATAACACAACAATTTGAAGTCAGGCTGAGAGAAGGAGCAGATTATAACCCACTTTAACCTGCAATTAGCCGAGAAGTGAAAGCCCGAAGTGAGCTCAATCCATTAAGCCGCGCACATTCGACTCATGGCTAAGCATCGACGCCTCCTAGAATTTTTTTTTTTTGGAATGAATTTTAAAAAGTACCATTGCTTTTTTATGTATAGCCTTCCCGATTTAGTAAATGCACTGTTAAAACAAGAATTTCAAGTAGGCTACATCATTCCATTAGAACACAGTCAGTGTAATGACACGCTGGCCTTATTAATTGAGTTGTTGTTTTGCTAACAGTTTTTGAATGGAGTCCTACGGACCTGCTACAGTTAGAAAGTCATCCACTGCAATAACTAGCTCTGGGGTTGGTATTATGGAGAAGACCCCCAGTACAAAATTTCATACCAAGTCTTTTTGAAATGTTTATTGATTTCTGACGTGTTTTGGAGAAAAAGCCTCCCCCTTCCTCAGGACTAGTGTACCAGACAATAATAAAAAGTGAAACGTTCCATAAATATCGCATATTAAATCTTACTGTATTGTATATTATGGTGTGATATGTTTTGCTGGTTATTGCTTTTTGTATTTGCTGTTTTATTGGTTAGGAGTTTCAAGTAAATTCAACGTGTTTCGGAGGAAAAGCCTTCCTCTTCCTCAGGTCTAATGTACCAGACAATAATAAAAAAGTGAAACTTTCCATAAATATTGCATATTTAAATCTTATTGTATTGTATATTACAGTATGATATGTTTTGCTGGTTATTGATTTTTGTATTTGCTGTTTTATTGGTTAGGAGTATCAAGTAAAATCAACATGTTTCGGAGGAAAGGCCTTCCTCTTCCTCAGGTCTAATGTACCAGACAATAATAAAAAGTGAAAGTTCCATAAATGTCTCGTACTAAATCTTACTGTATTGTATATTACAGTATGATATGTTTTGCTGGTTATTGCTTTTTGTATTTGCTGTTTTATTGGTTAGGAGTATCAAGTAAAGTCAACGTGTTTCGAAGGACAAGCCTCCCCCTTCCTCAGGGCTAGTGTACCAGACAATAATAAAAAGTGAAATGTTCCATAAATATCGCATATTTAAATCTTACTGTATTGTATATTACAGTATGATATGTTTTGCTGGTTATTGCTTTTTGTGTTTTCTGTTTTATTGGTTAGGAGTATAATGTAAAGTCAACGTGTTTCGGAAGAAAAGCCTTCATGTTCCTCAGGGCTAACGTACCAGACAATAATAAAAAAGTGAAACGTTCCATAAATATCGCATATTAAATCTTACTGTGTTGTATATTACAGTATGATATGTTTTGCTGGTTATTGCTTTTGTATTTGCTGTTTTATTGGTTAGGAGTTTCAAGTAAAGTCAACGTGTTTCGGAGGAAAAGCCTTCCCCTTCCTCAGGGCTAATGTACCAGAAAACAATAAAAAGTGAAACGTTCCATAAATATCGCATATTAAATCTTACTGTATTGTATATTACAGTATGATATGTTTTGCTTGTTATTGCTTTTTGTATTTGCTGTTTTATTGGTTATAAGTATAATGTAAAGTCAACGTGTTTTCGAAGAAAAGCCTTTCTCTTCCGTCAGGGCTAACGTACCAGACAATAATAAAAAAGTGAAAACAAGCCATAAATATCTCATATTAACCTCTTGCCGACCAGCCACCATCATTAGTCCCTAGGTGTACGTCGGCCGCTTTAAGAAGATATAGGGGGCGCGCGGCGCGACGCCTGGGGTGATGCGCGTGGCCGGCGACCGCAATGTCCGCCGGCCATCGGCGATCGCTCCACAGAGAGCCATAACGGGGATCTGTGTATGTAAACAAACAGATCCCCTTTCTGACAGGGGAGTAGAGAGAGATCTGCTGTTCCTAGTGATCAAGAACAGCGATCTCTCTCCTCCTCCAGTCAGTACACTCCCCCCACAGTTAGAAACACCTCCATAGGACACACTTAACCCCTTGATCTCCCCCTAGTTTTAACCTCTTCCCTGCCAGTGACATTTATACAGAAATCAGTAGCTATTTTTATCTCTAATCGCTGTATAAATGTCACTGGTCCCAAAAAAGTGTCAAAAGTGTCTGATCTGTCCGCCACAATGTTCCAGTCCCGCTAATAATTGCTGATCACCGCCATTACTAGTAAAAAAAATAATAAGAATAATAAAAATGCCATAAATATTTCCCATAGTTTGTAGACGCTATAACTTATGCGCAAACCAATTAATATACGTTTATTGCAATTTTTTACCAAAAATATGTAGAAGAATAAATATTGGCCTAAACTGATAAAGAATTTTTTTTTCTTTTTTGGATATTTAATATAGCAAATAGTAAAAAATATTGTGTTTTTTTTTTCAAAATTGGGGCTTTTTTTTTTGTTTATAGCGCAACAAATTAAAACCACAGAGGTGATCAAATACCACCAAAAGAAAGCTCTATTTGTGGGGAAAAAAAGGACATCAATTTTGTTTGAGTACAACCTCGCACGACAGCGCAATTGCCAGTTAAATTGGCACGTTGCCGTATCACAAGAAATGGCCTGGTCATTAAGGGGGCAAATCCTTCTGGGGCTGAAGTGGTTAAATACTACTGTATTGTATATGATGGTATGTTTTGCTGGTGATCGCTTTTTGTATTTGCTGTTTTATTGGATAAGAGTATCAAGTAAAGCCAACGGGTTTCGGAGGAAAAGCCTTCCCTTTCCTCAGGGCTAATGTACCAGAGAACAATAAAAAGTGAAACATACCATAAATATCTCATACTAAATATTACTGTATTGTATATTATGATATGTTTTGCTAGTTATTGTATTTGCTGTTTTATTGGTTAAGAGGACAAGTAAATCCAACGTGTTTTGGAGGAAAAGCCTTCCCCTTCCTCAGGGCTAGTGTACTAGACAATAGCAAAAAGTGAAACAAACCCTAAATATCTCATATTAAATCTTACTGTATTGTTTATTATGGTATGTTTTGCTGGCTATTGGTTTTTGGATTTGCTATTTTAATAGTTAGGAGTATCAAGTAATGCCAACATGTTTCGGAGGAAAGCCTTAACCTTCCTCGGGGTTAATGTACAAGAGAACAATAAAAAGTGAAACATACCATAAATATCTCATACTAAATATTACTGTATTGTACATTATGGTATGTTTTGCTAGTTATTTTATATTTCATGTTATAACAAGTATCAGGTAAAGCCAACACATTTTGGAGGAAAAGCCTTACTGACTTAACAGTATCCACAGGCAGTGTTAACTCACTAGGAAGTCTCAGATCAGAGACTTTACTAAGGATGTTTTTCCTTTCCTTGAAGGCGAATAGACATTCCTATTCCCTATCTCAAAGTCTCATTAGGTAGAGTAAAGCAGGAAATCATTCTGTAGGGGAGGGGCTTGAAGTGTCTATCAATAAAAAAAAAAAAATGCAGTGGCAAAACATCTTTTAAGATCCTTGCATAGTACACCATGCATTAAATGAGACATAACACCCCTCCTTACCACACCAACCACTGCCATTTTTAGCAGCAGGTAAGAAAAAAAATAATTAGGATTGGAAAAAAGGCATTTAGTGTGTGTGACCCATGTCAAAAGCAGCAACATTTTAATTCAAAATCAATTGCTCTCTTATTTGTGCTATAAAAGCTGTAGGTACAATATCAGCAGTTTCTTCGCTCCTGCAAATTAGCAAGCAAACTTTTTTTTTTTTTTATCGGTTTGCGCTGTGTGAATGGTTACTCCGCAGCCAGATGCAGTAAATGCAAATGCAAAAATCTCACCATCAGGCATAGAAGTGCTTTTGGCAAGCAAAATATTAGAATTTCTTTATGCAAATAATAAAAAAAGGATATATACCGTATAAATATATATATAGATATATATATCTATATATATATATATATATAGATATATATATATATATAGATATAGATATATCTAGATACATAGATATACATATAGATAGATAGATAGATAGATAGATAGATAGATAGATAGATAGATAGATAGATAGATAGATAGATAGATAGATAGATAGATAGATACTGTATCTATAAATATATATATATATATATATATATATATATATATATATAGATACAGTATCTATCTATCTATCTATCTTCTTTTTTTTTATTTATTTTTTTTGCATAAAGAATTTCTAATATTTAGCTTGCAAGCAGCACTTCTATGACTGATGGTGAGATTTTTGCATTTGCATTAATTGCAAACCGATAAAAAAAAAAAAGTTTGCTTGCTAATTTGCAGGAGCAAAGAAACTGCTGATATTGACACTCTCTCTCTCTATGTATATAAATACTGTATATATCTGTTTATTTAAAATTTTAATATAATTAATTGATTAATATAATACGTCAGATTTTTTAAATTATATGTCATATTTAATATTATATTATAACTAAATATATTTAATTATAATTAGAATAAATTTCTGTTCTATCGTCCATACATAATGTTCCTAGTATCTGCCTGCGGGGAAAACGGTCGATGACAGGAGAACTAGAAGAATGGAAGGCGAAGCTATTACAGGGCACCCAAGCTATGTATATATATATATATATATATATATATATATATATATATATATATATATGTTCATGGACAAAGGAGGATATGTAAAACAGGGATGAATGAATTGCTGAAAGCTGACCATTCAATGGATTGTATCTCTTTATAAATGGTAACAGATCTCCAGACAAGCAGCTAAAATACACGGATAAAATACATGAAAACTGTTTTAGCTGCCAAAGTTTAATGGTTCTTTTTAGTTGTGATCCATCCAGGCACACCTGCCAGGCAGTACAGACAGTCCCAACCGTAGCAAAAGCAACATGGCTTTATCAAATACACACCCCTGACCCTATATTTTGGGCAATGAAGAAGCAGCGGAACAGCGATGAATCCTCCTGCTCACTTTGCTCTCTCTCCCTGTCAGCAGGACCCGATTGGCTTTTTGAGCTGTTTCTCCTTCTCCAAGTCTGAGCACTGTAGTGCAGGAGGGACTGAAATTATGGTAGATTAAGGCACTTATTTTAGCTGCAGTCATAAGCAGAGTTAACCCCCTCCTGTTAGCTATATATGTGGTAGCGATGGGGTTGACCTTATTGCATGTTGGCGCATGTATGCATCATTACCTTTGTATCAGAAGCTCACTTGGGGCTTGTTCACACGTGCTTGAAGGGCTATCTGCACTCAGTTCACTCTTTAGAGAGCATTTGACAGGTGGCAAGAAGGTTGCTGAACCCCCCACACTAGAACGCCACCCACCAAAAGCGTAAAAAGGGTATAATTCCTGCCATGCCCATTACATGTGTATACCCCCCCAGCCAGGGGGCAGGGGGGATTGTTTGGGGCAGTAAAAATGTGGCTCAACCACAGGGTTTTACCTCACCTCAACTGCTAATGTGAATGAGCCATTAATCCTGCACCCACAGCACCATGACTGTGATGTCAGCGAAAACTCTCGGTCACAGGGTGAAGATCAGAAGCCAGTAGGACAGGCTTCTGATCATGTGATCATTGTGACAGCCAATCACAGCAACTACAAGATCCAGAACCCCAGTAAATGCCTCCCTTGTATCACTTTCACTTTCTCCTTAGAACACCAACGAAGGGGCACAATTCCTCCCAATGACACCAACAATGGGATCCAATGACACCATTGATGGGGCACAGTTCCTTCCAATGACACCAATAATGGGGCACAATGACATCAACGATGGGACACAATTCCTCCAAATTACACCAACAATGAGGTCCAAGGACACTATTGATGGGGCACAGTTTGTTCCAATGACACCAATGTTGGGGTCCAATGACACCATTGATGGGGCACAGTTCCTCCCAATGACACCAACAATAGGGTCCAATGACACCAACGATGGGGCACAATTCCTCCCAATGACACCAACAATGAGGTCCAAGGACACCATTGATGGGGCACAGTTCGTTCCAATGACACCAACGTTGGGGCACAATTCCTCCCAATGACACCAACAATGGGGTCCAATGACACCATTGATGGGGCACAATTCCTTCCAATGACACCAACAATGAGGTCCAAGGACACCATTGATGAGGCACATTTTGTTCCAATGACACCAACATTGGGGCACAATTCCTCCCAATGACACCAACAATGGGGTCGATTTACACCGTTGATGGGGCAAAATTCCTCCCAATGACACCAACAATGGGGTCCAATGACACCATTGATGGGGCACAGTTCGTTCCAATGACACCAACGTTGGGGCACAATTACTCCCAATGACACCAACAATGGGGTCCAATGACACCATTGATGGGGTACAATTCCTCCCAATGACACCAACAATGAGATCCAAGGACACCATTGATGGGGCATAGTTCGTTCCAATGACACCAACGTTGGGGCACAATTACTCCCAATGACACCAACAATGGGGTCCAATGACACCATTGATGGGGTACAATTCCTCCCAATGACACCAACAATGAGATCCAAGGACACCATTGATGGGGCACAGTTCGTTCCAATGACACCAACGTTGGGGCACAATTCCTCCCAATGACACCAACAATGGGATCCAATGACATTGTATTTGTGAGAGGGAAAAAAGAATTTTCAATACAATAATACAAAATAATAATATAATATAACAATAATATATAACAATAATATTTACATCAAAAATAAAGACTAAAATAATATAATTAAAAAAAACAAAGTAAAAAAAAATCAATAAAAAAAAAGGTTTTATTACCTTGGTAGTGTGAGGGATGTAGCGTGCAAATGCCTGGGCTCTACTAGTGGTACTTACAACAAATATATATAGTATGCACTTCAGGAGGAGGAGAATGTTTTCATTTTGTTTTTTGGTGGTGCGTCTAAAGATTCCCATTAAATGAAATTAGGATTCAGATGGAGTTACTTGTAGGTTTATGGACTTATATAAACATTCTATCTAAATAAAAAAAGTCATTTGATTCTAAACTGAACATAACAAAGTCTGTGTGAACCATGCTGGGATCCAAGCACGAGCAAGGGTTACCCGAGCCATGTGACTATTCCTAGTAACTCGACATACTGGCAATTTGTACTTTAATTGTCCAGTAATTATCTATACTTAACAAGCATTAAATCCAGTTTTAAAAACCACAGGGAGCATGCAATAATTGGGGTCAGGTCTGGTGTAGAGAGGATAGGCTAGGTAGAAGAATATAACTTCACGACTGAAGTGGAACTCCAGAATTTTGAACAGTAATAAGAGGACGCCATTCCTTCTGCAGCTAATCCTTAGAAAAATCCCTTAGCAGTAGCTCTGGGAATGGACAGCACTGGGACACCATAAGCAATGTCCCAGGCCATGCAGGGGCCCAATGACACCAACGGAGGGGTACAATTCCTCCCAATGACACTAACAATGGGGTCCAATGACACCATTGATGGGGCACAGTTCCTTCCAATGACACCAACAATGGGGCCCAATGACACCAATGATGGGGCACAATTCCTCCCAATGACACCAACAATGGAATCCAATGACACCATTAATGGGGCACAGTTCCTTCCAATGACACCAACAATGGAATCCAGTGACACCATTAATGGGGCACAGTTCCTTCCAATGACACCAACGTTGGAGCACAATTCCTCCCAATGACACCAACAATGGGGTCCAATGACACCAACGATGGAGCATAGTTCCTCCCAATGACACCAACAATGGGGGTCCAATGACACCATTGATGGGGCACAGTTCCTTCCAATGACA
Source organism: Lithobates septentrionalis (assembly GCA_037952835.1). Classification (NCBI taxonomy): domain Eukaryota; kingdom Metazoa; phylum Chordata; class Amphibia; order Anura; family Ranidae; genus Lithobates; species Lithobates septentrionalis. The sequence goes on from JBBDGP010000364.1 coordinate 2,054,110, forward strand.
CCAACAATGGGGCCCAATGACACCATTGATGGGGCACAGTTCCTTCGAATGACACCTACGTTGGAGCACAATTCCTCCCAATGACACCAACAATGGGGCCCAATGACACCATTGATGGGGCACAGTTCCTTCCAATGACACCAACAATGGGGCCCAATGACACCATTGATGGGGCACAGTTCCTTCGAATGACACCTACGTTGGAGCACAATTCCTCCCAATGACACCAACAATGGGGTCCAATGACACCATTGATGGGGCACAGTTCCTTCCAATGACACCAACAATGGGGCCCAATGACACAAATGATGTGGCACAATTCCTCCCAATGACACCAACAGTGGGGTTCAATGACACTATTGATGGGGCACAGTTCCTTCCAATGACACCAACAATGGGGCCCAATGATGCCAATGATGGGGCACAATTCCTCCCAATGACACAAAAAATGGGGTCCAATGACACCATTAATGGGGCACAGTTCCTTCCAAAGACATCGACAATGGGGCCCAATGACACCAACAATGGGGCACAATTCCTCCCAATTACACCAACCATGGGGCGTTGTTTATTCCAAATGACGCCAGGACATTTTTTACTTCCGATGGTCCCATTCTGGCCCCCCTAAAGTCTGAAGGACAGTAAACTGGCCCTTTGTTTAGAAAGTTTGGAGACCCCTGATCTAGAGGGATGCAAGTGAAACTTTTTTTTTTTTTTTTTTAATATACTGTACTTTGTTCCATGGACAGATTCCTTTAGCCAGATCACAGAGAGCCGCAGAAAATTTCCTTTGGGATTAATAAAGTTTTCTGAACCTGAAAAGGTCTCAGGGGACAGCAGCAGCAAGGCAAAAAAGAAACATTTCCAAACTTTCTTGGCTGATTTCTAAGAGCTCAATTGTCTTGAAAGCACCCCGTATTCTTTATACTACAGAAAATAATTGAATTTTAATACCTCCAAATTAAATTGCCATAAACGGATTTTATTTTGCTAATCAAATTAATTCCGCCACGACAAAGCCATAGACATTTTCTTAACAGCCTTTCAATAAAAAACAAAGCAAAATCTATAATTATAATTAGATGATAACTATATGATGTTATAGGGGACGGATTTGGTCAACTACATTTTGGCGATGCTGCCAAGTCGCTCCGATCGCACGTCAGCCTTCCATCCCCCGGAAAAAAAAACTCTTTTTTTTTTTTTTTTTTTAGAACGCCGTGTTTAAAATTAACTTGTTGGTCCATTAAAATAAACGGAGTCCAGTTCCTATTCATTTCAACGGTTGATAAATCAGACAGCGGCGACAAAACAGGCATTAATTTCTTGGCAGTGGCAGCCTCATTTTTTTTTTTTCCCAGCGCTGAGGCAAATGGCGTGCGAGCTTAAGGCTCGGCGCCGTGGCAGTGCGCAGGGAAGTTGTCATCTTGGATCAAACGCAGGCCCCGCTTTTAGCACCCAAACAGGGAGTAATTGCTAGTCAGAATCGGTCGGCTCTTAAAGGACGAACAAATGCAAAATATTCAGCGGATCCTGCCAAGGAATCAAATGTCATTAATGAAGATTGGTGGGAAAAGCTCCCCTGTATCTCGTTGAGTGTCAGATAAATGGGAAGCTACAATCTCTGTAAATTTTATTAGCTATAAATAGGGAAGTGATGCAGTTAAAGCAGACCTATACTCGCATGTTAATGGACTTTCTGGGGCAAAGGAGCACAGAGGAATGGAAGGGTTCAGCTGCTTGCTGTTTGCTGGAGAATGCGCTGTTCTTTGCTTCCTCCGGTGCTGGACTTCTGCTTTGGTCCATGCAGTGAAATGTGCTGCTCTTTAGCAGGTGCACAGGAGCGTGCCATTATATGTTAATGGCACCCCCACGCATCGGAAAATCGCAGATGTTTTTTGAGCATGCCGAACTGCATGGTGCCATGCGATTAAAAAAGGTCCAGGACTTCTTTCTATCCGTTTCCCATGGGTAGGGCGGCCCATTTACTTATTATTGAGGACACAGATTTTTCAACTCCTTTTTCTGTAGCCTCAGCTGCACTGAAGATCAATTAACAGGTGACTAGAGGCGCGGGGATAGGGTGGGGGGGCACCGGGGGGCACACAGGGGGGATTCAGATGTGGGCAGGACACAGAGGTGGATCGATGCAGCAGGACGGGAGGACAATTACAGAATGATGCACTGTGTCTATGTCTCTCCCTCCAGTAGCTGAAAGATAGTGGGAGGGAGCTGGGGAGAAAATGGCTTTCAGCTACTGGAGGGAGAGACACAGACACAGTGCATAATTCTGTAATTGTTCTCCATTCCCGCAGCACAGATCCCCCTGTTGTCCAGGCCCCCTTCAGGAGGTCCGGTGGTACCCCCTATCAGCAGCCCTGCCCCGCCATATTTGTAAGTCTTCTGACAGGGACCTGCTCTTACTTCCAGAATTTTCCTGGGTTATGTCACATGTCCCAGGAGTCCGCAAGCCCAATCTGACTGCACGGCATGATCTCGCGCCGGGCCCCGAAGGGCATCTAGAGATCAGCATGGACTATCTGTGCATGTGTGGAATTGAGCACATTTCATTCTCGCCCTCAGAACTAAAAAAAAAAAAAAAAGACATTCTAATTTTGAGGTGCGACACCACAGGGCAAAATATGCAGAAACAGAAGTCCCCCATTAAAATTTGTTTGTAAACCCTTACATATAACCATTGAGGTGACTCACCTCAGGTAATACACGGAGATTAAACAAATCTACCTATATATGTTGTACCTCTTTATCTGCAGCTCTCTCTCCTCTACAGTCACTCAAATTACTTTATACAGCTTGTCTGAGCTTTCAGAAAAGGAGGGGGTCGGAAGCTGAAGTTAGAGCTCTGGGAGATGATTGGAGGGAAGAGACACACTCCCCCTGCACAAAGCACACATGAACATAGCTGTGGTTGTCAATAAGGATGAGCTTAGGCGTGTTCGCACAGCCCACGTGCAGAGCCTGCCAGGAAGTCGGCACTGCGCTGCGCTAATCACAGGCAGTGAGACATTGTCCCGATGGGACCGACGGCTGCAGAGATCGGGAAATGTCTCACCGCCTGTGATTAGCACAGCGCAGTGCCGACTTCCTGGCAGGCTCTGCACGTGGGCTGTGCGAACACGCCTAAGCTCATTCTTAGTTGTCAATCACAGGCTGTGTGCTGGAGATCCCTCCCCTGTCGCCTTTTTATCTCTTGGTGTTAGGAATACTTTTTCGAAGTGACTCATGCAGATAGCAGAGGAACGTAGTAGCAGATAGAAATGACACTTATAGGGCGTACACACTGTCGGACTTTGTTCGGACATTCTGACAACAAAATCCTAGGATTTTTTCCGACGGATGTTGGCTCAAACTTGTCTTGCATACACACGGTCGCACAAAGTTGTCGGAAAATCCGATCGTTCTAAACGCGGTGACGTAAAACACGTACGTCAGGACTATAAACGGGGCAGTGGCCAATAGCTTTCATCTCTTTATTTATTCTGGGCATGCGTGGCACTTTGTCCGTCGGATTTGTGTACACACGATCGGAATTTCCGACAACGGATTTTGTTGTCGGAAAATTTTATCTCCTGCTCTCCAACTTTGTGTGTCGGAAAATCCGATGGAAAATGTCCGATGGAGCCCACACACGGTCGGAATTTCCGACAACACGCTCCGATCGGACATTTTCCATCGGAAAATCCGACCGTGTGTACGGGGCATTAGTGCTCTGGCTTGAGACAAGTACACACTATAGAGGGATATGCTTTGTTCATATTTCATGTCTAAGGTTTACAACCACTTTAAACTATTACTGCCATCTCCTGACCTTTAAGTGGTCCTCAGTGCTAAAACTGAACTCCAGGCAGATATGAAAGTCACAAACGAATGCAGATATTAATTTATTCATTAAAGCTGAACTGAGGGTGCAAAAGCTTTAATTGATATAAATTTATCAATAGCCAAAAAAGTATGTAATTCCACTGTGTATAGCCCAAATGGCTTTACAAACCCAGATATTACCTTGCAAAAGTAACAGTGACATCATCACTGTATTGTACAAAGCCTGTGCAGAGAGCAAAGCTTGTGGGAGGGGCCCATCAGGCTCCACCCACTAGAGGCTGCCTACAGAGAAACTACCTGAGGGGGGCGGAGATAAGACCAGTCACCCTGCACAAGGATAGAGAGTAGCAGTGAGTGGTCTTTATTACAGGAAGTCTCACACTGGATTACTGCACAGATCTGAAAGAAATACACAAAGCTCACCAAGATTCAGAGAAGAATATACATGATGAATGGATTTACACAATATTTGCTGACCCCGGATTTCAGCATTAATACCACATTACATTTTTTTTTTTTTTTAAATGTGAGCATAATTACAATTTTGGCTTGATATCAGTCTCTTGCAGTCCTTGTACAGCAGAGCTAAGACTGGGGAAGGGAAAAGCAGCACAAGGAGTCAATTGGTTGTGTTGCATTATAAGAGCACATTCACATGTGTGTTGCCGGGGGGGCAGCAAAACCAGGTGGTTGAGTCGCGGTTTTACTACCCCTTGATTGCCCACCTGGAGGGTGACATGCAGCTGGTCATGGCTGTACACGTGCCATTTCTGTAGCAAAAATGTGCATGCTGCTTTTGGGGGGTGTTGCCACCACCAAATGTGACGACTGTATATCTAAGGGACTGCCCTGTAATTGCAGGTAACTGTGGCGCGATAGTGCAGCATTTAAAGGGTTAATTTGGGTGGTGAAAAAGCAGCACATCACCTCCTTTAATGCCCGTCAGACAAAGAAATTTGAGTGTGAATTGCTTTTTCAGAGGAGCGCCAGTCCTTGACGAGCCCTAAGGAATATGCTGATAGGAGGAGAGAGAGCAGAGTGACACAGAGATGAGCTGCTTCTTCTTTCACTGTCCATTCAAAGGCTGGGGGAGGGCCAAGACCAGTGGCGGACGCTCCTGCAGGGTGCAGGGGACGCTGCCCCCCTATTTCGTGTGCCTGGCCCCTAATCTACATGCAGGGCGCCGGCCGCATGGATTCCAATGTTTTTGTTTTTTTTCGAATCACATGACTAGAGCCTGAGGCTCTAATTGGCTTAAAAAAGGGTGGACTTGGGGCACAGAGCACTGTGCCCCGAGCCCACCCAGTTGTGCGACATTAGCGAATTAATATTCGCTAATGCTTTCTCGTTTTTCCTCCGGGCCAATCTAGAAGCGGGTCCTTGGTCGGGAGTCCTAAGACCCAATTGGCCGCGAGTCTTAAGTCCTGATTGCCCAAGAGGAGACGCAGGGGGGGGAGTTGCCAAAGCCGCGACATGGATGGGGTAAGTGCGAGACTGGCGAGGGGCCTGGCGGGCGAGTGATGGGGGAGCGGAAATCAAGCGAGCATGCAAGCGCCACGGGGGGTGGCTGGTTGGTTGGCTGGCTGGGGGGGGGGGCTGGCGGGCTTGGGGGGGGGGGCGGGCCGCCCTCCCAAGGAAATTGAACACCAGCTGCCACTGGCCAAGACCTGTAAGTGTTACCGAGAAAACCAGACAGGGCTGTGCTGTATAACATTTCAGAACTGGATGGACAGGTAAAACGGCTCCCATGTATGTATTTTATCTGTGTATTTAACTGCTCTCTCCCGTAGTTCAGCTTTAATGGTGAAAACCTCTTAGAGTGCTCTTCAGAAGCCGGGGAATGATACGACAGAAAGTCCTAGTAAGGAGAAAACAAGACAAAGAGAGAGTAGACAGTGACTGGCGCCGCGAACATTATGTACACAGTTTTAACAAACATGTTCCCCACTATATTATCAGTGCCTACTCCGCACAATTAGCGATGAAGAGGCATATATTAGTAATTTAATAGTGCCAATATTGGTTCACAGCGAAAAGTCAAATTAACCTCTTCCGTATATTTGTGCCGGCGGAGCGGGGAGCAGAGAGAGAGAAAAAGATGGATGCTGTTTGCCGTGCCATTAAAGATTTATGAAAAAACATTCCATTTCTTCCGCCTAGCCAAGTCTCGATTGCCACAATTAATATTGGTTATTTACATATTTATCCGTCTCTAATCTTCCCGGAGCTTTATGAGTACTTCAGAAAAATCTGTCCGTATTATAGAATGGCTTTAACTTAATCCAAGCAAACGTCGTGCAGTCGGTGTAATTATTTATTGATACTTAGCATAAACGGGAGGCATTTTACCGCACCTTCTTTTAAAGTGATACTACCCCCCCCCCCGCCACTCCTCCATACACACTTTTAAAAAACACGCAATTAATAAAAGTATATATTGTGATAATGTTAGCCAATGTAATTAAATATACTTAGCTGCTTCTGCTTTGTATATATTTATATAAGCCTCAGCAGTGCACCAGTACCGCATGGGAGGGTCCAACTTCTAGAACCACGTGATCAATCCCAATCTCCGCAAACACACAATTTCTAAAAGTATACATTGCAATAATTTTCACCAACGTTATTAACTGCTTCTGTTATGTAGACATTGATATAAGCCTTGCCACTGTACCTGATGAAAAGGAGTACTGCATGGGAGGGTCCAACTTCTAGAACTGCATAATCAATCCCAATGTTGTTTTCCAACGCACACTCACGAACAAACAATTTAGAAAAGTTAACATTGTAATGATTTTAGCCATCTTCATTAGTAATACCTAAATACCTAACTGCTTCTGTTTTGTAGACATTGTTGCCACTGTACCTAATGGAAAGGAGTACCGCATGGGAGGGTCCAACTTCTATACTCACACTATCATTTCCAGTGTTGTTTCCCCACACATGCTCACAAACACACATATTCTAAAACTATACATTGTAATAATTTTAGCAAACATTATTATAGATACCTAACTGCTTCTGTTTTGTAGATATTGATATAAAAGCCTCACCAGTGCACCAGATGAAAAGGCGTACCGCATGGGAGGGTCCATCTTCTAGCACAACATGATCAATCCTAATCTCCGCAAACACATAATTTCTAAAACTATACATAGTAATAATTTTAGCCAACATTATTATAGATACCAACTGTTTCTGTTTTGTAGACATTGATATAAGCCTGGCCAGTGGAAAGGAGTACCGCATGGGAGGATCCAACTTCTATCCCCACACAATCATTCTCAGTGTTGTTTCTCCACACACACTCACAAACACACAATTTCTAAAACGATACATTGTAATCATTTTAGCAAACATTATTATAGATACCTAACTGCTTCTGGTTTGTAGATATTGATAAAAGTGCCGCCACTTCACCTGATGAAAAGGAGTACTGCATGGGAGGGTCTAATTTCTATAACCACATGACCAATCCCAATGTTGTTAAAAGAGATATTGCCCAGCATACATATTTCTTTACCTATGCAAAAAAACAGCAACTATCTCTTCCAAAAAATAAGGACATCGCAGGGAATGCACGTAACTTGGACTTAAATTCTTGGTAAGCTTCTGGTAGAACAGAAGCTTACCAAGTAGAGAGCAAGGAGAGAAAGGAAATGGAAATTCCTAGAATACACATTGGGTACTGTTTCCGTGGGCTCAAGCAGAGAAAGCATAATTTCAGATGATTTTAAACCCTCAAACGATTATATATCTTCTGAAAGCAGAGGCCCTGCAGAATAAAATGGTGGCAGTGGCAATTTTTATGTTACACGATATTTGTACAAATTTTTATCAAATGCGTATTTTAAGGGATAAAAAGGGCACTTAAATTCATTTTAGTACACAGAAACACAAAATCATAAATGTAACGATTTATAAATGTGAAATATATATATACACAGTATCTCACAGTTGTGAGTACACCCCTCACATTTTTGTAAATATATTATTCTATCTTTTCATGTGACAACACTGAAGAAATGACACTTTGCTCCAATGTAAAGTAGTGAGTGTACAGCTTGTATAACAGTGTAAATTTGCTGTCCCCTCAAAATAACTCAACACACAGCCATTAATGTCTAAACCACTGGCAACAAAACTGAGTACACCCCTAAGTGAAAATGTCCAAATTGGGCCCAATTGGCAATTTTCCCTCCCCGGAGGGACTCATTAGTGCTACAAGGTCTCAGGTGTGAATGGGGAGCAGGTGTGTTAAATTTGGTGTTATCGCTCTCACTCTCTCATACTGGTCACTGGAAGTTCAACATGGCACCTCATGGCAAAGAACTCTCTGAGGATCTGAAAAAAATAATTGTTGCTTTACATAAAGATGGCCTAGGCTATAAGAAGATTGTCAAGACCCTGAAACTGAGCTGCAGCACGTTGTGTCCAAGATCATACAGCGGTTTAACAGGACAGGTTCCACTTAGAACAGGCCTCGCCATGGTCGATCAAAGAAGTTGAGTGCACGTGCTCAGCGTCATATCCAGAGGTTGTCTTTGGGAGATAGAAGTATGAGTGCTGCCAGCATTGCTGCAGAGGTTGACGGGGTGGGGGGTCAGCCTGTCAGTGCTCAGACCATACGCCACACACTGCATCAAATTGGTCCGTGTGACTGTCGTCCCAGAAGGAAGCCTCTTCGAAAGATGATGCACAAGAAAGCCCGCAAACAGTTTGCTAAAGACAAGCAGACTAAGGACATGAATTACTGGAACCATGTCCTGTGGTCTGATGAGACCAAGATAAACTTATTTGGTTCAGATGGTGTCAAGCGTGTGTGGAGGCAACCAGGTGAGGAGTACAAAGACAAGTGTGTCTTCCCTACAGTCAAGCATGGTGGTGGGAGTGTCATAGTCTGGGGCTGCATGAGTGCTGCTGGCACTGGGGAGCTACAGTTCATTGAGGGAACCATGAATGCCAACATGTACTGTGACATACTGAAGTAGAGTATGATCCCCTCCCTTTGGCAACTGGGCCGCAGGGCAGTATTCCAACATGATAACGACCCGAATACACCTCCAAGACGACCACTGCCTTGCTAAAGAAGCTGAGGGAAAAGGTGATGGACTGGCCAAGCATGTCTCCAGATCTAAACCCTATTGATCATCTGTGGGGCATCATCAAACGAAAGGTGGAGGAGCGCAAGGTCTCTAACATCCACCAGCTCCGTGATGTCCTCATGGAGGAGTGGAAGAGGACTCCAGTGGCAACCTGTGCAGCTCTGGTGAACTCCATGCCCAAGAGGGTTAAGGCAGTGCTGCAAAATAATGGAGGCCACACAAAATATTGACAGTTTGAGCCCAATTTGGACATTTTCACTTAGGGGTGTACTCACTTTTGTTGCCAGCGGTTTAGACATTAATGGCTGTGTGTTGAGTTATTTTGAGGGGACAGCAAATTTACACTGTTATACAAGCTGTACACTCACTACTTTACATTGTAGCAAAGTGTCATTTCTTCAGTGTTGTCACATGAAAAGATAGAATAAAATATTTACAAAAATGTAAGGGGTGTACTCACATTATATAAATATATATATATATATATATATATATATATATATATATATATATATATATATATATATATATATATATATATATATATATATATACACATTATATATATATATATATATATATATATATATATATATATATATATATATATATATATATATATATATATATATATATATATATATATATATATATATATAATATATATAATATATATAATATATATACACATTATATATATCTGGGAATATCTGGGACCCAAGCCTTGCCGGAGTCAGAGCACCATCAAGGTTCCCTCACGGCGGCTATGGGGGACATGCAAAAATGGACGGACGTCTTATATGGGACAACAACAATACTCTGGGTCCAGGGGAGAGAGATTTAAATTTGGTAGTGATCAAAACCACAATGATATGCCTCAATTGAGGTATGAGGCTGGTAAGCTGATAGCCGGTCAATGCAGGGGAAAGAAATCCCTGATATCTTGAGACTTGTGTTTAGCCAAAAAGTAGAACTCCCCCGGATCCCACGTCAACAGCAGGACCTGGGGGAACCTTGATGGTGCTCTGACTCCGGCCAGGCTTGGGTCCCGGATGTGCTCCTGATGAAGTGGTAGAACTGGACCTTTTCAATATTAAAATGTCCTCAATTGTGTATATATATGGGTGTGTGTGTGTATATATACATATATATATATATATTTTATATATATATATATATATATATATATATATATATATATATATATATATATATATATATATATACACACACACACACATTATCTCACAAAAGTGAGTACACCCCTCACATTTTTGTAAATATTTTCTTCTATCTTTTCATGTGACAACACTGAAGAAATGACACTTTGCTACAATGTAAAGTAGTGAGTGTACATGTTGAGAACAATGGGAACCCACCATATCTTGATCCTCCTTAGCAGTGGACATGAATGTTGGTGTTGGGGATGTATATGGATTGTATATGGATTGTTACAATGCACCTTTTATGATATTTTTAATTAAGTATCAGGATATTCTGTTTTTATAGATTTCTCTATCAATAAAGAAGCTAATATTTTTTATCAAACCCTGAGTATATGCTGTGTAAGTTGGTACCGAGATAGTCCTTTAACCCCCCCCATGGTTGACTGGGTGAGGATAGTCTTTTTCAGATTCTTTCAAGCTGGAATCTTACAGTCTGGGCTGAATCCGATTCAGTCAATGTATTCCTGAGCACTTATTCAAACATCAAAATGCTGTCTATTAAGTTTTTTTTTTTTCCTGTTTAAATTATCTTTTCTTGTGCAAATGTTCATTTCAGAGCACGGGGCTCGAAGGTAAGATGAGGATGCGGCTGATGGTGCGATGTGAACTGAATGTCTTTCCAGATATCATCTTGTACCGGATACCCTTTTGTTCTGCCGCGTAGCGATTGCCACTCCATCTTGCTTGACGGTGACAAAACAAATCTTTTCTGTCACACTTAGCCACTTATATTGGAGTCAAAGACCCCGAGCAAGTTCAGCACATTTTTTTTCTTCCCAGTGTTCTCTTTGGAAGTGTCCACATTGAAGAGCAATGCCAGATCAATCAAGGGAAAAGAGCTGACCGCACAAATCATTACACATTCAGCTGTCATTTCTGATTGGCTACATAGATCATAAATTGGATATGAAGTGTTCAGTTTAGTCTTTTTATAAAAGTAATGATTATTAATTGTTAGAACTCCTAAAAAAAATTTAAAAAAATGCGTGAGTGTTACTGGTTGTGCCCATTGTTAAAGCAGAACTGCTTAAAGAAAAAAAAAAAGACCCTCGCAGTGGGGCTCCCACCACACCGCAAGGGTTAAGGAAAAATCTGACCTTCTCTTCAGTCTTGCACAGTTACACAGGCTCCTCTCCTTTCCTGAAATGGCTTACTCTGATTTCAGTCCACACTGTGAGCTGCTCACAATGTGCACTAGAAGCTGCAGCAAGTCAGATAGAGCCCGCCTCATTTCCTGGCTGTAGAACATCCAGCATTATCTAGCCTCTTTCCTCCCCAGTACTACTATCCTTGGCCTGCCAGTTGGATTATAGTTCCTTCATTTATGGAGGCTCCGTATCATATGTGGGCATCATCTAGGGCAGTGATGGCGAACCTTGGCACCCCAGATGTTTTGGAACTACATTTCCCATGATGCTCATGCACTCTGCACTGTAGTGGAGCATCATGGGAAATGTAGTTGCAAAACATCTGGGGTGCCAAGGTTTGCCATCACTAATCTAGGGTGATTTCCATGCAAATGCAGCCTGCCTAGGTACGCCAATCTTATTCACATTTTTCTCCCCCACCCATTCTGCTATTAACCCCAAAAATAATTTTTTGAGGTCAGGTACTGATTTTGGATAAGAAGAACTGGCTCACCATTGGTTTTCCAATTTATCCGAAAGATGTTCAGTAGGCTTGAGGTCTGGGCCCTAAGCAGGCTACTTCAATTCCCCCTCGCCAAACTCATCAACCATGTCTTCATGGATGGTGATCAGTAGGGTTGAGGTCAAATCTGTGAAGGCCACTTAAGTTCCTCCACTGCAAGCTCATCAAACCATGTCTTTATGGATGGTGTTCAATAGGGTTGAGGTCAGGGCTCTGTGCAGGACACTCAAGTTCCTCCACTTCAAACTCACCAAAGTCACCAGTGCCACATCAAACATGTTTCCCAGGCTCTGTGCTCCCATCTGTGGACCAAAGACAGTCATGGTGGGTGCGGAGGGTAGAGGGGAGTAAGGCCAGTGCAGACTAAGTTCCTCCAAATCAAACTCATGAAACCATGTCTTGATGGATGGTGATCAGTAGGGTTGAGGTCAGGTCTGTGCAGACCACAAACGTTCCTTCACATCAAACTCATCAAACCATTTCTTTATAAATGATGATCAGTAGGGTTGAGGTCACTTCTCTGTGCAAGCCTCTTATGTTCCTCAACACCAAACATGTTTCCCAGGCTCTGTGCTCCCATCTGTGGGCCCAGGTCTGGCATGGTGGGTACAGACAGGTAGAGAGGAGGTAGACCAGTGAACGTCTGGTCTCCAATCTCCCCAACCTAGTTAGAACTTTTCACGTTCAGCTGTCATCCAACCTGTGCTCCATTAGCTTCAATAGAGGGCAGATTCGACATCAGGGGTCAAAAATTGGAACTACCACCGTTTTTTTTCTCCAGAATCTCTGCTTTCAGAAAAAATATACTGTATACTGTTTTGGGGTTTTAACTAATCATCAGCCCTATGGTGATTGTTTAAACATATGTGTGAAAAACAGTTCTGACAGTGAAAGGATTAAGCAACAGAATGGTCTTAAAGTCCTAACAGTATGTCAGCCTTGGGGCAGGATTGCGTTCCCGGGGGACAAGAGAGGAATTAAGCAGGCACTGAGTCCTATTCAATATTTTGATCCTGACATTCTTCCATCTTCACTTCCATTCAAAGACCGTGTCTGACCTTCTTCTTTAAGTTTCTAAAGTTTAAAAAAATAATAGAGGACCTTCTCAGTGGGAAAGCGTTAGAACCTGCTAACCACTGTACAATGCTACATTCTATTTAAATAATTTTAAACTTTTCCGTAATTGTCCATCAAAATGCAAAGTAATCTCACACAGCTCCTGATCGCCCCAGGTCGGAAGACTATGAATGGTTTCCTAATTTGCTTCAAAGAAATGAAAAATTTCGCCCTCTTATAGGTGCGTGCCAAATCAGCCCACCGCCAGTAGACCGACTGTGCAGGAGATTGGCACCACTCTCTCAAGCATCATCAAAGTGCCACACTCGCTCAACTTCGGACAAAAAAAGTAGTATCAATGGACTGAAAAACATAAACCAAAAAAGAGGATCCCCCTTCGTTGTAGGCAACAACTACACATGAGTAAATTAACGAATATATTTATTGTTTGTACATAAAATCATTCGATCATTCAAACATGAAATGATCATTAAAAGGACATATCAAAAAACACATATTTCAAAAACAGAAAAGAAAAAGAAAAGACAGAGAACATGACAGATTACATAGTTTGCATGACGTACTAAAAAATACTCTCCGGTACAAAATGACGTCTCCAGTAGGCGACGCGTTTGGGGATGACCCCTTCCTGTTCCAACATGACTGCGCACCAGTGTACAAAGCAAGGTCCATCAAGACAGGAATGAGCGAGTTTGGGTCGGGGGAAGTTGACTGGCCTGCACAGAGTCCTGACCTCAACCCAACAGAACACCTTTGGGATAAATTAGAGCGGAGATTGCAAGCCAGGCCTTCTTTGTCCAATGTCAGTGCCTGACCTCAGAAATGTGCTTCTGGAAGAATGGTCAAACCTTCCCATAGACACACTCCTAAACCTTGTGGACGGCCATCCCAGAAGAGTTGAAGCTGTTATAGCTGCAAAGGGTGGGTCAACTCAATATTGAACCCTACGGACTAAGACTGGGATGCCATTAAAGGTTATGTGTGTGTAAAGGCTGGCCCAATACTTTTGATGATTTGGTGTACTATATGCATTGTTGTTATTCATTTGTTCTTTGGGGGTGCCCACTTATTATTTGTAGAAATTGTAACATTGATCATTGTCTATGGATTGCATTAAATAAATAAATGCAATTTTTGCAGTGATTATCACCAAAAACAAACTGGTTGCTTAAAAAAAAAAAAAAAAAAAAGACATATGTATTTATCTATTATCTAAAGTAATGACTACGTTATTTCATCATAAACAGGCCTATAAACAGGCCCATAGACAGGCCCATAAACAGGCCCATAGACAGTCCCATAAACAGGCCCATAGCAAAAGTGTAAAAATTGCTCTGGTCCATAGGCGGTATACAGGTGCGAGAGCGGAATTGGTTAAACACCCCCCATTCCTGGCTGGCAAATCTGCTCAGTAATAGACTTTGACAATCTGGATTTTCTCACATCATGTACATCAAACTCCTTCTGCCATATGTCGGAGGCCTATCCAAGAAAAGTTTATAATCTTCAAAAAAAAATAAAAATACTCGGCAGGAAATTTTATTCCGCTCAGCAGCCTCTCTCTTTCTCTCTCTCTATGACTGGCTCGGTACTTATTTTCACCTCCTAAAGAACCGGTGAATATTGTCTTGCCTGGTGTGGATTTCTCAGATCAGCCCCGCGCCGTGATTGCCGTAGCGAACACCTGTTATTAGCGGACGAGCCGCGCTGTCTGTTCCACCAGAAGAGCGGGAAGTAATATTAGCTGTGACCTCCCCAGAAATAACACCTGTGCTGGACAGACGGGGGGGAAAAAAAAAAAAAAAGGGAATATAGAGAACACTGTACAATCGCTCAGAGGATGGAATTACACTGAAATTCTTCAGTGGTATAAAGAAAGGATGTATTATTTCTGCCCCTCGTCGGAGAATACACAGATGCTTTGAAAAGAGAGCATTTTATCTAAAGCTTTTTGAAGCTAAGGACAGCAGGGAAAAATAAATAAATAAATAAATAAAATATAATAGCTTGCATTGTGCCAATGTGATTAAAATCAACGGGCTCACTTTAATGCCAGCTCAACCAGCTGCATTTACTCATCTCTTCCATTTTCTCCCCTGTTGAAGAGAGGAACCACTGAGTATGCTCTAGGGAGTGATTTGGAATTTACACAGGGTTAAAAGACGTTGCCCCTGTCCCCATGTGACAGTGCTGGATTAATTATGAATAATATAAATATTATATGTTATATTAAATCACAGTTTGATACAATGTATAACAATATATACATTTAATATAAATAGTATTATAAAAATCACAGTTTGTTACAATGTATCACCATATATACATTTAATATAAATAGTATAAAAATCACAGTTTGATACAATGTATAACAATATACACATTTAATATAAATAGAATATATTATATAAAAAAGAGATTTCATCTCCAAATACGGAAAGGTTTCTACACAGTAATAGCTGTGAAAATGTGGAATAGGCTCCCTCCAGAGGTGGTTCTGGCCAGCTCAGTAGATTGCTTTAAAAAAAGGCCTGGATTCTTTCCTAAATATAACTGGATAATAACCAATGGCGTCCCTAGGGGGGGGCAGAGGGGGCCCTGACCCCCCCCCCCAACATTATGCTGTGCCCCACCATGTGCCCCCCCCCCCCATTTTAAAAAAAATATATATATTTTTTTTTTTACAAAAAGGCAATGTGTAAGAGGGAGAGCGTCCCCAGTCAGCTCCTGTGGGTGATTCCTCCCCCCTCCCTCTGCTCGCTGACACTGCAGAATGCGAGCGCTCACACAACGACGGCCGCCCGATCTGCTCCTTCCCCTGCATCCTCATTGGCAGGGAGAAGAGCGAGTTGCAGGAAGGACTCCACCAGGACTCTCAGTTACTGAAAAAACAGACTGATTTCTCCCATCCTTAGGACAGGAGAACCAGCCTGTAAATTCCAAGAGATGCCAGACCAGTGCTGTCAATAGCAGGGGCAGGACAGCAAGAGGAGGCTGGGGAACCCCACAGTGGCAGAACACCAGGGCCCGGTGGCAAGACAACCTTTGCAACCCTGATAGTTCTCCCACTGCTTTGGACCCTTATATTTTCTTAGTATGCTGGTGACATATATCTCTTGTTTTCTGCCACCCTGGGGGGGGGGCCCCAATACAGTAGGAAGGGAGCTCACTGCAGAACATGTGAAAGGGCCGTTGTGGGATCGTAGTAAAGGGCCCCAGGATATATATATATATATATATATATATATATATATATATATATGCATTTTATAGTTGCCCCCCTACTTTTGTCCCTGTCCCCCCATGTGCCCCCCTAAACATGAAAGCTGGAGACGTCACTGCTCTATTGGATGAGATCTGGTGAGTGTGGAGGCCATTGGAGAACAGGGACCTCATTGTCCAGTGGTGAGATGATTGGAGCTTTGTGACATGGTGCATTATCCTGCTGGAAGGAGCCATCAGAAGATGGGGACACTGTAGTCATAAAGGGATGGACATGGTCAGCAACAATACTCAGGTAGGCCGTGGTGTTTAAACAATGCTCAGTTGGTAATAAGGGGCCCAAAGTGTGCCAAGAAAATATCCCCCACACCATTACACCCCCACCACCAGCCTGAACCGGTGATACAAGGCAGGATGGATCCATGCTTTCATGTTGTTTACACCAAATTCTGACCCCACCATCTGAATGTCGCAGCTGAAATCAAGACTCATCAGACCAGGCAACGTTTTTCCAATCTTCTATTGTCCAATTTTGGTGATCCTGTGCGAACTGTAGCCTCAGTTTCCTGTTCTTAACTGACAGAAGTGGCACCCGGTGTGGTCTTCTGCTGCTGTAGCCCATCTGCTTCAAGGGTGGATGTGTTATTTGAGTTATGCCGCGTACACACGGTCGGACTTTGACCGGACTTGTCCAACAGACGTCGACGGACCAAATCCGGCGGACAATCCGATCGTGTGTGGGCTTCACCGGACCTTCAGTGGACTTTTCCAGTCGCAAATCTGACGGACTTTAGATTTGAAACAGGCTTCAAATCTTTACGTCGTAAATCCCCCGGACCCAGAAATCCGCTCGTCTGTGTGCTAGTCCGACGGACAAAAACCCACGCTAGGGCAGCTATTGGCAGCTATTGGCTATCAACTTCCTTATTTTAGTCCGGTGTACGTCATCACGTACGAATCCGTCTGACTTTTGTGTGATCGTGTGTAGGCAAGTCCGTTCGTAAGAAAGTCTGCCGCAAGTCCGCCAAAAGTCAGTCGAAAGTCTGTCGGACGGGCTGTCGGACTTTTGTAGCCGAAAAGTCCGACCGTGTGTACGCGGCATTACCGTTGCCTTCCTATCATCTGGAACCAGTCTGCCCATTCTCCTCTGATCTCTGACATCGACAAGGCATTTTCCTCCACACAACTGCCGCTCACTGGATATTTTCCCCTTTTCCCATCATTCTCTGTAAAAATCCCAGTAGATCAGCAGTTTTTGAAACACTCAGACCAGCCCGTCTGGCACCAACAACCACGCCACTTTCAAAGTCGCTTAAATCCCCTTTCTTCCCCATTCTGATGCTCGGTTTGAACTTCAGCAAGTCCTCTTCACCACGTCTAGCTGCCTAAATGCATTAAGTTGTCGCCATGTGATTGGCTGATTAGCAATTTGTGTTACCAAGCAATTGAACGGGTGTACCTAATAAAGTGTCCGGTGATCGTACTGTATATGTATATTTTATATATTGCAGACACTTTTTTTTTTTTTACATTTTCCTGATGAAAAAAATAAATAAATAAATATGGGAACGCACGCACAAACTCGATATATTTCCTTTACTACACCCTGCTCGTTTTAAATACTGTTATATTTTGTTCCCAAATCCCCAATGGCGCCGCTCCGCTGGGATGAGATCCTGCCGGCGGGTTGTAGAGAACGTTCGGAAGGATCTTTCCGCGCTGCTTTAACGTTTCTGTCAAGTCTGAATAAGGAGTAAGAGAGACCTGTGCAGCTCCTTCAAGGCATTTTGGTAAATACAATTATACTTACTTATTGATCCGATCCTCCATATACTGGGAAGATTTTTCACTTTTCACTTTCTTTTACTTCTGGGGAGAGAAAAAAAAAAAAAAAAAATCACGCTATCGATTTTGCTGAGCCTTTTACTGGTCTTTGAGTCTGGATGTAGTGGAATTATCTGATGGTTCTGACTGCGGTTCCTACATTTATTTGCGGCGCGGCAAACATGGCAGCTGCGATGCTAAGCAGGGGATGGAGGGGGGGGGGGCGCGAGGATTTATGTGAGGACGCTCACATAAGCGTCCTCACATACGGGGAGACTTATAAAATTACTTAGAAAAAAAATATATAAAATGTTTGGGGGCTCTAACACCCTAGAGAATAAAATGGGGGTCGTTGCAATACTTTCTGTCACACCGTATTTGCGCATCGGTCTTACAAGCGCACTTTATTTTTTTTGAAAAAAATACACTTTCTTGAATTAAAAAATAAGACAACAGTAAAGTTAGCCCAATTCTTTTTATATTGTGAAAGATATTGTTACGCCGAGTAACTTGATACCCAACATGTCAAAATTGCGCCCGCTCGTGGAATGGCGACAAACTTTTACCCCTTAAAAATCTCCATAGGCGACGTTTAAAAAAAATCTACAGGTTGCATGTTTTGAGTTACAGAGGAGGTCTAGGGCTAGAATTATTGCTCTCGCTCTACCGATCGTGGCGATACCTCACATGTGTGGTTTGAACACCGTTTTCGTATGCGGGCGCTGCTCACGTATGCGTTCGCTTCTGCACGCGAGCTCGGCGGGACAGGGCACGTTTAAAATGTTTTTTTTTTTTAATTATTTATTTTATCTTTTATTTTTAATTTTTACACTGTTCTTTTAAAAAAAAAATGTTTCACTTTTATTCCTATAACAAGGAATGTAAAAATCCATTGTAATAGAAAAAAAGCATGACAGGACCTCTTAAATATGAGATGTGGGGTCAAAAAGACCTCAGATCTCATATTTACACTAAAATGCAATAAAATACAAAAAAAATGTGGCTTGAAAAAAAAAAAAAATCCCTTTAAGAGCTATGCAATGGTATGGAGACGGGTGGGGGCCATCTTCCCCTCACTCGCCTCCGCCTCTGCTGGTGGCTCTGGTAAGAGGCGGTTGGGGGGGCCCTCTCCCGCCACCAATAAAACTGATCTTGTGGCGAATGCGCCGCTGAGACCACTTTTATCTGAAAGCGAACCACCCGCTGAAGAAGTGGATACCGGGGTTATGGCAGCTAGCTGCTGCCATAGCAACGATATTCCACTTCAAAGAGCCACTGTATAATAACGCAGGTGGTCTGTAAGTGGTTGATAAACTATTAATAATTAAAACTTTTTTTTTTTTTTGTTTGCTTTGTTCGGTAATATTTTTACACCTTTAACCACTTGCTGACCAGCCCCTGTCATTATACGGCTGCAGGTCGGCTCGTTCCCGTGAATTGCTTTAGCTGTACGTCAGTCCGTTTTGCAGCTATAGCAGGTGCGCGCGCCCGCTGCACGGCGGGGGAGCTGATGCACGTGGCCGGCGGCCGCAATGTCCGCCGGCCACCCGTGATCCCCCCACAGAGAACCAGAATGGGGATCTGTCAATGTAAACAAACAGATCCCTGTTCTGACCGGGAAATACAGAGTGATCGTCTGTTCCTAGTGGTCAGGAAGAGCGATCTCTCTCCTCCTCCAGTCAGTCCCCTCCCCCCCCCCACAGTTAGAAACGCCTCCCAGGGAACACATTTAACCCCTTGACCATCTCCTAGTGTTAACCGCTTCCCTGCCAGTGTCATTTATACAGTAATCAGTGCATTTTTATAGCACTGATCGCTGTATAAATATCACTGGTCCCAAAAAAGTGTCAAAAGTGTGCGAAAGTGTCCGTCATTACTAGTAAGAAAAAAAAAATGCCGTAAATCTATCCCCTATTTTGTAGACGCTATAAGTTTTGCGCAAACCAATCAAAACACTTATTGTGATTTTTTTTTTATCAAAAAATTGTAAAAGAAAACATATTGGTATAAACTGATGAATACATTTTTATTTATTTTTTTTATTTATTTACTTTTGGACATTTATTATAGCAAAAAGTAAAAAATATTGTTTTTTTTTTCAAAATTGACGCTATCTTTTTGTTTCTAGCGCAAAAAATAAAAACCGCAGAGATGATCAAATACCACCAAAAGAAAACTCTACTGGTGGGAAAAAAAAGGACGCCAGTTTTGTTTGAGTACAACGTCGCACGACCGCGCAATTGTCAGTTAAAGCGACACAGTGCCGTATCGCAAAAAATGCCCTGGTCATTAAGTGGTTAACATATACTTACACGTTTTAGATTAAAAAAGGCCCAAAATGTAAAAAAAAAAAAAAAAATGTATTTAATTTGTAAATAACTTTTCAATGCTTTGTACCATTACTGACAGCTGAAGTGTAAACAAAACAGTTGCAGTAGGTATCAGTAATTGGTATCGGCGAGTACTAAAAAAAAAAAAAAAGGACCAGTACTCATACTTGTAAAAAACATGGTATCGGTGAATCCCTAACAATAATATTATTAAGAAAAAAAAACACAGGCAAAGCCACACTCTCCCTTGTAAGGCACCAGGTCCCAGTGTTGAGGCAAAAGAGCCACCCAACTCTTTTATCATATGGGCCACATAGAATTAATGTGCAGAATTAATGTAGTGGTAGGCTTACAGTGGTCAGCAGTGTACTACAAAAATATTAATCACTTTTCAACACTGACTTTACCAACATTTAAAAATGATGAATGTAATAATTTAGGAAGTCCAGAGCAACATAAATACAGTATTTATCGGCGTATAACACGAACCGGCGTATAACACGCACTCCAATTTAGGAGGGAATTTTAAGGAAAAAAAAACTTTTAGGAGGGAAGTTGAAGGGAAAAAAACTTACATTTAAATGCCCATCATTGCAGCCTTCTCAGTGCAGCCTTGCCCCAGTGCAGCCATGTCAGTGCAGCCTTGTGAGTGCAGCCTTGTCAGTGCAGCCTTCTCAGTGCAGCCTTCTCAGTGCAGCCATGTCAGTGCAGCCTTCCCCAGTGCAGCCTTGTCAGTGCAGCCTTGTTAGTGCAGCCATGTCAGTGCAGCCTTGTTAGTGCAGCCATGTCAGTGCAGCCTTCTCAGTGCAGCCTTGTCAGTGCAGCCTTCCCCAGTGCAGCCTTCCCCAGTGCAGCTTTGTCAGTGCAGCCTTCCCCAGTGCAGCCTTGCCCCAATGCAGCCTTGCCCCAGTGCAGCCTTCCCCAGTGCAGCCTTGCCCCAGTGCAGCCTTGCCCCAGTGCAGCCTTGCCCCAGTGCAGCCTTCCCCAGTGCAGCCTTGCCCCAGTGCAGCCTTGCCCCAGTGCAGCCTTGCCCCAGTGCAGCCTTCGATCCCCTGTCCTGGGCTTCAAAATTGCCGACCGCGATTTGAAAATGGCGCCGCCGGCGCCGAAATACACAGAGCCGGTCCTCGGCTCTTTCCGGCGGCTCTCGTTCACTTTCGGCTCCACTCGTAGTCCCGAGCGGAGCTATCCGAACCTAGCCGAGTAGGTTCGGATAGCTCCGCTCGGGACTACGAGTGGAGCCGAAAGTAAACGAGAGCCGCCGGAAAGAGCCGAGGACCGGCTCTGTGTATTTCGGCGCCATTTTCAAATCGCGGTCGGCGATTTTGAAATTGTGACAGCTCGGGATCGCAGGGGATCGGCGTATAACACGGACCTGCGACTTTCCCCTGATTTTAAGGGGAAAAAAGTGCGTGTTATACGCCGATAAATAGTTTTTAATAGATGAAAAATGTACATATCGTTTTAGGATTCACAGAGTTGGATGGCCATATTAAATTTCAGTGTTATTTTTGGAAGTTTAGCTTTCCAAAAGGCTTCTGGGTGAAGGGCCCAAAGGCTCTACCTGCCCCTGTTGTTGCCTGAGCACCCTTAGCTTGACTGCCAGGGCCACCAGGTCACCTCGTCTGTCTTATTGTGGTAGCTTGATTGCCAGGGACACCAAGGCAACCCTTCTGTCTTACTGGGGTAGCTTGACTGCCATAGCCAACTGGTCCACCCTTCTGTATAATTGAGGTAGCTTGATTGCCAGGGCCACCAGGTCCACCCTTCTGTGTTATTGTGGTAGCTTGATTGCCAGGTCCACCAGGTCCATCCTTCTGTCTTATTGTGGTAGCTTAATTGCCAGGGCCACCAGGTCCACCCTTCTGTCTTATTGTGGTAGCTTAAATGCCAGGTCCACCAGGTCCATCCTTCTGTCTTATTGTGGTAGCTTAATTGCCAGGGCCACCAGGTCCACCCTTCTGTCTTATTGTGGTAGCTTGATTGCCAGGTCCACCAGGTCCATCCTTCTGTCTTATTGTGGTAGCTTAATTGCCAGGGCCACCAGGTCCACCCTTCTGTCTTATTGCGGTAGCTTAATTGCCAGGGCCACCAGGTCCACCCTTCTGTCTTATTGTAGTAGCTTAATTGCCAGGGCCACCAGATCCATCCTTCTGTCTTATTGTGGTAGCTTATTTGCCAGGGCCACCAAGTCCACCCTTCTGTCTTATTGTGGTAGCTTAATTGCCAGGGCCACCAGGTCCACCCTTCTTTTTTATTGTGGTAGCTTAATTGCCAGGACCACCAGGTCCATCCTTCTGTCTTATTGTGGTAGCCTAATTGCCAGGGCCACCAGGTCCACCCTTCTGTCTTATTGTGGTAGCTTAATTGCCAGGGCCACCAGGTCCACCCTTCTGTCTTACTGTGGTGGCTTGATTGCCAGGTCCACCCTTCTGTCTTTTTGTACCTGGTAGAGATTTTTTTGTGTTAAGAATAGCATGGCGACCCCCAAAGATCCCACCAAAAATATATAAACCACAATTTTGTTTTTTTTATAAAACTCACTGCGCCACAAACTAGAGACCCTATGGAACCCGCTGTAGGAAGGAGTGATGCAGCTATACAAACCACGAGTGGAGCCTGATGTATATAGTGAATAGCAAAGGAAAAGGGAACAGCGCAATATCTCCTTAACCCTATAGAAAGCAATCAGTAATCAAATAACTTATTGACAGCCATAATAATAAAGCATAATAAAAAAGTGTTAATAACAAAGTGCTTTGTTATTATGGCTGTCAATATGTTATTACGTTCTATAGGGCTAAGGAGTGCGCTGTTCCCTTTTCCTTTGCTATACACCAAAAATATATACCAGACCCATAAGGTGTTTTTGCCATTTTTTACAAATAAAAACAAACTGGCAGGGAAATCTCTACATTGTACAGGCACGCCACTTCACGGGCAGGTTTAAGGTACCCCCAAAGCATGGTTTTCAAAAGAATTATATTTTAATATTTCACTATAAGCATTGGTTGAAGGAGCTTCTCCCTGCCAAAGTGTATTTTTTAATTTTTTGTTTGCATTAGTACATGTCCCTCAAGGCAGTATCCAGCTCCTTATGCCCATTCATGGACAATCCCTTGCCTATTAGCCTTGAAAATGGTCATAATCGATTTTAAAGATTCCACTTCCAATGCCTCCATTGGGGTTCGGAACCAAACCCAGGTACGTAAAAACCAACCGTGTTCTTCAGTCAGAGGTCCAGATAAAGGGTGGTCCCCGAAAATGAGTTAAGCTTTCATTTGAGTTTACCCCATGGTTTGGCTGATTTGATAAAATTGTGGATTTCAAAAGCGATTAATTACTGCATTCTTTGGAGTACCAAGAATTACAAATTTACAGAGAAAAAAACAAAACAAAACATCAGTTTAAAAAATGTATGAAAAAATAAATAAAATTGACGGAAAGCCATTATCGTTTCCCCTTAAAGCTTTAATTGACATGCTTAATGTTATTGATTCAATAGTATAATATTTCCGTATTGATTAAATTATATAGTAATGACATTGGAGTAATTACTCCATGATCCACCATCAATCATGTCAATAAAGGGCGCCCCCTAGGCATTTAGAGGGCGGTAGTAAACTGATAAAGGGTTTAAAAGAGTAAGAAGCCATTTAATCAATCACTGCAATAAAACATTATGCAGAATGTCAGTATATAGCATTAATATGGAACATATTGTTTTACCAGGTCAGGGCAGAAGCTCACAATTTAATATCCCTACCTTACAAAAGGGTCAACTTTAAAGCCCAACATCAAGATATTTAAAAAAAAAAAAAAACAACTGTCATGCTCATTCCCTCTTAAGTGCTATTCCCTACAGTTACGCCTTTCCATCATTAGATGTCCTCATTCATCTCAGTTGAATGATGCTCAGAAGACTGAGGTCATCCTGTGAGTGCAAGGCATCATGAACCAGTTTTCCAACCTGCCAGTAGCATACTTATTGTCCTAGGAGTTACAACATTCACTATAGTTCAGTCATTCTCAACCAAGGTTCTGTGGAATCCTATGGTTCCTCCAGAGATGTCCAGGGGTTCCTTGAGCTGTGGCTGATTGACCTCCCATTTGGCAGAGCCTGTATAGTTCTAAAGCCAACTAATGCCATTTGGAAGAGCCAGAGGCATGACATCAATGATATTTGTATCTAGCTGTAAAAGCAACCTTCTGTCCAATGATGCAAGGGTTGTATTCTTCAGACCACCCAGCAATATGGGGCAGTTGTCACGTACTTGACTGTGGAGACTGAGATGATGAGGTTGGCCTCTTGTGCAATTCCCATCCAGGAACCCCTGGTATTGGAGACAGGGACTGCTAGGGCAGTGGAAGGATGCAGGTGCCACAAAGCAAGGGTGGTGAACTTGCACTTGGAAATACAGGAGTCCTTAGAGCAGCAGTTAGGAGTCAGGTCACAAGCTATGTTCTGCAGCAGCCAAGCGGACATGTTCAAGGTCAAGATCGAGTTCAAGGTCAGGAACAGGCAGAAGTTGGTAACATGCAGGTGGTAGGGTGAGCAAGTCAGGAGAGGGAATCGTGGTCAGAAGTTCCAGCCGTGTTCCGTAATACAAGTGAGCAGCAGACAAAACAGGCAGGGGAGATGCAAGAGTGGTCAGACGTAGCTGTAACAGAAACAAGAGAGTCGACTTTCAGGAACCCGGTATACAGGAACTAGAGTTGAAGACAATTCAGAACTAAGGCAAGACAGACCTTGGGTTTAAATAGGCCACCAGGTGCCAGGATCTGTGCCATGCATATAGGTGGGGTGCAGCGTGTGCGGCAGCAGTAACACACACAGGCAAGTCCAATAGGAAACTTGTATTGAAATAAAGCAATGACAGTTCACAACAACTCAGAGGGACACCTGCCCAATCGGGTACACTCACAAATTCCAATTATATGAAGATGACAGGTATCAGCTGAGTTGACAGCATCTGTTAGGAGAGAGCGGAATGCAGCCTGGCCATGCAGTGCCCCAAAGGGGTAGATGTCCAAAGGGGTTTGCGACCATACTCTTTCACAATCTGGAAAGCTGGATTCACATTGGGCATCAGCATCCAATCGGGTGATTTCCAGGACCCAGGAAACCATAGAGGAACTGTGTTCCCCTTGACTTGCTCTCGCGCCACCTGCAGTGGAACAAGTAAATGACACCTGCCTACATGGGCCAATGCTCATGCGTGTGCACATTCAGGGCCGCCATCAGGGGGGTACAGGCAATACTGTTGTAAGGGGCCCGAGCGTCCCAAGTGGCCCGGCTGGCTGGGCCCGCTCCCCGCCTCCCCCCAGCAGCACACAAAATTAAACTTTCATCTGCAGGCAGCCGCTGACCCACACAATTGAGAATCAGAAAGAAGCATACAACCCTGAGCCGCCGCCGTCTTTCACTAGCACCCCCGGCAGGTGATCGAGGCCAGCACTCACTCTGCTTCCTTCCCTGCTGAGGCGGAGCATGCTGGCTGGTGCTCGGTTAGTGTGCAATCTAATTGGCTAAAACTCAGGCAGGGGTGTGGTCAGTTCGTCAGTAGTGAAAGTGGACCCAGCCTTTTCAGGTGCATGCAGTTATAAGAGAGCAGCGTGGAGGGTAAGTCACAGAGTTAGTGTGTGCTGCTGCCTGTGCCCCCCATGCTGTAGATTTGGACTCACTCACTTATTCCTTGGGTGGGACACGGTCACCTGAGGCTGACAAGCTGGCATGATGGAGTTGCATGGATGAGGATGGAGTTGCATGGATGAGGATGGAGTTGCATTGTGAAATCATCATTCTCATCCATTTTTACAATGCAACTCCATCATCCTCATCACCACTCAGCATCATCCACCCCTCTAGTATGCCCATCCCCACCGAGCATCATCCACCCATCCCTCTAATATGCCTATCCCCGCCCAGCATCATCCATCCCTCTAGTATGCCCATCCCCGCCCAGCATCATCCATCCCTCTAGTATGCCCATCCCCGCCCAGAATCATCCATCCCTCTAGTATGCCCATCCCCACCCAGCATCATTTATCCATCCATCCCTCTAATATGCCCATCCCTACCCAGCATCATTTATCCATCCATCCCTCTAGTATGCCCATCCCCGCCCAGAATCATCCATCCCTCTAGTATGCCCATCCCCACCCAGCATCATTTATTCATCCATCCCTCTAATATGCCCATCCCTACCCAGCATCATTTATCCATCCATCCCTCTAGTATGCCCATCCCCGCCCAGAATCATCCATCCCTCTAGTATGCCCATCCCCACCCAGCATCATTTATCCATCCATCCCTCTAGTATGCCCATCCCCACCCAGCATCATCCATCCCTTTGGTATGCCCATCCCCGCCCAGCCTCCTCCATCCCTCTGGTATGCCCATCCCCGCCCAGCATCATCCATCCCTCTAGTATGCCCATCCCCGCCCAGCATCATCCATCCCTCTAGTATGCCCATCCCCGCCCAGAATCATCCATCCCTCTAGTATGCCCATCCCCACCCAGCATCATTTATCCATCCATCCCTCTAATATGCCCATCCCCACCCAGCCTCATTTATCCATCCATCCCTCTAGTATGCCCATCCCCGCCCAGCATCATCCATCCCTTTGGTATGCCCATCCCCGCCCAGCCTCGTCCATCCCTCTGGTATGCCCATCCCCGCCCAGCATCATCCATCCCTCTAGTAGGCCCAAAGCTGTGTAAGGGGCCCCAGAATTTCTGATGGCTGCCCTGTGCACATTCTTGTGCTTGCCC
This sequence comes from Lithobates septentrionalis, assembly GCA_037952835.1. NCBI lineage: Eukaryota > Metazoa > Chordata > Amphibia > Anura > Ranidae > Lithobates > Lithobates septentrionalis. The sequence goes on from JBBDGP010000364.1 coordinate 2,081,163, forward strand.
ATCTGGTTAGGCTTCTATGCTCAAGACCCTGCACATGCACATGAAGATGAGCACTTGCCGCATTGGAATTAGCATCAGCTCTCTGTCAGCAGTTTTACCCAATGATCTCCAATTAATTGGTTTTAGAAGGGTTTCCTGAGACCTGATAACTGTTTAAGGGGTTCCTCTGGGATATAAAGGTTGAAAAAAACTGCTGTAGTGTTAGAGTAATGCCGCGTACACACAAGCGGACTTTCCGACCAGACTGGTCTGACAGGCTTTCGGCGGACTTCCAACGGAATTTCCCAAGGAACGGACTTGCCTACACATGATCACACCAAAGTCCGACGGATTCGTATGTGATGACGTACTACCGGACGGAGTAGCCAATAGCTGCCCCAGCGTCGGTTTTCGTCCATCGGACTAGCATACAGACGAGCGGACTTTTCGATAGGAACTGGGTCCGGCGGAGTTCTGACGTAAAGATCTGAAACATGTTCCAAATCTAAAGTCCGTCAGATTTTCGACCGAAAAATTCCGCTGCAGGTCCGATGAAGCCCACACACGGTCGAATTGTCCGCCAGACTCGGTCCGTCGGACCAGTCAGGTCGAAAAGTCCGCTCGTGTGTATGCGGCAATAGAGATAGAGAAGAAACATTATCACCTAGGGCAGGAAGGGTGCTAGGACTACAGGCTATGTCTCCTTCTCCTCATCTCCATAGCATAAGGGGGAGCCTGTTCGTTACCAAAGAAGAAGTGGCACAAGCTAATTTCTGGGGAGATTTTGGTGCAGCATTGCCAGCTCATTCCAAGAACTTATCAGCTCAATGGATTCCTGGCAGGATCAACTGGTATTTTTGTTATACTTATGGAACAGATACATCAAAATTCTAACAATGGAATATTTAGCAGCTCAAAGGGAACTAATAAGAGAAGTTTATTGTAAGAGTTTACATAGAAGCGCCAACCACTTAGCCAACTTACTGCAATCCTTCAGCCCTGAAATTTGGTTATCGAGGAAACTGAGACCCAAAAGTGATCAGTGCAGCGAATTGCAGATAATCAGTGCTGGTAATGAAGAGACAGCTGCGTAATGGGCTTCTTAGAGACCGTCACTTTGTAGTTGAGCCTGTTTGATGGACGAGGTCTGGCAGCACTGGAGGTGAATTTCAATCTCCACCTGGGTGCATTTGTGCTGAGGGTTCATCTTTGCCGGGACTCAGACAGGAGATGTGATTAGAGAGAATCTAATTTGTTTGGAGTGCCTGGGCGAGGGGAGGAAATTATTCTGCAGCAATATTTATAAATGCATTCATCATGGAGTGCACCGTCATCCATCAATGGCAAGTAGAGTGGAAGAGATGCCAGTACTCACCCGTCGTGATTAAAAGGTGCCGTCACTTTGTTCTGGTGACCGCCATCGGCTCCTGCCCATCACGCAGGGCCCTGCAGAGGAGCGGGCTCAGGCAATAGCACAAAGTATGAGGTTTAACCCCTTCATGTCAAGAGGTCATTGAAACCAAGGTGCCCAGACCCGATTTAGTATATGGTCAGTATGTATCGGTTAATTTTGACAATAACTCTGTGACGGATTTGCCTACCGAAATCATTTTTTTCCAGGGGTAATTGAATTCTAAATTCCCCAGGCAAAATTTAACAGTGTCATCAGTAAACCAAATTTGCATTCCTGCACCATATAAAATTCAAATATATATATATATATATATATATATATATATATATATATATATATATATATAGTGAGATTGAGGGATTAGACTCAAGTAGCAGGTGCATTTACAATGAGCTGCGCCAGTCCAAACTGCAGTTTTAGGGCGTGGCAGCCCACTTTTATTGAATAAAGGAAAGTTCACTTATACATCAGGGGTTTCTTCCACATAACATGAATTAACGAAAATACCAAGCCGCCTGGCTTACGTGTTGGCAGCACGGCGGCTCCTCTTACCAGTCCTTTGACTATGTCGTTCAGCTCTCTCAGAGCACTTGGCTCTCTAGCCTTCATTTGCAGTGCCCTGCTGCGTGGTCCACGTCTGGCCTAAGGTTTGGGGTTCTCCTGACACCCCTGATAGGAGCTGACTTAAATCCTGGAGACCTGCTGGCTTGTGGCCGGGTCCTCTGACCCCTTTGATGAGACCTCTGTCTCGTGGCTTCTGGCTGGGGCCCCCTGACCCCGGGTGAGACCTTCAGTCTCCCACACTGAGAGCGATCTCCAAACTGGAAGCTGTCTCCAAAAATGAGAGCTTTGAGCAATTCTCAAACCTGACTATATAATGACCTTGCACACCTGTGTAGTGAGCCAGGTTTCAGGCCTCTAGCAAAACCTGGACCCAGGACTGAAGGTTCTGATTCAGAACTACAGAACCTGTGGAGATGCTAATTGTGAACGTTGCATTAACCCTTAATGAGACTCCTGGGTCACTGGGTCAAAAATCATTTGGTGGAGGGGGGATTATGGTGTGGGGTTGTTTTTCAGGGGTTGGGCTTAGCCCCTTAGTTTCAGTGAAGGGAACTCTTAAGGCATCACCATACCAAGACATTTTGGACAATTTCATGCTCCCAACTTTGGGGATGGCCCCTTCTTGTTCCAACATGACTCCTAAACCTTGTGAACAGCCTTCCCAGAAGAGTTGAAGCTGTTATAGCTACAAAGGGTGGGCCAACTCAATGTTGAACCCTACGGACTAGGACTGGGATACCATTAAAGTTCATGTGCGTGTAAAGGCAGGCGTCCCAATACTTTTCACAATATAGTGTATACTGTATACTTTTAACAGCTGTAGAGAAGAGAGGGTTGCGGATAAACAGGTACAACTTATAAGGATTTGTTATAACACTGTGTATCACTTTACTGGACATATGTAAGGGTTTACAACCACTTCACGTAACACTTGTCGGCCTTGTCCCAACCCCAGCTTTTGACTAGACAAGGAAAGGAGCTGTAGCAAACTGATAATCTCTTCATCACTCTGGCCTTTCCTTCTGTCAGCATGATCCATGTTAGCACTTGAGCACTACAGCACAACTTATTGGCCTCTTGTGCTGCTTCTCTCACTCCCAGTCTAATGCCCCGTACACACGGCCGGACATTGATCGGACATTCCGACAACAAAATCCATGGATTTTTTCCGACGGATGTTGGCTCAAACTTGTCTTGCATACACACGGTCACACAAAGTTGTCGGAAAATCCGATCGTTCTGAACGCGGTGACGTAAAACACGTACGTCGGGACTATAAACGGGGCAGTAGCCAATAGCTTTCGTCTCTTTATTTATTCTGAGCATGCGTGCAACTTTGTCCGTCGGATTTGTATACACACGATCGGAATTTAAAGGATCGGATTTTGTTGTCGGAAAATTTTATAGCCTGCTCTCAAACTTTGTGTGTCGGAAATTCCGTTGGAAAAAGTCCGATGGAGCCTACACACGGTCGGAATTTCCGACAACAAGGTCCTATCGCACATATTCCATCGGAAAGTCCGACCGTGTGTACAGGGAAAGGGTTGCTCTGTAGAAGCTGCAAGAGGTTGATACAAAGTCGAATTCAGGTACTTGCATTGTTTGCATTTTAAAAAAGTAATACTATTGTTGAACACAGATCTGAAAAAAATTTGTGTATTTTTTAATTGCATGGAGTTCAGCTTTTAATGCTGATATCTAAGAGCTTTGTGACGTGTTGAGCATATTACATCTCCCCGGTTTGTGCCTGTTATATACTTTTCTTCCGATGATTTTCCAACCATGACATGCCAGAGAAAGAAAAAGGATGCTTTACCAGCTTATTTCTCATAAACATCCCTCAAGGGGCAGATGTCAGGGAAGTGATATCAGCGTTTGGACGTTACACGGCAGCTTTTAAAGGGCAGATGAGAAAGAAAGCTCAGGATATCTGTAATTCACTTAGATTCCCGAGACACAGAGGTGATGTCAGGTGATAGCAGTTGTAATGTGCTACCCACAAATAAAAGCAAGCCCAATTCTCCAAGCCGTCTAAGGATCTGAAACTTCCAGCCAAGCCTCCTAATTTCTTAAAGGGTCTGTCCACTTAGAACTGTTATTTGGTAGATTGGTAGATGCTGGAGATTTAAACCCCCCTAAAGGTCTCTTCTCTCGTTCTGGGATTCTTTTGGTGAGCTCTCTGCTTGAGTTCCCAGGTCTGTACACCTGCTGTGGCCATTATAAAGAGTTCCCACCAGCCCTGAGTTTTTTAATTTATTTAATATAATAGAAAATACATTGGAGGAGCTGGAACACACAAGGTTGGTTGGGAACACCCAAACTCCTACGTGGACAGGAGCAAAGTCAGAAATGATGGAAGGGAGTTCTCAATGATGGAGTATCCAAGACATACCGTACCTGACCGCGAGAATTTGTTTCCAACGCGATCCCACCTAAGGGTCTGGTATGCCCATGGAGGGGAACCCATGCCTTTTTTTATTTAAAATTTGGCACGGCCTTCCCCCTCATGATTCATACCAGACACCTTTCAGCAATGCTTGTCGCTCATCGCGAAAGGAAAGAACACAGTTTTCCTTTCCCGATGAGCGAGCCAGCTCGGCGCTGGCTCCCACGACGGGGCTCGCAGGTTTCAAATCTCGCCGATAACAGCGGCAAGATTGACACAATATCGCGGTCACCTACTGTATATGAAGGTCTGTACACCTTCTGTAGCCATTGAGAAGGGTTCCAACAATCCCTGCCAGGTTTTCTAGGTATTTTATATTATAAAGCAGGATTTCTCAACCACGGCTCTATGGAACCCTAAGGTCCCTCCAGAGGCTGCTAGGGACTCCTTGGGGGTTCATCCAGAGGTTGCCAGGGGTTTCTCCAGAGTTTGCTAGGTGTTCTTTGAGGGTTCCTCCTGAGGTTGCTAGGGGTTCTTTGAGGGTTCATCCAGAGGTTGCTAGGGGTTCTTTGAGGGTTCCTCCTGAGGTTGCTAGGGGTTCCTTGAGGGTTCCTCCTGAGGTTGCTAGGGGTTCCTTGAGGGTTCATCCAGAGGTTGCTAGGGGTTCCTTTAGGGTTCCTCCACATTTTGCTAGGGGTTCCTTGAGGGTTCCTCCAGAAGTTGCTAGGGGTTCCTTGAGGGTTCCTCCAGAAGTTGCTAGGGGTTCCTTGAGCAATGACCAATTTCTGCCCCTTAGATAAATTTCCACTTACACCATTGATCTTTTAAGCGATCTGTAATGAGGTAATTCATCTCAATGCCTACAAGTGTAAGGAGCATTCTTCCCACTGATCATCACACTAATGTATCATGAGTAGATATAGTCATTTTTAGCAGGAGTTCCCTGAGACCAGAAAGTTATTTCAAGGGTTCCTCTGTTTTGAAAAGGTTAAAAATGGTCATTATAGAGAATTAATTTAAGAAGCTGAAACCAAAAAGGTTGGACGGGAACACCCAAAACTCCCCCATGGACCAGAGCAGAGTTGGTAATCATAGCATGGAGGTCTCCATGTGGGAGTATCCAAGACATATACAGAGGCAGGAAGTTGATCAACTTTTTAAAACTTCCTTTACTACTACATTTCAAAGTGGACAGTATATTATATATATCCCACTGTGGTTTTCCTCAGTGGAACCCCTTCCAAAAACAGCAGGCTCATCTTAGAAGTAGATGTCCATTGCTAGATCCGAGATCTTAATAGATCTCACAGGTGTCAGGTTTTTTGAGCCTTAAAAACATAGAGAATTATTTTAAGAAGCTGGAACACAGAAGGATGGATGAAAACACCCCAAACTCCTCCATAGACAGGAGCAGAGTTGGGAATCATATCAGGGATCACAGTAAAGCAATAAAACAGGTCACCAAAGGCAATAGAGAACTTGACAGTCATTAACTCAGAACAAGTATGTGGAAATTCTGACCGGCAGGGCAGAAGACCCGGGTTCTCCTCTGCTGCAGTTTAGTAACGCTTACAGATCTTGTCTCCACCCTTAGCCTGTGACTGGACGATAGGGGGCTCTGATGAAGAGGGTACTCCCTCGTAACGCGTAAGCCGTTTTGCGATGCCATCTGGTTCCTCCTAACACCCGGTCCAGGTTGCAGGTGTCTAGAAGACACGGCTCCGAATTCGCGGAGTAATGTTAAGCCTTTTTTAAAGTTTGTTTGTTTGTATGACCTTTGTTTTTACTATTTAAATATATTTTATCTTTGTTAATGCGCAAGGTCGGTGTGCCCTCCCTATTTTTCTATATGTAGTAGGGGAGGAGTAGCAGACTTATGAGCTCATCTCTAAGTTGGTTTTGCTGTCTCCTCCTATCATTTTGTCCTTTATTAGAACTTTCGCTGCTTCTCATTCTCCAAATCTAAGCTCTGCTGTATAGGGACTGCAAGAGGCTGTGTATATCTATTTATCTATATATATATATCTATATATATAGATATATAGATATAGATATATAGATATATAGATATACAGTATATGTATTTATTGGCAAGCCTGCAAACCTGACAGAGGTATGGTGAATGATTGTAGATGTAGGATGAAAAGAGAGATGGGGAATCAAAGAGGAGAAGATGGAAACTAAAAAATATAATTTTTTTCCTGGATTCCCTCTATAGCTCGAAGGTTGAAACACGGAGGAAAGGGAGGTAATTGCTGATTTGAATATTCACATTTCTCAGCGTGTGCCACCCAACGCAGCGCTAGCCGGGCGGTAGGAGAGCGAGGCGGAGCCAGAACTCTACTGGAGAGAAAAAAAAATCAGGCATTAAAGAAAGTTGATTTAGTGCTGAAACTTTGATGTTGCTCTCCTAATTATTCCGACTGTTTCATGTATCAGGCAAGATGGGAAAACATTTCCTCGCTTTGCAGAGGGAAGTAATGAGTCAGCGGAAGACTGCGGCTCTGTCTCACCATTGTAGGGTTACAGCCCACCGCTAACAAGTTACCTCAAACGACAAATTATCTACACAACTACTTCTAATACAATTAACTTCCAGGTAAGAAAAAAAAAAAGATGCACGCAGTTATTAATCACTTCCGGACCTCCCACCGCCGTTATACGCCGGCATTTTGAAGAGGGATATCATTGTTATGGAAGCAGCTAGCTGCCATAACCCCGGTATCCTCTTCTTCAGCGGGCGGTCCGATTTCCGTTAAGCGTGGTCTCTGCGGTGGATTCGCCGCAAGATAACTTTTATCGGCAGCGGGAGAAGCCCCCCTCCCGCCACGCTCCGGTGCCCTCCGCCGCTTATCAGAGCCAATCGGATGTTTTCCCTAGCCTGACATGGAGACAAGCAAGGGGGAAGATGGCCCACCCATCTCCATATCATTGCAGGGCGGAAGCGACGCCGAAACGTCACTTCCGCCCATAGCTCTTAAAGGGCCATTTTTTTTTTTTAGTATTTTTTTAAATTACATTTTTTTTTATTGTATTTTAGTGTAAATATGAGATCTGAGGTCTTTTTGACCCCACATCTCATATTTAAGAGGTCATGTCATGCTTTTTTTCTATTACAAGGGATGTTTACATTTCTTGTAATAGGAATAAAAGTGAGACAATTTTTTGCTTAAAAAAAAAAAAAAACAGTGTAAAAAAAGGTAAAATAAATAATAATTAAAAAAAATGTAAATGTGCCCCGCCCCGACGAGCTCGCGTGCAGAAGCGAACGCATACGTGAGTAGCGCCCGCATATGAAAACGGGGTGTTCAAACCACATATGTGAGGTATCACCACGATCATTAGAGCGAGAGCAATAATTCTAGCCCTAGACCTCCTCTGTAACTCAAAATATGCAACCTGGAGAATTTTTTAAACGTTGCCTATGGAGATTTTTAAGGGGTAAAAGTTTGTCGCCATTCCACAAGAGGGTGAAATTTTGAAGCATGACATGTTGGGTATCAATTTACTGGGCGTAACGTTGTCTTTCACAATATAAAAAAAAAAATTAGGCTAACTTTACTGTTGTCTTATTTTTTAATTATGTGTATTTTTCCAAAAAAGGTGCGCTTGTAAGACCGCTGTACAAATACGGTGTCACAGAAAGTATTGCAATGACCGCCATTTTATTCTCTAGGGTGTTAGAAAAAAAATTATAATGTTTGGGGGTTCTAAGTAATGTTCTAGCCAAAAAAAACTGTTTTTTACTTGTAAACAACAAATCTCAGAAAGAGGCTCGGTCCTTAAGTGGTTAAAGCCCCTCTGCGGGCATTTTTTTTTATTTTAATAGTTCCCCAGAAGGGGGTAAAAAATTTTTATGGCTTTATTACTCACCTTCTATCCGAGACTGTCCACTGCAGTCAATCCCGTCTGCAACTAGGGGGGCTATTTATAAAATGTTAATTGCACGGACGTCAGGAGCATGCTGAACGAAATGTCCGTAATTATTGTAAGAGATTAATGTCTGTCTCTTCAGCTCCATCTACAGGCCAAAAGGTGGTACCGTTTCCTCATTAAAGTGTTTCAGAAAACTATACTGCATTTTGGCCACTAGATGGAGCTGAAGATAACAGTGTTAATCCCTTGCAAATATGATGGGACCATTTGTTCAGCATGCACCAATTTTTTTGACATCTTTGCAGCAAATGTTTTATAAATAGACCCTTAGATGTTCACAGTCTTCTAAATTGCATGACTCTTGGGAGTGTGTGTACACCTCGAAACTGGATGTAAATTTGTTCTTTGTGAATGGGGCAAAATCAAATGTTTTCAGGTTATATTCTCTGCAGGCTGAATGTGTGAATGAAGAATTATGACATATTATGCCATTAGATGGGGCTGAAGAGCATACATATTTCCCTAATAATCAGCTCCATCTAGTGGCCATTATGAGGTATTTCCTCATCCACACATTCGATCTGCAGAGCATACTGCCTGAGAATATTTAATTCTTTTACACCATTGGTTATGGCTTTATTACTCCCCTCCTATCTGACTCTGTCCATTGCAGTAAGCCACTGGTCTCCTGAATGGGCATCACCACAGCACTATATCCTAGCCGCCAACTGCCACTGGTCACCTGCAAATGACTCTTAGAAGTGCATTTATATAAAATTTTCTTAGCTGTTCATCCATCAAAACTGTGCGTAAATTTATTCTGTGCGAATGGAGGAAAATCAAATGTTCTCAGGCTATATCCTCTGCAGCTTAAATATGCAAATGGGGAAAATACAGCATTTTGGCCACTAGATGGAGCTAATGTGCATACTTACTTCCTATGAAAACCACTGCCGTCTAGTGGTAACAATGCAGTACTTTCCCCATTCTTACATTTGATTTTTAGAGAATAGAGCCTGAGAATATTTGATTTTGCCCCATTCACACAGAACAAATTTACATGCAGTTTTGATGGACGAACAGATATGCATAATTTTTTAATTAACATATCCTATAACATCATTCAACCTGGAAGACTGAGGACATACTGTAAGTAGAGAGAGTCATGGACACACCTTTTCCATGATTGTCAACAAGGCCCCCTACCATCACAATGATCCAGAGATTGGGTTGTAGTGGTTGCATCCTTGAGGACTGTCCTCTGCTTGAGAAGACTGTAAAACAGCTGGAAAAGTTAAAGTGATTGTAAAGTCTAGTTTTGTCCCCCCATACAAATAACAAACATGTTATGCTTACCTGCTCAAAGCAGCCCCGATCCTACTCTTCTCGGGTTCCTCTTCTGTGATCCTGGCCCCTCCCTCCTGTTCAGTGCCCCCATAGCAAGCAGCTTGCTATGGGGGCACCCGAGTGAAGTCACAGATCCCTGTGTCCATTCAGACACGAAGTCCCGCCCCTCTCTACTCTGATTGCCTAACTGACTTTGATCGACAGCAGTTATAGCCAATGGTGCCGTTGCTGTGTCTCAGCGAATCAGGAGGGAGACTCTCGGACGGCTGAGACACTCGTGCACATCGCTGGACAGAGAGGGACCTCAGGTAAGTGTAGGGGCGCTGAGGGGGGCTGTTGCACACAGAAGGCTTTTTATCTTAATGCATAGAATGCATTTAGATAAAAAAAAACCTTCTGCCTTTACCAACTCCTTTAAGTGTAGTGCTACCCCTCGCAGGAGCCACTTGGTAATATGGCTTCTCTGTTCTACGCCTCAACTCCAAGAATACCCTCAGACCCTCTGACACACCTGGTTAAATTATGTGAATAATTATACTATAATTTATCTAGAGTGCACTGCAGGAGAATAGCTAGGATATGTCCCCTGAGAGGTACCTCTTGGCATAGGCAATAGGTAAAGGTCTCTGTGTAGCAGCTGTAAAGGGACAGTATTTCGTTCTAACTCTTCAGCCGGCTAGCGTTGGGGCCCAGTAGTACTGTTGGCGCACATAATAATAGTCCCAGTCAAGCCTGCAGGCAGTAAGGCTACTAGATGACTGCATGGTTGGTTCCTAAAGGGCCCAGTCTCTTTAGCAGCAGATAGTAAATGCCCACAACAGTCCCGGGGATATTGCCCCAGGTAACTTTGATAAAAATCCCCCAAATCCAGGTCTATTTCATGTTTAACCCATATCTGCATCTCAAAACTAATATTGACATGTCAGGAATTTCTTTGAAATGTTGATAAAAGCTCCACTTTAAGAACATGTCAGCTATAAAAAAGGATTCTGTTTTTCTACCAAGGCTCCTACAAATTTCTTATTCACTCTCAGCATTATACTGACACTCACTACCATATAATATAACAAGTCAAAATTGTGCATTTCACCCGGCGCAATACCCTTAATGCCTAACTTTTCATCTTTAATCAATACGTGGGAGACAGAAAAGTACGTTTGGTGCCGAGTTATTGTTCCAGGCCTGTATATACTTGAATACAATCTCCTTGCATGTATCGCTCTCACACTTGCATCTCAGTCATTACAATCAATCTTCTCTCCTTAATAGGATCTCAGCCATTCCCCGCACCTTTATAACATTTGCACGGTTGAGGATGCTGCTTCCTGCCTAATAACTGTGATTTCCTACTGTCCACGTTTTCTGATCAATGCGCGGTTATACGGCCTCCTATCTGGGTCTACTGCGGAGCAAGCTGGTCAGCGTTGACGTCAAAAGAAATATTTATTTGTGGTTGTTTCAATTTTTTTTTTAAAAAAAGGTAATTCGAAAGATAAAAGCATGTTGGTTTAAACACTGAAATAAAAAAAAAATTAAAAAAGGACAGCAGTAAAGAGAAAGTCTAGAAAAACTAGGTCTCAGGATTAAGGTGAGGTGAAGGTATTACCTTTGGGTTCCCGATTCAGGAACATTGGTGTGGTGGCACCAACGTTCTCTACTATTTGTAGAGACTGTGCAGCTACACAAGGGCCCTTTACATTTCTTACCAGGTGTAGGACCCCTACCACTGTCATGTAGAAATAGATCATTTTTGCCTAGCTTTCATCTTATATAAAAACGTGTTTTTGCTCAACTAGTGGTTGGTATGGGGTTTACGTCTGGGACGTTGTCTACGGTTGCAAACATTCGCTCCATGTGCGCCACTCTCCTTGCCCCATGGAAGCCTGGACAATTTCACAGAGAACCATCTGGCCATATGCCTTGGCACAGGTTGGGCTCATATGTGAGGTCCACCGTTGAAGACATCTTAATGTGAAGCACAGTGCAACATCATCTTTCAGGAAGAGCTGGTTGTGCTTTTATTTAGTTTAGTCTCAGGATTGAGGTGACCTGAAGGTAATGATATGTATTACATTTGTGTTCCTGAGTCAGGAAAGTTGGTGTGGTGGCAGGGAGGACATACTATTTGTAGAGACTGTGCAGCTACACAGGGCCCTCTACATTTCTTACCAGGTGTAGGACCCCTACCACTGTCATGTAGAAATAGATCATTTTTGCCTAGCTTTCATCTTATATAAATACGTGTTTTTACTCAACTAGTGGTTGGTATGGGGTTTGGGGGGTGGGTGCACAACTGGTTTTGCTCAGGGTCCTGGTGACTATATCTGCGGTTGCAAACATTCGCTCCATGTGCGCCACTCTGCTTGCCCCATGGAAGTCTGGACTTTTTCCCAGATAACCATCTGGCCATGTTCCTTGGCACAGGTTGGGCTCATATGTAAGGTCCACCGTGGAAGACATCTTAATGTGAAGCACAGTGCAACATCATCCTTCAGGAAGAGCTGGTTGTTCTTTTATTTAGTTGTATTCTCTCCTTGTCCAGTCTTAGCGTTAAAGAGAACATTTAAAAAAAACTAGGTCTCAGGATTGAGGTGACCTGAAGGTAATGATATGTATTACATTTGTGTTCCTGATCCAGGAAAGTTGGTGTGGTGGCAGGGAAGACATACTATTTGTAGAGACTGTGCAGCTACACAAGGGCACTCTACATTTCTTACCAGGTGTAGGACCCCTACCACTGTCATGTAGAAATAGATAATTTTTGCCTAGCTTTCATTTTATAAAAATAAGTGTTTTTACTCAACTAGTGGTTGGTATGGGGTTTGGGGGGTGGGTGCACAAATGGTTTTGCTCAGGGTCCCTAGTGACTACATCTGCGGTTGCAAACATTCACTCCATGTGCGCCACTCTGCTTGCTCCATGGAAGTCTGGACAATTTCCCAGATAACTATCTGGCCATGTTCCTTAGCACAGGTTGGGATCATATGTGAGGTCCACCGTTGACGACATCTTAATGTGGAGCATTAGTGCAACATCATCTTTCAGGAACAGTTGGGGGTGTTTTTGTTTTTTTTTTAGTTTTATTCTCTCCTTGTCCAGTCTTAACGTTAAAGAGAAAGTTCGAAAAAACTAGGTCTCAGGATTAAGGTGAGGGGAAGGTAATGATTTTCATTACCTTTGTGTTCCTGATCCAGGAAAGTTGGTGTGGTGGCAGGGAGGACATACTATTTGTAGATACTATGCAGCTACACAAGGGCACTCTACATTTCTTACGAGGTGTAGAACCCCTACCATGGAAGTCTGGACAGTTTCCCAGATAAGGGGCGGACTGATAACTCATGGGGCCCCCGGGCAATAGGAGATTATGGGGCCCCCAGGCAATCAGAGATTATGGGGCCACACAGTTTACACACACACAGTATACAATCACACAGTATACACATACATGTACACACAGTATACACAGACAGATGTAAAAAAAAACAGATTTATACATACTGTCCCTGGTTTTACTGAGGCTGGCAACCCTGATGGGGCCCCCTAGTGGCCCAGGGCCCTCGGGCAGTGCCCAAGTGGCTCAATGGTCAGTCCGCCCCTGCCATCTAGCCATATTCCTTAGCACAGGTTGGGATCATATGTGAGGTCCACCAGGGGCGTTGCTAGGTGGCAAAAAGACCAGGGGCTTCAGCCCGAAGTCCAAGGCCGGACCCGGGGGGGGGGGGGGCGCGTGTGTACACGTGATGCAGGCCTTTTTTTTTTTTTGGCTGGGCCGTGACCTACCTGACCTACATACACTGACGGTAGTGAACACTGACCTACCTACACTGACATTTACATTCACTGACCTACCTGCACTGACCGTAGTGACCTACCTGCACTAACCGTAGTGACCTACCTACACTGACCATAGTGACCTACCTACACTGACCTATCTACACTGACCTACCTACACTGACATTTACCTACACTGACCGTAGTGACCTACCTACACTGACATTTACCTACACTGACCGTAGTGACCTACCTACACTGACCTACCTACACTGACATTTACCTACACTGACCGTAGTGACCTACCTACACTGACATTTACATACACTGACCGTAGTGACCTACCTACACTGACATTTACCTACACTGACCTACCTACACTGACATTTACATTCACTGACCTACCTACACTGACATTTACCTACACTGACCGTAGTGACCTACCTACACTGACATTTACATACACTGACATTTACCTACACTGACCTACCTACACTGACATTTACCTACACTGACCTACCTACACTGACATTTACATTCACTGACCTACCTACACTGACCGTAGTGACCTACCTACACTGACCTACCTACACTGACATTTACCTACACTGACATTTACCTACACTGACCGTAGTGACCTACCTACACTGACATTTACCTACACTGACCGTAGTGACCTACCTACACTGACATTTACCTACACTGACCGTAGTGACCTACCTACACTGACCTACCTACACTGACATTTACCTACACTGACCGTAGTGACCTACCTACACTGACATTTACATACACTGACATTTACCTACACTGACCTACCTACACTGACATTTACCTACACTGACATTTACCTACACTGACATTTACCTACACTGACATTTACATTCACTGACCTACCTACACTGACCGTAGTGACCTACCTACACTGACCTACCTACACTGACATTTACCTACACTGACGTGACCCACATACACTGTCTGACCTACCTCAGCTCAGCCGTGGTGTGCGGTGTCACAGCAGCCAGGCAGTCAGACAGTCAGAGGAGGAGGAAGAGCCGAGGAGGAGAGGAGAGCAGGCCGCCCGAGCGCTGAGCGGGGTTCTTACAGTGGCGCGGCGGCCGCATTGTAATTCCCGCCTTCTGGAGCCTGCAGCGCCTATGATGGACGTCACACGTCCCGCGGTCCCAGCATTGGACCAGGGGGACGTCTATCATAGGCATTGCAGGCTCCAGAAGGCGGGACCTGCTACGGCACTCGGCCAAACTCGGCCAAATTCGGCGGCGCTTGCCGCTCAGGATCAGATCGGTCCTGGCGCTTGCTGCTCGGGGCTTGTAATGAAGAGCTGCATGCCTGAGGCTCGGGGATTTTCGGGGGCACATTCGGGGCTTCAGCCATGGCTAGCCACCCCCTCCCGACGCCCCTGAGGTCCACCATTGAAGGCATCTTAATATGGAGCATTAGTGCAACACAATCTTTCAGAAAGAGCTTGTTGTGCTTTTATTTAGTTGTATTCTCTCCTGTCCAAGCAGTGGAGTAAGTGCCCAAGGATGATGATCTGTATGCTTCCTGAACCCAGATAAAGGCCAGTCATATAGCCAGACACTCAGTCTAATACCACTGACTTATGCCGCGTACACACGGTCGGACTTTGTTCGGACATTCCGACAACAAAATCCTAGGATTTTTTCCGACGGATGTTGGCTCTAACTTGTCTGGCATACACACGGTCACACAAAGTTGTCGGAAAATCCGATCGCTCTGAACGCGGTGACGTAAAACACGTACGTCGGGACTATAAACGGGGCAGTGGCCAATAGCTTTCATCTCTTTATTTATTCTGAGCATGCGTGGCACTTTGTCCGTCGGATTTGTGTACACACGATCGGAATTTCTGACAACGGATTTTGTTGTCGGAAAATTTTATATCCTGCTCTCAAACTTTGTATGTCGGAAAATCCGATGGAAAATGTCCGATGGAGCCCACACATGGTCGGAATTTCCGACAACACGCTCCGATCGGACATTTTCCATCGGAAAATCCGACCGTGTGTACGGGGCATAAGAGTGAAGAAGAACATAGATGCCAAAAGGATAAACAAATAAAGTTCTTAGGTGCAAACGATCTGCAGACCCATTGATCTGCAATCAACTCAGTTTTTGCTTCCTGCTGATTGCAGTACTTTAGCTGTAACTCAGCAGGGCATGTGTCAGAACTCTGCATAGAGAGCACTGCTTCCACAGAGACAGCAAAGCAGGGGGCAGGTTTTTCCTCCCAGGCTGTGGCTACTTTCTCAAGAAAATACACTAGTGCTTCACTCTGCTTGCTCCTTGGAAGTCTGGACAATTTCCCAGATAACTGTCTAGCCAAATTCCTTAGCACAGGTTGTGATCATGTGTGAGGTCCACTATTGATGACAGCTTAATGTGGAGCAAAGTACAACATCATCTTTCAGGGAGAGCTGGTTGTGTGTGCTTGTATTTAATTGTATTCTCTCCTTATCCAAACAGGGCTAAGCGCCCAAGGATGATGACTTGTATGCCTCCTGAACCCAGATAAAAGCCAGCTTTAACAAGAAAAGAGGTGCTAAAAAGAGGAACAAGTAAGGTTGTTAGGTGCAAATGTTCTGCAGAGGTCTGACAGCTTTCCTGCTGAGTTAAAGCGGTTGTATACCCGCTGAAATTTTTTTTTTTTACCCCTGTAAAGCAAAAGGCATAATGAGCTAGTATGCACCGCATACTAGCTCATTATGAAATACTTGCCTTAGAACGAGGCGTCGGTATCTTACCTGGTCCACGCCGAGGGAGCTGTCATGTTGCCTCGGCGTGTCTTCCGGGTATCGCGGTTCCAGCGCTGTGAATGGCTAGAGCCGCGATGTCGTCACTCCCGCGCATGCGCGCGGGAGATTTCTTACCCGGCAAGGTCCGGCAGTTGCCGGGCCTTCAGCCGAGAATCCCCTGTGCGCATGCGCCGCTGCAGTCAGCGGCTCATAGCAAGGGGAATATCTCCTAAACCGTACAGGTTTAGGAGATATTTTATTTACCTACAGGTAAGCCTTATTATAGGTAAAAGTTAAAAAAAAAACACTATACAACCACTTTAAGTAAGATTTTAAAATTTTCTGAAAATTGCTTGATTTCCCCATCAACACATTGATGGGGGAATCAAGAAAGCAGTGATTGCATGAAAAAAAAAACCCTACAGGCTGTTTGTACTGGAGTCAATTGACGGATCAACTTCAGTACCACCAGCCTGACCATAGATGGATCTAAATTCGGTTGGTTCTTGCTTAACCGGACAGATTGTGTTCTGTCTGTGGCCAGTCTTAGACTCATAGACCTACAATCAACAAAGCTCATGCTGTCTGCTTATTGTAGGGCTCTAGCTCTGACTCATCAGGGGGGTCTATCAGAACTCTGCAGAGAGACCTCTGCTTCCACACAGACAATATGACAGGGGGCAGTCTTTTCTACTCGAGCTGTGGTTGCTTTGTTAAGAAAATAGACTTTAAGACTGAACACCTGGAATTTATTTGAAGTGGTTTTTATCTTATTGCATTCTATGTATTAATGTAAAAAAAACCTTCTGAAAGCAGCCCCCCCCCCTCCCAACCCCTTTTAAATACATACCTGAGCCTGGCTTCGATCCAGTGAAGTGCACAAGAGCAGGGGATCTCCCTCTCTCTCCTCATTGGCTCAGACACAGCAGCGGGGGCCATTAGCTCCCGCTGCTGTCAATCACACTGAGCCGGCTCAGGAGTGAGCAGCAAGAGTGCCCCCATAGCAAGCCTGTTGCTATGGGGGCACTCAGCTGAGGGGAGGAGCCAGGAGCACCTGTGGGGGACCTGAGTAAAGCAGAATCGTGTAGCTCTTTGCAAAGCATTACACAGAGCAGGTAAGTATAAAATGTTATTTTTAAAAAATAAATTGTTTGCCTTTACAATCACTGATTTAGACCAACAGTTCAGCTGAAGTTTAAGACCCCTCAATGGGCATATAGAAATCCTGGTTTGGGAGTGACCTAACTGCTATACGAACCAGTGGCGGCCACTCCATTAGGGGCGCAGGGGCACTGCCCCATAATCCATGCACCAGGCCCCTAATCTACATTTTTTTTGAAGCACATGATTAGAGCCTGAGGCTCTAATTGGCTTCAAAAAAGGGTGGTCCTGGGGCGCAGAGCACTGCGCCCTGAGCCCACCCAGTTGTGTGACATTCGCAAATTAATATTTGCTAATGTCTTACTGCATCCCCTCCCGGCCAATCAGGAACCGGGTCCTGAGACTCAGTTGGCCAGGGAGTCTTAGGACCCACTTCCTGTTTGGCCGGGAGGAGAAGCAACGGCCCCAGCTCTTCCCTCGGCAAGCTTGAGCGAGGAGCAGCAGGTGGAGGGGCGGAGGGGCAGTAACAGCCTCTTTAAGCCTCCAGGAGCCCTACCCCAGATCCAGCTCCACCTCGCCATTGGCCTCCTAAGGTAAGGTCAATGATCGCCACCTTCCCGTCCATCTGCCTACTTATTTAGGACCTTAGGAAGCTCTTTAGATCCAGCACCACCCTGACCAAATTCTTTTAGTTAGCACTAATGATTTGACAAGGAGTGAATACAAGTAAATAAAAAAAAAATCAAGCAGCCCCTGAGAGATAAGCAATAACAATTTAAGAATGGAGATTCAGGTAACCGAAAATGCCAATTCTTGGCCGGTTCTCTTTAAATTGTCCCTGCCATCCATCAGGTTTGCTTATATAAAATTGCAGAAATCGTGTGGCTCCCCATGACAAGATAACCGATGCTGTCAGATGCTGAAATGTAGAACATCAAGAGGAAACAGTATTAATTCTTATCATTGGGGGGATCGTTGAATCCTGTTAAATATTAATGTCGCGCCACCGTCATATGTCACCGACGCACATTTCAAACCTTCACTGGATAACTAATTGCGTACCATGTAGGGACGTCGGCAGAGAAGTTAGAAAGAACGCTTCAAAAGTAGACGGTAGCTCAGAACTTCACGTGAGCTGTGAGCAATTGATGGAGACGAGAATGCCTTGTGAATATTAAATTCCAAAAAAAAAAAGCTCCAAAACTCCTAGATCTGAACTATTCAGAATATTGCTTTTTTTTTTTGGAATACTAAAGCCGCGTACACACGATCGGATTTTTCGACGGGAATTTTGTGTTGACAGACTGTTGGACTTAAATCTGACCGTTTGTACGCTCCATCGGACAATTGTTGTCGAATTTTCCACGGACAACGGTCTGTTGTCAGATTTTTCTAATCGTGTGTACACAAGTCAGACAAAAGTCCAAAGTACAAACACACCTGCTCGGAATCAAACACAAAATTAGCAGAAGGTGCCCAAAGGGTGGCGCTAAAGAGCTGAAAAACCACGTAGTACGTCACTACGTGCGTGTTTGTTGGCCGACAATTGTGTGCCGTTTGTATGCAAGACAAGTTCCTGGCCAACGCCCTTCTTACAAAAGTCAGACGTTTTGTCTGCGGAAAATCCGATTGTGTGTACGAGGCTTAAGGTCCCAAATGCATGTTTTACCTTGTGTTACCCTACCCCCCCCCCCCCCAAAAAAAAATTCATATTACCGCAATGTAAGACAATGCATTTAAACAGTAGAAGCCAACGCACCCAAAACACCAAAGTGTATGGCATAATACAGTGCAGGCGTATTGCTCCTTACTCTTTTACGGTCTGCATTAGGATCCCCTTCAAAATAAGTAGCATCCAAATGCACAGCACAGCCGTATGAACGTTGCCGTGCGGTAATATGTAGCGTGTAACAGTTGTGAAAGAATTGTTGTTGAATGGGCTACCTTAAATCTTCTTGGCAAATATGGGTTTAAGTTGAAAAAAAATGAATCCAGCTCTGTAATCAGAGCACTTACAGCCACCCATCTCCCCCGGTCGGTCGGGTCACCCTCACCCCCTCCTCCCGTGGGTCAGTTGGTTGGGTTAATTGCACCCCCTGTCGGTCGGTCAGCCCTGGACTTTCCCCATCAAGCGAGCAGCGCTTCCCCATCCGGGCGACATCTTCTCGTGCGTCTCCTCACGGCGGCCGTGCCTCTCCTCCCTCCTTCTGCCTCCTCCTCCTAGGCAGCCAATAGGATCGCCTGTCCTTTCAGCCAATTGGGTGATGGGTCTCAGGACCCGCTTCCTGATTGGCCGGGAGGAGAATCAGTGTGACAATAGCGAATATTCATTCGCTATTGTCACACAACTGGGTGGGCTCGAGGCGCAGTGCTCTGCACCCCAAGCCCACCCTTTTTTTGAAGCCTATAAGACCCTCTGGCTCTAGTCACATGCTTCAAAAAAAAACATTGGAATCCATGCGTCATAGATTAGAGGCTGGACGCATTGACAGGGGGGTGGCGGCGTCCATGCGCCCCTAACGAACGGGTCGCCACTGCCTGAAAGTATTTTGTCAAATGCAAGCAGTGTAAGTACTTAAATGCGACCAGCCACTTGCAGTCCCTGTAAAGCAAGGAGGAAGCAGCACAAGCAGCCAATCACATACTTAAAGGTGGGGTCTGGATGGGACAAGCCTATAAAGTGGGTGTGATTTTGGCACACCCACCTGAACAGTGGGTGGACAAATGGTAGAGTATGGACGGGGTTTATAATGTCACAGAATCTAGGACTGCCAAATGCTGTGGTCAGATTGCAGAGCATGGGTGGGGTTAACAATGTGCCAGGATCCAGAACCATACTCTGTCCTGCCAATACTGTGTCCTGGGCCATGTCCTGGGTTCGCAGCATCAACCTTGCCCTGTAACTGCACATGAAGGACAGGTATTATTTGCAGAGATCAGGGCCATCAGTTGAAGGTCCCCACATATTTAGAGGTGTGGTCTGATTGGGAGCAACCTATAAAGTTTGTGTGATTTGGGTGCACCTACCTGGAAAGTGCATGGGCAAATTGCAGAGCATGGGCAGGATAAACAGTGTCCCAGGATCCCCAACCATAATCTGTCCTGCTAATATGTGTGCCATGTCCCTTGGTCACAGTACCAACCATGT
Organism: Lithobates septentrionalis; assembly: GCA_037952835.1. NCBI lineage: Eukaryota > Metazoa > Chordata > Amphibia > Anura > Ranidae > Lithobates > Lithobates septentrionalis. Next base: position 2,101,526 of record JBBDGP010000364.1, read on the forward strand.
CCTGTTACTGCATGCAAATAATTAATTTAAGGGATCAGGGCCATGAGTTGAAGGTCCCCACGTAATTATAGGTGGGGTCTGGATGGTGAACCCAAAAAATGGGTGTGATTTGGGTACGCCCAACTGGAATATGGGCTGGCAAATTGCAGAGCATGAGCAAGATTAACAATGTCCCAGGATCCAGGACCATCATCTATCCTGCCAATACTGTGTCCGGGGCCATGTCCCGGGATCACAACATTGACTTTGCCATGTTACTGCACTTGAAGGCATTAATTGCAGGGATCAGGGCCATGCGTTGAAAGTCCCTGCATACTTAGAGGTGGGGTCTGGATGGGGCCAACCTATCAAGTGGGTGTGATTTGGGCACGCCTAACTAGAAAATGGGCTGGCAAATTGCAGAGCGTGAGTGGGATCAACAATGTCACAGCATCAACCTTGCCCTGTTACTGCACTTGAAGACATTATTTGCAGGGATCAGGGCCATGAGTTGAAGATCACACCATAAAATAGGTGTGATTTGGGTGAGCCAAATTGGAAAATGTGCTGGCAAATTGCAGAGCATAGGTGGGGTTAACAATTTCCCAGGATCCAGGACCATTCTCTGTCCTGCCAATACTGTCTCCTGGACCATGTCCTGGGATCACGGCTTCAACCTTTCCCTGTTACTGCACTTGAAGGGATTAATTGCAGCTATCAGGGACATGAATTGAAGGTCCCTTCATACTTATGCCGCACACACACGGTTGGATTTTCCGACAGAAAATGTTCGATGGGGGTTTCCTGTCGGAAATTCTGACCGTGTGTAGGCTCCATCAGACATTTGCCGTCGGAATTTCCGACAAACAAAATTTGAGATCTGGATCTCAAATTTTCCGACAACAAAATCTGTGTCGGAAATTCCAATCATGTGTACACAATTCCGACGCACAAAGTTCCACGCATGCTCAGAATCAAGCAGAAGAGCCGCACTGGCTATTGAACTTCATTTTTCTCAGCTCGTCGTACATGTTGTACGTCACCGCGATCGGAATTTCCGACAAGAATTGTGTGAACGTGTGTATGCAAGACAAGTTTGAGCCAACAAAAAACCATGGATTTTGTTGTTGGAATGTGTGATCGTGTGAACGCGGCATTGGAGGTAGGGTCTGGATGGGGCCAACCTATCAAGTGGGTGTGACTTGGGTGTGTCGAATTGGAAAGTGGGTGGTCAGATTGCAGAGCATGGGTGGGGTTAACAATGTCCCAGGAACCAGGACCATACCATGTCCTGCCAATACTGTGTCCTGGACCATGTCACATGCATCACAGCATCAACCTTTCCCTGTTACTGCACTTGAAGGCATTAATTGCAGGTATCAGGGACATGAGTTGAAGGTCCCTTCATACTTAGAGTTGGGGTCTGGATGGGGCCAGCCTATCAAGTGGGTGTGACTTGGGTGTGTCCAATTGGAAAGTGTGCTGGCAGATTGCAGAGCATGGGCGGGGTTAACAGTGTCTGGGATCTGGGACCATAATGTTAGTAAATGTGATTTTGCTAAAATCACTTATGCAGCGTACACACGGGCGGACTTTTCGACCGGACTGGTCTGACGGTCCATCCGACGGACTTTCAGCGGACTTCCTTGCTTACTTGCTTACTTGCTTACTTGCCTACACACGATCACGTGATGACGTACGACCTGACTAAAATAAGGAAGTTCATAGCCAGTAGCCAATAGCTGCCCTAGCGTCGGTTTTTGTCCGTCGGACTAGCATACAGACGAGCGGACTTTTCGACCGGAACTCGAGTCCGTCAGAAAGATTTGAAACATGTTCCAAATCCGTCAGATTTTCGACCGAAGAAGTCAGCTGCAGATCCGATGAAGCCCACACACGGTCGAATTGTCCGCCGGACTCGGTCCGTCGGACCAGTCCGGTCGAAAAGTCCGCTCGTGTGTACGCGGCATAAGAATGCCCCAAAGGCTTCCACCACTTGAGGTTTGAACGGACACATCCATATCACTATGTACATTTTTGTAGTCCCGCCTAGGTGCCCGCTCCATCAGTTCTTCATTACATATGTAGTGTGTGGTTAGATCCCTTATTATGACAATGTCTTTGCCTGTTGTGAAAGCGTGCCACCAAACAGCGACAGTCTCGCCACATGCAAGGGCAGCTCAGACATCACACATTTAATCAGATTACTATTTTCCCTCTAATTAGAACGATTGTCATGGGAGCCGGCTGCAGCGACGGCGTCCACACATCTCGGCGCGCGGAGCCTCTTATCACCGCAGCCTCAGGGTTTGATAAGTCAAGGATCCGAGAGGCGGCTTGACACATTTATTGGTCAGTGACGGCTCACGATCCTTCTTTTGTTTAGCTGATATTGCTGTTATGACAGCTGAGGGGAGATTGATATAATGATTATCGCTATCTGGGAAAAGACGCAATTTCACTGGCGAAGAAGGACGAATGGACATGTGTAGACCCAAGGCTGTTTACTACCGATACCCCGTAGATCACAACTGTGTGATATTACCACACCAATTATGCCATACGTATCAAATTGTAACTTTCTAATGTCGATCTCAGCGATGGCTACAAATTTGCAAATTCTGCCCATTGGCTTCAACGTAACAGACAACAAAAGACATCGCTGACCCAAAAATGGCTCGAAATGGTCATTTAAAGTGGATCTTGGGCAACATCTAAAATGATATAGATCATACAGGCTGTCACTAGTTTTAACCCTTTTTCGCTGCCAGACGCGTTTTTGCATTTTTTGCACGCTTGTTTAAAAAATAATTTTAGCCCTGAAGATGATGTAAAGCCCCCAAAACATTATATATTTTCTAAAAGCAAAAAATGGCTATTACTGCGCTGTCACAAATCAACAATGAGTAAATATAAAAAAAAAACAGCGACTTTCCTGTAAGATACGCACAGCACACATCAATGAATCCAAAAACAGATTTCGCTAAAGTAAAAAATATATAAGTGACACATTATAGTAAACACATTAACCACTTGCTTACTGGACACTTAAACCCCCCTCCTGCCCAGACCAATTTTCAGCTTTCATCGCTGACGCACTTTGAATGACAATTGCGCGGTCATACAACACTGTACCCAAATGACATTTTTATCATTTTTTTTCACACAAATAGAGCTTTCTTTTGGTGGTATTTAATCACAGCTGGGGTTTTTATTTTTTGCTAAACAAAGAAAGATTGAAAATTTTGAAAAAAAAATTAAAAATATGTTTCAAAGTTTGTTATAAAATTCTGCAAACAGGTAATTTTTCTCCTTCCTGATGAGGCGGCACTGATAGGCTGCACTGATGGGCACTGATAGGCACAGATAAGGCGGCACTGATGGGGACAGATAAGGCGGCACTGATAAGATGGCACTGATGGGTGGCATTGATGGGCACTGATAGGTGGCACTGATAGGTGGCACTGATGGGCACTGATAGGTGACACTGATGGGCACTGGTAGGTGACACTGATGGGCAGCACTGTTGATGAGGCAATGATTGGTGACACTGTGGGTACTAATGGGTGGCACTGTGGGCTCTGATAGGTGGCGCTGGTGGGCACTGGTAGGCTGTACTCTTGTGCACTGGTAGGTGGCACTGGCAAGTGGCACAGATGAGCTGGAAGCAGCTCTCCTTGATCGGGACTGATGTCCCTCTGAGAGCCACCAGTGATTGGCTTTTTTTTCTCCTCACACTATCAGCGCCAGGAGAATAAATAGCCGAATAACGGCTCAGTTTATATCACATGATCAGCTGTCATTGGCTGACAGCTGATCACGTGGTAAGGGGTCGCGATCGACCCCTTACTCCGATCTGTGATCAGCCGATTCTCATAGACTCGCTGATCACAGAGCGTGCCGCGCGCGCCCTGCAGGGGGCGCGCAGGCCGCTCAAGCATGGGAGGACATCTATTGATGCCCTCCCGACAAAGTAAGTCCGTGCTGTAGCCGTTGTTCAGCAATAGCGTGGATCTGAAGAAGTTAAAGGAAGTCCATATAATGACGTGATGTCCAATGAATCCCTCAGTGCTTAACACTTTCACCAAAGTAGTATGTGAATTTCAAAGAAAGCCTCTACCTCATAAGAATGGCCACTTACCAGCTCCTTGTGACCTCTTATTAGAGGAGGTCTTTCCCGCTTGTGGCTATATACCCAGCCAGGGCCTTTGGTCATCCAAGGAAATTGCTGTCAAGCCTCCACCGCCCAGAAGGGCCCGATCACACATGAACCCCAAAAAGAGATAAGGCCTCCATAGTGTAAAATCATAGGCGTTTATTGTTAAACAATTAATAATGCACTTACATCGAGGAATGTAAATTAGGCATAAAATGATAAGCTGGCCCGGCTCAATAAGTTAGCCTGTCCTTCCGGGACCTGTGCAAACGCAGTGACATCAGCACCTCGCTCCTCCCTACGTGCTTTGTCCCAGATGACGTCGTCCTGTGCCCTAAAGAGACTGAACCTCTACACTGCTACAGGTGTCACGTTTGGCAACAGTACTTCCCTCTGAATGCAGTATTTGGTTTATCTTTTGCTACAGTTGTGAAGCAAAGCATTGTGGCCACTGCATGTGTACAGCCCTTAGTGGCTGCATGCCCTTCTTATTTAGGTGGCCAGTCGGGGGATGCTAAAACCGTAGCTTAACCTTCAGCTTTTACTGCCCCCCCGGACAACCCTGTGAACGAGCGCTTAAAGCAACTTTTTTTTTTTTTTTCAAAAAAGATTTAAATCATGAATATAAAATGACCATTGATCAAAGGATGCTGAAAAATAGGAGCTGCACACCAACATCTGTTCTTCAACTGACTTTAATTGAGCTGTAAATAGTACAACTGCATCCATAGCGTTATCACCCAGGGACCGCCCCTCCTCAACGCGTCTCACCACTACTGGCTTGAACATAAGGTAGGGCCGGGCTATTGACAGGTCAATAAAATTCATTGAACAAGCGAATATTGGGGTCCGGCTCCTATTCATCAGGGTCAAGGGCCCTATACCTAGTCACGTACCTGGTCATGGCCGAGTTGACAAAAGGGCTTCCCTTACGCCTCTACCCCCATTTCCCCTGAATTGATAACGGATATAACAGGGGACAGAACCGCACAGGTGCCTGTAGGAGATGCTGCCCGGGAGACACTTTAGCAGGGGCACAACTGAAGAGTGGCAGATGGCAGATACAGGATCTCAGATGTATGGTTAGGCAGGAGTCGACAACAACAGGGCAGCAGGAAATCGAAGCAGAGTCAGGGCCGGGCCAAGGTCTGTATCGGGCTAGCAGAGAAGAAACAGGAACAGCAGGTCCAGGAGCAAGCAGAGTCAAACAAAGCCAGGTCAGAACACAGCAGCAAGCACGGGATCAGGTCACGGGTAATAGGAGCTGACAACCACCAGCGATCTTTTGGACTCCAGCAAAGCTTTAAATAGGCACCAAAACGTTCATCGACATATGCATGCTCACTCGCGCTAATGTGCGTGATCATCCACTCATCCATGCTAACGTAGTACAGCATAGTTATTATTCTAAATGACTTAACTGGGCTATGCGCATGTAGCACTTACCCCCAAAAGGGCCCACTGATTTGCCACAGGTACCTCTGCCAGGTTAGTGCAGCGGCAGCCAGGCACACAGCAACGGTCACTCTTTCTGGCTCAATGAACAGTCTAGGGGTTGCCCTTTTGAGATTTTATTGCTGAATAAAGTTGGATGAGTCCAGGGAGCTGTGGGATAATCCATTAACATTGAACAGTAGCAGGAGGGTACACTTTGTCACTACTTCATTGAGCAGCCCTTCTAGTAGAAGCCATGGAAATGGACAACACGGAGAAACCATAAGAAATGTCCCAATCCAGGCAAGCACTAGCACTGATGCACAAGGGATAGTATCAGCAACAGTCACCAGGATCACTCAGGTCTGTACTCACAATGTCCCTGGATGCTTGAATGCCTCCTTCCAAAATCATCCAGACATTTCTCTAATTAACTCTTTAGACCAGATCTTGAGTGAAATCCTTGAATTAGTTTCAGAGATTTTCAGCAAAACAGCGCCCCCCCCCCCCCAGCTCTAACATAGCAGGGACCTCAATGAGCATGTGTAGAACTGGGCTGCCTAGAAGGGCAGCAACCCTTCAGGCTGGGAGCTTTTCCCTTCTGGACAAGAACAGGGCTGCCCCAGAACCCAGGATATTTATGCACACCCCAGACAACTACTGGGAACTCTGCCCCAGAGATTGGCTGAGTCAACATAAATATTTGAGCTGCTAATTTTTCCCTTTCCAACCCACTACATTCTAGAATCCTCCAGAAGGCAGGGGGAAATACTCAACCCTGCAGCCTTAGCAGTCCAGAACACCCCAAAGAAATCATAATCTGCTCCACTGTTTACAGAGGAGGCCAAAAAACGAAATTGACCTAACCTTACTTGCAACCTACCTAGAAGGGTGCTACAAGCATGTGCATGTCTTCATGGATAGCTGTGAACACGATTCTCCTGACACACCTGTAGAATTGAATTGGAACATTCGTATGGGAAAGTATAAAAATCACTCCTCTAACCATTCAATGAGGTCTTCATGGACTCAATATTATGAATGACCTTTCATTGGAGTAGCTCAATTTTATTTATTTATTTATTTATTTTTTTGTATAATTGACCATTTTTTTCAAATTTTTTTTTATATCAGAGAAGAAAAATGATAACAAACAGTGGACATTATACAGGGCCCAACAACAGACCAGTATATAGAAAACAGCACGTCAAAAAGATTCAATGAGTAAAACAACAAAATTGCTTCAGATAATGTTCACAGAGTATTTGTAGAAATAACATTGAACAGCCCAACTTTATGAACATCCTCGGTTGAGCCTAACCCAGAGGGCCTGCTAACAGCAGACCAACTCCCAAGGGTTAAGTCCAGCAAAGAACCCTAGGAAAACATCCATTAAACAACAAAGGGAAAGAATAGCAAAAAAGTATAATCCTGAGCACGATGCTCTTGGGAACAGAGAGCGCTAGTTAGGTGGCTAGTAGGAATACAGGGGCATCACGGGGGGGGGGTGTCCTCTCGTGAGTGCCAAGGCTCCTATACTGCTCTGTGAATTTCTAGCTTATTGGAAAGGTGTGCTGTAAGAGACTCCATAAGCTCCACATCCTTAATCCTAGCCTACAACTCGATAGAGGTAGGTGGTGTTTGCCATTTCTAGTGGAGGCCCACTAGACATCTAGCAGCCGTGAGGATGTGGTGTGCTAGCTTCTTAGCCAGCTTGGGCAACCTGGGTGGGGGTAAATCTAATAGTAAAATTTTGGGATAGGAGGTGAAGTCTACATCAAACAATCGTTCGGAGGAGGTCTTGAACTAACCCGCCAATATGGTTGTAAGAGCGGGCATTGCCAATAAATATGCAGCAATGTGCCGCGACTCCTATGGCATCGCCAACAGTGATCTGAGGCTGAGGGATATATGGCTTGGAGGCAGGAAGGGGTCAAGTACTAAAAAAATAATATGTTGTATGCTTTGGAGTACCTCAATTTTCATAGATATTGAGCTACCAAAGCTGGACAGGTGTGACTATGTGAAAATTGCCATATCTAGAATTCAGGTTTAATGACCTGTTACAGAATAATGATTGGGTTTAGCTCTTTGGGATTGACTCCCAAGCATTTTAGAAAGTCTTGGTAGAGGTAGGCTTTCACGGCAATAACATTTAAAGGAAGAACAAATCAAGTCTTGAGTTTGAGGCCCAATCCCAGCTCTGTCCTCATTTGCCTCTGTAAAGTGTTAAAAGTTGAAACATTATAGTTTTTTTTTTTTTTCCTAATATCTTTTTCTCGCTCGCAAACATATTTTGACAAATGCTTCCACATTTACCTTTCTTCCAGTGTTTTGTATAGAGCCCAAGGTGTTTAGATGCCTTTTTAAATAGCTTTGATTTATTGTTTTCGGCGGCCCGCATCGAAGGCCCAGAGGCAGTGCTATAATTTTAGTGGAGTCTTGTTTTTTTTTTTTTTTCCCCTTCATTCCTCGCAGTGCTTTTCAATGCCTTGCGGAAATCTCCCTATCGTTCCACCTGAACTGCGCTGACCCTCCACGCCTGAAACGTTTGTCTTTCCAATGATTTAGCAACATTAATATTGTGTAAGAGCCAGCAGGACTGTGGAGACGACTTACATAATGAGATCCAGGGAAAGAAGATTGGATGGACTAAATAAAGCTACAAAGCGTTGGGAAGACAAAACAACCTGGAGATTCTGGCCTGGTCCAGAATAATCCTTTTATTTATTTTATAATTATAGCAAAGTTGGATGGATCTTTGAGTGTGAGCTGTTATGCTTGTATGTGTAACCCCTTGCCGACCCGCTCACAGTAGATATGTGAGATGGCGGGACAGCTAGGCACGGCGACAAACGCGTATGTCACGGTGTACTTCCTGGTTTAGCGGCGCGCTTGTGCGCCCCCTGCTGATCTTTGCACTGTGATTGGACACAGCACGAGTTTGTCAGCAGATTTCAGCCAATGATTTTGGCTGAAATCTGCTGATCGGCTGTGGCCAATCTCAGCACAGAGTTCTGTGTTGACAAACACACAGAACTCTGCGCACAGAGAGATCTGTTAGTAAAAGAAGCACACATTACACATATTACACTTGTTAAGCACACAATTACCCCCTTGATTGCCCCTTAATGTTAACCCCTTTCCAGCCAGTCTCATTAGTACAGTGTACAGTATAATCACTGATAACTGTGTTGGTGTCACTTGCAACCATACCTCCCAACATTTTGATATGGGAATGAGGGACACCTACTAGCAAACAAATGTAGGCATAGGACACACCCCCTTAACGGAGAGTTAACCAAAAAAAAGGTTAATTAAATCCACAAGGACTTTTTTTTTTACCACTACTATTCCTTTATATTGGCTTTTAAAATGTACAAATGCAGCAATTTAGAAATCGGATGAAAGGTTTAGCGCTGGGAAACACTTTTTGAAAGCTAAAAAGTGCATTTTATATATAATTATATAGATCAGACCAAAATGAGGGACAAATGAGGAGGAAAGAGGGACAGAGGGACATTGCTCCTAATCAGGGACAGTCCCTCGAAATCAGGGACAGTTGGGAGCCATGCTAGCAGCGTCAGTGTCAGTTAGCCAGTTAGGGTCCCTCCCAGCCAGTCTCAGTTAGTGCCAGAGTACCCACCACACTATCACAGTCACACTATAGGTTGTTGATCACCGCCATTACTATTATAGTGTCTGTACGGATCAGTATCTTGATCACGATCAGAACTATAGTTTCGTCCCCAATAGTATGGTGTCCCCAAAAAACTGTTTGCTTTTTTACCAAAGACATGTAGCAGAATACATTTTGGCCTGGATTTATAAAGAAATTTGATTGTATTGGATACATTTTATTAGAGAAAGTAAAAAATATTGTTTTTTTGTTTTTTTTTCCTAAATTTTCTGTATTTTTTCATTTATATAATAAAAAATAAAAAAACCCAGTGGTGATCAAATACCACCAAAAGAAAGCTATATGCGTAAAAAAAAAATATTTGGGTACAGCGTTGCATGACCGAGCAATTACCAGTTAAAGTAGCGCAATGCTACATAGCATGAAATGCCCTGGTCATGAAGGGGGTAAAACCTCCCATAGGTCAAGTGGTTAAAGCAGAGCTAAAGATTCAAGACCACCACAAAATATCCGGTGCCGGGCATGGAGGAGCATGTGACCTCCTCCAATATTCCATGCTCCATTTACTTGCGAGGCGTTGGGGAACGCTTTATCAGTTTTCAATGTTGATTGGATCACCTGGCAGTACAAATTATTGATCAACCAACCTCAGAGAAAATACCTTGTGCATCCAGGGCAATAAATGGCAGTGCCTGAGTAAATTCCACCACCCAACCACTTTATACGCCCCCTTATATTGCTCTTCTCCAGCCTCTCCTTCTCACAAAATACCCATATACCAGGGCTTTTGGGTCTGGGGGGGGGGAGCATGTGACCTCCTCCCATAATGTAGACAAAGGGTCCACCATAAAGGAAAACATGAATTGTTGCCAACATCCGGATTGTAAGAGAACAATATAATACCCCCAAGGTAGGTGGGATTTTAAAGGCAATTAATATATCCAATGAAGCTGTATAAAAAAAAAAAATATTGATACATGTTGTAACAGGGCGGTACCCTGCCAGGGTCCAGGTCTAGTGAACAGCCGGTACACTAATTGGTCAGCTATTTTCTGGGATTTAAGTAACGCCCAGACCATGGTCCTGGGCTCCACCCCGGCAGACAGGAGGTCTGGCCCAGGAGTCAAGAGGGCTCCACCTGGGAGGGAGGTGGGAGCCATTGCAGCACGAGGCTGCTAGCTGTAAGCACCGAGTTGCTGAGCGTCCGAGCAGGAGTGCTGCAATTACAAGCCAGAAGAGCTGAAAGTCCTTTATTTGTGAAGCAGGATTGAAATGCTGAATACCCCTGCGAGGGAATATACTGTGTTTGGTGGACTTTCTTTTAAATAAAAATGGGCAAAACCAGCCCTTAAACGAAGAAAACGAGTGGTGTTGTCCTTAAAGCTCTACACTGGAAGCGAGTCCCTACAATGTTCAAAAAAATTTAATAGCATTTCGCCTAGGACGTCCCAGGAGAAAGGATACACACACAGACCACCAGGGGCAGCAATCTGTGGACTGGCTTCCATCTTCCACACAACACCCTCTCTCCTTTAAAGGCTATTGCGGCCCCAGTGATTACTGACTGCACTACCCTTGGAGGCGCTAGACCTCTGTGGGATCACTTGGGCTCCTGGATCCAACTGGCCACCCACTTTTCCAACTGGCGCACATGTATAGGGTTTATTTTAATTCTTTACAGCTGTAAAGCACCTGTATCATTACATAGTTACATAGTCGGTAAGGCTGAAAAAAGACAATACATCCAGTTCAACCTATGTAGGTGTATGTGTATCAATGTCTATAATGATCTCCCATATCCCTGTATGTTGTGTCCTTTAAGATGTACATCTAATGCCCTGTACAAACGATCAGACTTTCCGACAACGAAACTGTGGATTTTTGTTTGAAGGTTGTTGGCTCCAACTTGTCTTGCATACACACAGTCACACAAATGTTGGCCAACAATTACGAACGTAGTGACGTACAAGACATAAGTGATGTCTCCATTACGAACGCTAGTTTTACAAGACCGAGCGCTTCCGGCTCGTACTTGATTCCGAGCATGCGTGAACTTTTGTGCGACGGACTTGTGTACACACGATCGGAAAGTCCGACAACAAAGTTTTGTTGGCGGAAAATTTGAGAACCTGCTAGCCAACATGTGGCCCAACTATTAGTTGCCTTTAAAATCCCACCTACCTTGGGGGTATTATATTGTTCCTCCCATAATTGTATGCCCTATTTACTTGGGTGGCCTTAAGGGAAACCTTTACAGTTCCCAAAGTGGACTGAATTGTCTGGCAGTGCAAATTAGTGATCAATCAACCCCAGCTGAGATACCTTGCCCATTCAGGGAAAAAATGCCAATGTAAAATCCACCACCCGAAATGCCTGAGTAAATTCCACCACCTGACCACCTTAAATGCTCTCCTGCTGCTCCTACTCCTATAGCCACCAGTGCAAAAAAAATACGGTGTTGGGGTATGGGGAGCATGTGACCTCCTCCCCTAATATAGAACTTGTGAACTCGTGTCTAACTGCCAATCACTAAAGGGGAAAGGGGACAATATCTCTTACAATATGGGCTATGGGCCAATAAAAAGCCCAAAGTGAACAAAACATGAATAAATAAAACACATTAAAAAAAAAAAAAAAAAAAAAAAAAGCTGACATTGTCTTTTTAGAACTTTGCATTCATTGGCCTTTCACAAACTAATAAAATGTCAATGTTTTCTCAAGTCACATAAATATTCTCATTGGTGTCTTAGGAAGAATGGATGCCATATTAGTTTTTTCTGCCTCCGGCAATAGCTGAGTTCTGACAATTCCTGGATACTGCGATATTATTAAAGGAGACAACCCTACAAGCTTATGAATGCTTAAGAGGAAACCCAGACGTTGGTTCATCTGCCCAGAATTGTTGAGTGGATCTCAAAGCCAACCCTTTGCTGTGATAATGATAGCAATGTTTTCTGAAGCCGACACCACCAACTATAATACCTTATAGGAGCTGATTGATGCTGGGAAGTCACACCATCTATAGTTGTTTAAACCTTATAAAACGCAGCTGGAGTGATATATTAGGGGCCATGCAGGGACTACCTGTGTAAAACAAGAAACTCTTTGCTATAACCATGCAGCCGCAATTGTGAATTATGCTCACAGGAGGGAAAAGGCACAAATGTGATTACATTCCTTATAAAGGCCGGCAAGGAATAGCAGGAGGAAGGTTCAAACACATCTTTTTATACCTATTATGTTAGGTCACAAGATGGTCAGAGACTGTAGACATACTACAAGAGATAGCCAGAGGCAGTAGACATACTACAGGGAATGCTCAGAGACTGGAGACATACTATAAGAAATGTTCAGAAACTGTAGACATTCTACATGAGATGGCTAAAGACTGTACCCATACTACAGGAGATGTTCAGAAACCCCACATATACTACAGGGAATGGTCAGAGACTGCAGGTATACTATAAGGAATGGTCAGAGACCGTAGGCATACTACAAGAGATGGTCAGAGACTGCAGACATGCTACAGGAGATGTTTTAGAGACTGCAGACATACTACAGGAGAGTATCAGAGACTTAAGACATACTATAGGAGATGGTCAGAGACTGTGGAAATACTACAGGAGATTATCAGAGACTGAAGACTATAAAGAATGGTCAGGGACCGTAGAAATCAGCGGGCGGCCCGTCCATCAGGGGCACGCGGCTGCAGAATTGGAGGAGAGGACACAGGTGCTGCTGCCCATTGCCCATAGGAGCCCGCAACCCGTCCACTGCCCACCGCCCATAGGAGACCGCAACCTGCCCGCCCACAACCTAGATTAGGTAAGTGCCGGGCTTGATGGGGGATGGGGGGATGCTGCGACCGACCAGGGGGGGTGGTTGTTTGCCGCTCCCCCAAAAAAAGAACCACCAGCCGCCACTTGTAGGCACTACAAGCGATGGTCAGAGACTGCAGACATAGTACAGGAGATTATCAGAGACTTAAGACATACTACAGGATATGGTCAGAGACTGCAGTGGTTCTACTGTCCAGGATAGATATTTCCCTTTTTGGGAACAAGGACTTTTTGTTATAGAAAGTGACATTTTATTTAACACAGGTATGAGAACAATGAGAACAATTAGAACAAGGGAATCATTGTAAGGATTTCTCCTGTGTATCGGCCTTTAAAGTGATTGTAAACCTCTAAAATGAAAAAAGGACAAAGCATATCCTTCTATGGTGTGCATTTGCCTCAATCCAAAGCACAGAGTGTGATTTCTGTCTGCTCTCTGCTCCCTGCATGAATCACTTCTGATAGTTTAAGCTGACACTAGACAATCCCAAAAGACGGCCATATCCCTCCTCTAGCACGCAGAAGGTGATTGACAGCCTCCGCTGTGCATGTTTCCCTATGAGACTGTGTAGACTGGGGGGGTGTCCATTCTCTCCACTCAGGTCTCAGATTACACTCAGCTCTCTTCTCTATGCCCCCGGTCTTCTGGAGCTCAGAAATGCTGTGTACATTTTGGACTTTGAAGAGATGTAGAGGAAAGAAGACTGCAGATAGACAGACACAACCCATGTAGGAGTATTTGTTTAATCTCTGTGTATCATCCCAGGCTAGTCACTTCTCTGGGTATATGTAAGGGTTTACAACTTTAAGGTCAGAAAATTAGCATAAATAGAAACATTCAGTATGTCCCCAAAAAAGTGGGCTGATACTACGTAAAACACAGCATAGCCAAGGAAATGTACAAATTCTGTATGGAAAGTGAACAGTTAATTTTTTTCCTTTGAGTTCAATGTCCCTGTTGGCCTCAGCTAAAGTGAGAAAGGAGGAAAGTTCTGATGGCCAGTAGATATAAACTGTCACAAGATCAAATTGTGGTGTCACACACAGCCACAGAGGAAAGCTTTTCTCAACTGAAAACCAGATGTACGTGTTCGTAAGCATGCATTTATTATTTGTTTTAATGCTTTATTCTTTTATTCAAGGTTATTTCAGCAGTAATGGATGTAGACAATAAGATCTTCAAGATAATTAAAGTCAAATTCTTATAATGTGCAAGTGACAATACAGTACAGAAGTTATAGAACAAAGTGGGAAGGTTTTAGGGTATTAATGAGTTCTGGTTGACAAGGCGACAAGAGAAAGTAAGTAGAGTATATCTTATTGTGAATTCTATAACATCAGCTGCAGTTAATGGGGGTCAATAGCTTGGTCAGCTTCTGATGGCTAAAAGGGTAATTATTTTGGAGGAATATGGAGCAAGGTAGGTAGTATAGGTATTAAGAACTAGCCAACCAAGGGTCGTTTTCCTTTTTTTCACCTGTTGATCCTGCCAGTAACATACTTCCTGTTCTAGGGTGACCATGCTCACCCATTGAACTGTATTTATGGTGGAGCATGTAGAGGGGTGTTAAGTAGGTAAATTGGCAGTGCCACCCTGCTGCTTCTCCTCGCTGTTTTATGTTGAGTTGCAGTTTCCGGTTTTCCCACTAGGGGTCTGGAGCTGGCAGGTGGTAACACGGTTGGTTGGTGTAGTAAGTGGCTTGCTACAACAGGCAGTGCCAAGGCCTTGTTCCAGGCCTAGGCGGTAAAGTTGGAGCCTCCTATGCCAAGATGGCATACTGTAGGGGCCCTTCATATTGGTCTTCCCATTGATGGGAAATCTTCTTTCGAATAGGCTACACCAAAGGAGTCCAACTTAGTAGAAGTGCACCCCATTCAGTGGGAAAAGATGGAAATTGTTTCTTTGATGTGAACAGTGCTGTGAAATGTGGACTGTCATATTGTTAGTTATATTCTAGTCAGGCAAAAGAAATCAGAAGAACATGAACGTATCTCTTCTTTACTGCTGGTCGGGATATGATCTATGCCTTGTGGAGTGGGTAAGGACTTGGCTCAGTTGTGGGGCTCGAAGAGGTTGTGAAAATATAATATCAGCCCATTGGCCAGTGCAGCTAGGTGTTCTAGTGTACAAAAGTGCCCAGAAAACCCATGCCGTTGCAACTTTGGACTATGTGCGTGGGGTGGCCCTTGAAGGACCCGACCAGTAAATTAGTAGACTCTGGTCCTAGGTAATTCCCTTTTAGAATGTGAGTTAAAGTTATCCTGATGCAGGCCTTTGACCTGGTAATATGGACTTGGTCTCAGGCACACCACCACCAAAGTCATATCATGTAGGCCACCTAACACGGCAACTGGCTTATCAACTACCGCTAGGAAGCGCTACAAGCAGCATTGTCAACCATTGTTCTTTAGTCCTAACATGTTTCCTATCCTAGTTTGACAATAATGCTTGTTGTAGTTGATAATCTAGTTCCTGCGCTAGGAGGCCTTCTTAGTATGAGTTTGGCGGCAGTGTCTCTGAGATCCAATTTACATTGTACCGGCTCCAAATTACTAGACTACGGGCCTAAGTCAGGGATAACTTGAACTCACACAGCATAAGGGAATTGTCCAAGGCAACAGTCCTTTAATTCCCTAATTGGGCCCATTGGGACCCTCAAGGGCTGCACCACACACCTGGTCCAAATGTTGCAAGGGCATGAGTCTCTCTACACATTTGTACATTAGGGGACCTAGCTACACCACCCAATGGGCTGATACCTTCTTTTCCCAACCTCTTCCAGCCCCCCAACTGAGCCAAGAGCTTACTAACTCCACAAAGCATAGGCCATATCCCAACCAATGGTAAAGAAGAGACAAATCCATGTTCTTCTGTTTTCTTTTGCTTCACTCGAACATAACTAATAACTTAAGAGTCCACATTTCACAGCAATGTTCACATCAGAGCAATTGTTTCCATGTTTTGCACTCTGAATGGGATGCACTTCTACAAAGTTGGGCTCCTTTGGTGTAGCCCATTCGAGGGAATGTTTCCACGGTGTTCCCCATCAAGGGAAGGCCAATATGCAGGGCTCCTACAGTACAACTTGGCATGGAAGGCCCCAGCTTTACCCCCACAGCCTGGGACAAGGCCATGGCACTACCTCTTTGCAGTTAGCGAATTACTACGCCAACCAACCGTCTTACCACCTGCCATCTCCTTATGTTCCTTAGCTCCTTTCATTCCCTGGTTGGGTCCCTCAAGGGGGACAGCACACACCTAGCCCAATACTTGCAAGAACATGGGTCTGTGACTGCTGAAATAACACTTCCCCTTCTGTAGTCCACAGAGAAGAACAGAAGCAATAAAGATCAGATAAAATGCCAGGATTAAAGAAGTCCCCATATCTCAGGGATCTGATTTCATCACTCACGTGTAGGTAGACAGGATCGATATGGACTACGTGACTCAAGTTGGTTATAGCAATAAAGATCAGATCAATACTAATTGGATTTTACAGCTTTGAATAAAATTTGTATTGGTAGAAAGTCAATTAGAGTTTGAGTTGGCTCTGAGGTAGGTCTATGGAGACAGTAGGGGGTAGATTGGGTTTCATACACATTACTGCTAAAGCCATATTACGCAAATCCCCTGCTGTGGAAACTGGATTATCGCCCGCCACTAGGGGGTGCTACAAGAAGTATTGTCAACCTAGGACAAGGGAAGTTTTATAACTACAGACTGTAGTTCACAGAGGAGAACTGGCAGCAAAATGCCCAGAAAGGCTCTAAAAATCTGTCAGGATCAACAGGTATTTTTTGAACCGATTAAATGGATATATTAAAACCATTCCAATGGTATGTATTTAACAGGCTAAAATGGAGCACCTAAGAAAAGTAAATTTTTAGTGACTTTGTTCATTAGCTATTAGACTGCTTTATCCAAAGATAGTGGACAAATATAAAAAAAAACACTTGTGACATATTGCACTTCAAGTGCGTGCGGTGTCCAAATGCCAGGATTGATGAAGTCCCCATCTCTAAAGGATCTGGTTTCATCGCCGACTTGCACGGAGACCCGATCAATGCGGATTACGTGACTCAAGTTGGTTGTAGCAATAAAGAGCAGATCAATACTAATTGGATTTTCCAGCTTTGAATAAAATTTGTATCGGTAGAAACTTAATTAATAGAGCACTGTCAATAGGCTCCTTGGTTTATAAAAGAAGTGGAGACGCTCCATGCGGGAGGAGAATGGGTCACCCCCCACCTTTCTTCAAAACACGGCACCAATTTAATTTAATGTGTCCCTGAAGAACGATGGAGTCCTCTACCCATGGTGGGAGGGGGAAAAAAATGGTTGTTGTTTTAACCAATGAAGCTTCATATACACGAGCGTTGGATGAACAGTGAAGTACACGTGTTTCGAGCTAAACTCTAGACAAGCCTTTCTCAACCTTTTTTAAGGTTGAGGAACCCTAGAAATAACTTTCTGATCTTAAGGAACCCCTGCTAATAATTACTATATCTACAGCTCATTGTACATTAGTGTGATGGTCACAGAATCCTCTTTACTTTTGTGGTCATTGGGAACATTTGCCCCTTACCTCTGGATTGAACCCTGGTTGAGAAAGTCTGCTCTGGACAACTGAATTCTCTATTCAATGTTGATCACCCCTTAGGACACATGTGCCAAATCCGGCCATCCAGGCCATTTCATGTGGCCCTCACACCTCTCCTGCATCTGCAGCACCCCCCTTATCTCTGTCCCCACCTTGTCGCAGCACTCGGTAGAAGAGAGGAGAACAGAATCCACCTACAGATCCTGTGCCTCTCTCCAGCAGCAGCACCCTCTTGTCTCCACCTGCCTTGGTCTTAGCCTTCAACAGACTCTAGCAGCTGACGCCAGCCCTCCTCTGGTCCTCAGCCACACACTGCACTCTTTGCTTCCCAGCTCTGCCCCCCAGCTTCTTCCCGGCAGCAGCACAAGGGGGTGCACTGTCATGTAAGGGGGGGGGGTGTAGGAATCTCAAATTCTGATGGTGCAGGGGTTCTTGACACCTGATGTAAGGGAGGGTGGGGTTCGCTGGACATCTGCTTATAATTATGAGAGTAATACAATTCCATGCCAGTTGAAAAGGAGGATCGCACACGACTGGTATCATCCACAAGAAACTTTATTGGAGACTGCTCAGACAGAATGCCATAAGCATTTTTAATAAAGTTTCTTGTGGATGATACCAGCGTTATGTGACCCCTCTTTTCAGATTTGCATCTTCTGCTCTAGGAGTGTGAGTGGGCTCCATGCTGGTCTGCACCCGCCCTTCACAGCTTAAAGGGGTTGTAAACCTTCGTGGTTTTTGCATTCAGGTGAAAAATCTCTTGCAGTGCAAAAGAATCCCAGTGCCCTTCCGTTTTACCTGAACCCTCTTTTTCTCGCGCCGGGGATGAGCACACCAGCTCTAGCCGGCGTCTCATGTCCTGATTGGCTAGATTGATAGCAGCGTAGCCATTGGCTCCTGCCGCTGTCAATCAAATCCAATGACGCGGACGCAGGGGGGGCAGGGCCGAGTCCGGCATTTGTGTCTGTTGACACCCCCCCCGCACATCAAGTAACCCCCCCAGGAGCGCTTCTCCTAGGGGGGGTTATTTGATGTGGGGAGGAGCCGCTGGGAGGCTCCAGAAGACCAGGTTCGGGGCCACTCTGTGCAAAACGAGCTGCACATTGGAGGTAAGTATGATATGTTTGTTATTTTAAACAAACAAACAAACAAAAAAAAAAACATTAAAATCACTCTAAGTCCTAAGTTATTACTGAAACCAGTAATAATTGAATGCAGAGGCAGTTATTTAATCTGATAAAGATTCGATACATTTATACAGTCTTATGCTGCGTACACACGAGCGGACTTTACGGCAGACTTTGCCCGGCGGACGGGATTTCGTCGAACAATTCGATGTGTGTGGGCTCCAGCGGACTTTGTTTTCTCAAAAGTTGGACGGACTTAGATTTGAAACATGTTTTAAATTAATCCGTCGAAATCGAGTCCGGTCGAAAAGTCCGCCGTCTGTATGCTAGTTCGACAGACAAAAAGCCACGCTAGGGCAGCTATTGGCTACTGGCTATGAACTTCCTTGTTTTAGTCCGGTCGCACGTCATCACGTACGAATTCGACGGATTTTGGTGGATTGTGTGTAGGCAAGTCCGTTCATTCCGAAAGTCCGTCGTAAAGTAAGTTGAAAAGTCCGCCGAGCAAAGTCTGCCGTAAAGTCCGCTCGTGTGTACGCGGCATTACAGATACAATCAGCCCTTTGAGGGCAACCATAATGCTGATGCGGCCTGCAATGAACTTGAGTTTGGCACCCCTGCCATAGGGAGACGCTGGTGGATTTGGTACTTATAAATGTATAAGATTCTTGCGGGCTACTCTAAAATACCCCTAGCTACAAATAACATCAGGTGTGGTAAATACAAGAACGAGTAACAAGTGTCAATTGACAGCTGCTATGCATCAGTCACAGTCCCCAGGCTATGTGACACCATATTTAGCGCTGTGCGATAATATCCTTATTAATACAAGGATACTAGTGCAATAACATCAATAATCTGTAATATATTATAAAAATACAACAAAGAAAAAAAAATATTTTCTTTTTTTTCTTACAAGCAAGTTCACAGTGAAAAAAAAAATCTTTGCATTGGTAGCAAGTGTCCAAAAAAAAAAAATTCTCATAAAAAAATCTTCAAATCCACAAATATTAAAGTGCAAATGTGCAAAAATATTCCATAAAGTGACTCTTGTGATGAAAAAATCCTGGCTAATATGAGGGTGACTTTTCACACGTGCTCCCCCTGTGTAATTGCGCTCACCTCAAGCTGTGTGACCGCACAACTAAGTTTGGTCCACATAAACCTTTGAGCCGCTCCTGGGCTCTGAGTACAGATATGTTCATCAAGATCCCACGGTAAAATCCAGAGAAGAAATCCTCAATGTTAAAAATAGGAAAGAGGCTGCATAGTGCATTATTATCGTTTTGTTTGTAAATTTATTTAGAGAAAATAACATTAGGGTACTCACATTTCATTGGTGTTTCCAGCGCACCAAACTATAAAAAAAAACATCAGGTACAAAATCCTCTCAAATCTTGTGTGTGCCAGGAGTTTTCTCAAACGAGCATGAGACTATTTCCTCCACACGTCCTGGCCCCTCCCCTACAGGTGACTACACAGGGCTAATCACGTGTCTTCCTCAGGGGGATCTGATTGGATGGTGGAGATGGCTAGACTTTATACTGTGTTGGCGGCCATTCATTTAAATGGCCGCAACACAGAATAAAGTCTAACAATCTTTTTAATTCATGAAAGTGTTTTTTTTTTCCCCGCAAAAAACGCATTTGAAAAATTGCTGCGCAAATACTGTGTGACATAAAAAATTGCCACAACCACCATTTTATTCCCTAGGGTCTCTGCTAAAATATATATATACAGTATACATATCCACCGGATTTATCTGCGTATAACACGCACATTAATTTTAAGAGGGAAGTTCCAGGAAAAAACTTTTAAATAAGGAACTTTGAAGCAAAATAAGGGTCAGCGCCCATCTGCAGCCTCACTATTGCCATCAATTCAGCCTCATCGGTCCACATCAATGCAGCCTCACCATTGCCATCAATGCAGCAGCCTCACCATTGCCATCAATGCAGCCTCACCATTGCCATCAGTGCAGCCTGATCGATGCCCATCTGCTCCCTGGGAGGGGACGGGGGGGGGGGGGGGGCAGGATGAGCGCCGACAGATTACATACAGTGAGAATCTCCTATGATAGACAGAACAGTGGTCCAATGGCGGCCCAGGAGATGGGACTTCCTATTACAGATTACCTGTATGTGTGATTGGCTCAATGATTTTCCCAGAAGTCTGCACTAAGATACAAATGACATTTCACACATCCTCTGCAACAGAAATGTTAGTTTTGGTGGGAAACTCCCCAAGGGTTGAATAATTCCAGAGGGATACTGACCCTGCAGCTTTCCTCATCTGAACACTGAGAGTATACCTGGTGATTACAATGAACCAGAACCTCCCATTCAGAATCAGGACGTGGTGAAACAAACAGCTTTTCCTTCTGAGCAGCAATGGTAGGAATTTGCAACAAAGTATGTTAAAATCCTTGCAATGCACATGCTGTAGATCACCCAGAGATTTTCTTTTTTTTTTTAACAAAAGTGGAGTTACTCTTTAACGGCTCCTTAACCCGTGTGCTAGATCACATATATATATGTTAAGGGGTATGAATACTTTTTCAAGGCACTGTATCTGATCTGACACTTCCGGGTAGAGGATGCGCATGTGGGCAGCCAGTGGCTCGCTTCCGCTGTGATTACACACAGCCAAAGCCAATCGGCGGGTGCAGGGTACCCGATGTCACCCGGCACCCACCGATCACCAGGCAGAGACACAGAACAGAGATATGTCTATGTAAACAAGGAAGATCTCTGTTCTGACAAAGGGGGGAAAGGATGGGATTTGTCTCCTCCCCTAGTAAAAGCACCTCCCACACAGTACACAAAAACACTGGCTAGGCACACAGTTAACCCTTTGATCACCCCTGATGTTAACCTCTTCCCAGCCAGTGTCATTAGTACAGTGACAGTGCATATCTGCATATCTTTTAGCACTGATCACTGTATTAGAGTCACTGGTTCCCAAAAAGTGTCAGTTAGTGTCAGAATGTCTGTCCTAATATTGCAGTCCCGCTATAAGTCGCTGATCGCCGCCCTTACTAGTAGAAAAAAAAAAAAAGAAAATAAATCTATCCCATAGTTTGTAGACGCTATAACTTTTAAACAAACCAATCAATATACACTTATTGTGATTTTTTTTTTTTTACCAATATGAAGCAGAATACATATGGGCCTAATTTTTTAAAGAAATTTAGATTTTTTTACATTTTTTTTTTGGATATGATTTATAGCAAAAAGTAAAAAACTTTTTTTTTTTTTCAAAATTGTTGGTCTTTTTTTGTTTATAATGCAAAAAAGAAAAAAAAACGCAGAGGTGATCAAATACCACCCAAAGAAAGCTCTATTTGTGGGGAAAAAAGGACATACATTTTATTTGGGTACAGCGCTGCACGACCGCGCAATTGTCAGTTAAAGAAACGCAATGCCGTGTCACAAAAAAATGGCTTGGTCATGAACGGGGGTGGTTAAAGTGAAAGCTTTTTTTTTTTTTTCGTAGTCTTTGGATAGGGTGGGGAACCTCTGACCTCTTAGGGAATATTCAATGGTAGACATGTTGGTAGACTGCTGGATCCAAAGTTGGAAGGATAAGCATTAAATCCACATTTTAAAGGAGAGGCGCTTTACAGGCGCTATTTTTTTAGCGCTAAATCGCCTGTAAAGCGCCTCAGTGTGAAAGGGGTCTAAGAGTAGTAGTGAAGTAGTCTTAAAGTATAACTAAAGGGAAAACTTATTTTTTTAGTTTTGGATAGATTGGAGAGGGATTGGAACCCCAGTCAGGTTTTCTTTTTTTTCTTGTTTTGAACCCAAAACAAATGTTTCAATGGGGGACACTCGTTCTGGTGTAAACACTTTGGAAAGATTTCAACTCACTTCCTGTTTCGGTTATGGGACAGGAAGTGAAAGGAAATCACTCCGTTTATTAAAACGCCAAATGGATCCTTACCTAAAAACAGGTTAAAAAGGCTTGTGCAATGCAAACACGATTCCTACGTCACTTCCGGTTCACTCTACGTCCGGCCACGCCCCTACGCGTTACGTCACGACAGGTGACTTCATCAGGGGGACCTTCTATGTTCTCCTCCTCATCATATCAGCTCATTCCTCACAGTTATCACTTGCCCCTCTTACATTGTAGGCCACTATGAGCAGGACCCGCCTAAACCTCCAGTAATGAATTGTATTGTGACTGTTCTCTCTCCCTTTATTTTGTAAAGAGCTGCTCAAATTATTGGTCTATATAAATCCTAAATATTATCAACAATAATAATTATAGCAATAGTAATAATAATAATCTCATATCCACTTATTGGCCATTAAAACCCAACTCGGGTCCCATTCTTAACCTATTCTATCCAAAATAAAAAATTTTAAAAAAAATGATTTCAAAGCCAACTTTTTTTGGCTTTTATGTTTTAGATTTCTATAATTCAGTCTTTCCTCTCCAACATTAAATGGATATTTCATTCCATTCTTCACCTAATCTATCCAAAAAACAAAAGAAAAAAAGAAAAAAATTTAATTCAAAGCCAACCTTTTTTGGCTTTTATTTTTTAAATTAATATAATTCAGTCTTTCCTCTCCAACATTAAATGGATATTTCATTCCATTCTTCACCTAATCTATCCAAAAAAGAAAAGAAACATTTTTTTTTTAATTTAAAGCCAACCTTTTTGGGCTTTTATTTTTTGAATTAATATGATTCAGTCTTTTCTCTTTAACATTAAATGGATAATTCATTCCATTCTTCACCTAATCTATCAAAAAAACAAAAGAAAAAAAAAGAAAAAAAAATTAATTCAAAGCCAACTTTTTTGGGCTTTTATTTTTTAAATTAATATGATTCAGTCTTTCCTCTCCAACATTAAATGGATATTTCGTTCCATTCTTTACTTAATCTATCCAAGAAATACAAAAAAAAATAATTTGAGTCCAAAGCCAACTTTTTTTGGCTTTTATTTTTTAGATTAATATAATTCAGTATTTCCTCTCCAACATTAAATGGATATAGCTTTTTAACATGTTATTCCCTAATTGTATATGTATGTTTTACAGAAGTGCAGAACAAAAAATAATCATAATAATAATCTCAGATCCATTTATTGGCCATGAAAACCCAACTTGGGATCAATCCTTCACCTATTCTATCAAAAAAACAAACAAACAAAAATAATAATAATAATGTAATTCAAATGTATTCAGCAATAATTTCACCATTTTTGCTTTGCAAACAACAACCCTTATGGCTTTTATTTTCAGCCTTTTCTCTCCAACGTTAAATGGATATAGCTTCTTAACATGTTAATCCCTAATTTTATATATTTTTTTTTTACAGAAGTGCAGAACAAAAAAATAATAGCAATAGTAATAATAATCTCAGATGCATTTATTGGCCATAAAAACTCAACTCGGGCATTGATTTAATCATTTTCACTTTGCAACTGACAACTTTTTTGGCTTTTATTTTTTAGACTAATAAAATTCAGCCTTTCTACTCCAACTTTAAATGGATATAGATTTTTAACATGTTAATTCCTAATTTTATATATTTTTTACAGAAGTGCAGAACAAAAAACAAAATAATAGTAATAGCAATACTACTACTACTACTAATAATAATAATAATAGTAATCTCAGATTCATTTGTTACCTATTCAATCCAAAACAAAAGAAGTAATTCAAATATACTTAGCAATAATTTCACCATTTTCACTTTGCAACCAATAACTCTTTTTGGCTTTTATTTTTTTAGATTAATATAATTCAGCCTTTCCTCTCCAACATTAAATGGATATAGCTTTTTAACATGTTAATCTCTAATTTTATATATATATTTTTTTTTTACAGAAGTGCAGAACAAAAAAAAAAAAATCCAGTTTCCATGACAACACCCAAAAACAAGCATGGCAAAGATTTATTTTATGCAAATCTGCAAATGGGCTTTTAAGCCTGGATGATTGAATGCAAAACACCATTCCCAGTCTCTGCAATCCCTTTATTTCAACAAAGCCCCATATAAGTGATGCTTCATTTACAGCTGATAGAAGACTTACTTTGCAGCCAAGAAGATTTTTAAATTAGATTACTTTTCTTTCCCCCTTTTTTTGTGATAAATCTGTTTGCGTCTGCAAGAGTATAAAGTAAAATTTCTTTACAGAACCCCGTGGAGAGCCATGGCTAATTGCTAATTCACTTGAGCTGCAATCTCCATGTACTTAAAGTGATTATTTAAAGCAAACCTATACTCAAATGTTGATGGAAAGCTATGTTAGCCAGAATGGGAGGAATAAAGAGTAACAATAGAGCTAAAATACTTACCATTCCTGGAGACAATGCTGCTCAAGGTTCCCTGCAGTGTCTGGAGCAGTGGTTCTCAACCCTGTCCTCAAGTACCCCCAACAGGCTACGTTTTGGGAAATTAAAAATAGCGGTCCAAAATACCAAGCCATTGACTCGGATTTAAAGCATCTGTGCACAATAAAGGAAAACCTGCAAACATGGCCTGTTGGGGGTAGTTGAGGACAGGGTTGAGAACCACTTGTCTGGAGGATAACGTCACATGACATCCCAGTCTTAGTCCGTAGGGTTCTGTATTGAGTTGGCTCGCCCTTTGCAGCTATAACAGCTTCAACTCTTCTGGGAAGGCTGTCCACAAGGTTTAGGAGTGTGTCTATGGGAATGTTTGACCATTGTTCCAGAAACGCGTTTGTGAGGTCAGACACTGACATGGACGAGATGGCCTGGCTCGCAGTCTCTGCTCTATTTCATCCCAAAGGTGTTCTGTCAAGTTCCTCCACCACAAACCCGCTCATCCATGTCTTTATGGACCTTGCTTTGTGCACTGGTGAGCAGTCATGTTGGAACAGGAAGGGGCCATCCCCAAACTGTTCTCACCAAGTTGGGAGCATGAAATTGTCCAAAATGTCTTGGTATGCTGACGCCTTAAGAGTTCCCTTCACTGGAACTTTGCTTTGTGCACTGATCCAAATAATTTGGTGGAGGGGGGATTATGGTGTGTGTTGGTTTTTCAGGGGTTGGGCTTGGCCCCTTAGTTCCAGCGAAGGGAACTCTTAAAGCGTCAGCATACCAAGACATTTTGGATAATTTCCCTTTGCAGCTATAACAGCTTCAACTCTTCAGGGAAGGCTGTCCACAAGGTTTAGGAGTGTGTCTATGGGAATGTTTGACCATTCTTCCAGAAGCACATTTGTGAGGTCGGGCACTGATGGTGGACGGGAAGGCCTGGCTCGCGGTCTCCACTCTAATTCATCACAAAATAAAGGTAAATAAAATAAATAAAGCACAGGACGAGATGGTTTACATCCATGTGTCCTCAAAGAGTTGAGTTCTACTATTTCAAAGCCATTGTTTCTATGTAATGGTTGCTACTATATATATATCTATATAGATATAGATATGTAGATATCTACATCTATATCTGTATAGATATCTATATAGATATAGATATCTATATAGATATCTATATAGATATCTATATAGATATCTATATATATATACCGTATTTATCGGCGTATAACACGAGCCGGCGTATAACACGCACCCACAGTTTAGGAGGGAATTTTAAGGAAAAAAACTTTTAGGAGGAAAGTTTAAGGAAAAAAACTTACATTTAAATGCCCATCAATGCAGCCTCATCAGTTTCCATCTGCAGCCTTGTCAGTGTCCATCTGTAGTGTTGTCCCTGATTGCAGCCTTGTCCCCCATTGCAGCCTTGTCCCCCATTGCAGCCTTGTCCCCCATTGCAGCCTTGTCCCCATTGCAGCCTTGTCCCCTAATTGCAGCCTTGTCCCCCATTGCAGCCTTGTCCCCTAATTGCAGCCTTGTCCCCCATTGCAGCCTTGTCCCCATTGCAGCCTTGTCCCCCATTGCAGCCTTGTCCCCCATTGCAGCCTTGTCCCCATTGCAGCCTTGTCCCCCATTGCAGCCTTGTCCCCCATTGCAGCCTTGTCTGTGTCCCTCTGTAGCCTATGTCGTTTGCATCATCTTTGAAAATGGCGCCGCCGTTCACGGCCGCCTTCGGCCATTCTCGGCGGCTCTCGCCCGCCTTCGGCCATTCTCGGCGTCTCTCGGCTGCTTTTGGCCATTCTCGGCGGCTCTCAGACGCACTCGGCTTTCGGCGGCTCCCGCGGGACTGCGAGAGGCGCCGAAAGCGGGCGAGAGCCGCCGAGAATGGCAGAAAGCGGCGGAGAATGGCGGCGCCATTTTCAAAGCCGCCGAGAAGAGCCAAAAGCCGCTGAGAGCGGCCGAAGAGCTCACAATTGGCAGGGGATCGGCGTATAACACGCACCTACGATTTCCCCCTGAATTTCAGGGGAAAAAAGTGCGTGTTATACGCCGATAAATACGGTATATATATATATATATATATATATATATATATATATATATATATATATATATATATATATATATATATATATATATATATATATATATATATATATATATATATATATAGTAGCAGCCATTACATAGAAACAATGGCTTTGAAATAGTAGAACTCAACTCTTTGAGAACACATGGGTGTAAACCATCTCGTCCTGTGCTTTATTTACTTTATTTACCTTTATTTTGTCTAAATGTTACTGGACCATATCAATTTTGAGTCATTGTGGTTCTTTTGGGGCTATGTCAACCTTATCCCCATTATGGACTTGAGCTCCCATATTTTCTTTTGTACACACACACACACACAGCAGGAGAAGGTATGCAATAAATTTGTGGCACACCCATACTTTCATCAATCCATAGATACCCTTACTTGAACTGTTCATGTATAGTCATATATACCGCTATTATTCTGTTTGTTTGCTGATCTGTAGTCCATGAGGACACGAGACACTCGTTCTCCTTCCTTGCCTCCTTTTATGTTCTTTTGTCACTTGGCTGACTATAACCAAGTGACAGGTTTTCTTTAATGTCGCATAAAAAAAACAGACGTGGCTGTTCAGGGCAGCTCAGAGCGCTGCTTGTGATTCCTAAGAAGCAGATACCTTGAAGAGAGGAGGAAGCAGATGCACAGCATACATAAGGATCAGCTCGGAAAGGCTTGATGAGGCCTCATAGACACTCCAGTCACAGAGTCTCTCACTGGGAGGCTTCGAGAACTGCCGAGTAAGAGCACTTGCTGTGGAGGGAGGGGAGGAAAAAAAAAGAAAAACAAAAAAAAGTCTCTTTTTCTTGGCATCTGTTATGAATGTATTTTCTTTTAATTTCCATATGTCTTGTTTTTTCCGGCCTATTATCAGTGTGAGGGTTAAAATTATAACTCCATCTGACATGATCTTCACCGCTAAAGATTTTATGCGCGGCATTTAAATTACATCTTGCCGTAAACACATTTTTTCCTCTTGGCTGGTCAGATTAAGGCTTAACGTTCGCTCTGGTTTACCTCTGTCAGTGGAGAGGTGCGATAAACATCTAGCATTCGGGAAACCACAAACCAATCAAAGGGCTTCTAGGTTATAACGCTCTTCTTGTGAGTGTCGTTCGCCCTTCTGGCTACTGGGAAAAATGTATTAGATGTTCGGGTAATGTTGCTCCTGCTGATATCCCCTGATCGTGTCTGTTGGCCTATGTCAAACCCTTAAGGCAAAATTAAGCTCTAGGGCATGTTCACACCGGCACATTGTGGCAACACATAGTAAAATGCATGAGTTACCCCAATGCATGGCATGAAGCCATCAATATGTTGTGGTGCCACCCCCAATGCACCAACACAATGCTCAATGTGTCTTGTCCTGCAAAGAAATGTGACATGCACTACATTTTTGTGCATTGAGGTGTATTACAGCCTAATCATTTGGAAGACAATGTAATGCAATGTAAATGTAGTGTGTAGTAGGGTGAACCAGCCTGTAAACAATGAAAGTGTATGTAAGCCCTAAATCTGCTGTTTAGTTTGTTTGGCATCATGCCTCATTGTTTAGAGCACTGGTGGTCAACGCTCATGATATAGGAACCCCCAAGTGTGGCCCCTGATATCACCAAAGGGCCGCACATGATATTCAGAGAATGTAATGCTACAGAAAGCTGTCAGAGTCTACATACGTGCAAAAGGAGATGGTCAGAGACTACAGGCATGCTTGATCTGAGATCTGAAGGTGAAGGAGTTGGGGCTGATTTGAGGTGTGAAGATGCAGGAATTGGGGCTGGTCTAAAGAATGAAGGTGTAGGAATTGGGTCTGATCTGGGGTCTGAAGGTGCATGCATTGGGTCTGATCTGGGGTCTGAAGGTGCATGCATTAGGGATGATCTGAGATGTGAAGGTGCAGGAATTAGGGCTGATCTGAGGTGGGGCTGGTCTGAGGGTCTGAAGATACAAGCAATGGGGCTGATCGGAGATGTAAAGGTGCAGGTATTGGGGCTGATCTGAGGTAAAAAGCATGCAGGAATTGGGGTGATCTGAGGTAAAAAGCATGCAGGAATTGGGGTGATCTGAGATGTGAAGGTGCAGGAATTGGGACTGATCTAAAGTGTAAAGGTGTAGGAATTGGGGCTGATCTGAGGGTCTGAAGATACATGCAATGGGGCTAATCTGAGATGTGAAGGTGCAGGTATTGGGGCTGATCTGAGGTAAAAGCATGCAGGAATTGGGGCTGATCTGAGATGTGATGCTGCAGGAATTGGGTCTGATCTGGGGTCTGAAGGTGCATGCATTGAAGATGATCTGAGATGTGAAGGTGCAGGAATTGGGGCTGATCTGAGGTATAGGAATGCAGGAATTGGGCTGGTTTGAGGTTTAAAGGTATGTAGCGTTTACCCCCGAAGGAGCGGCTGATTAATTATATCCGTAATTCACGTTTACCACCTGACCCATCGCAGCCCATACAATCAGAAACAGTCCATATTGCATTTTTCTCTTGCTTTTATTTAAGTAACATGAACTGGGATAGGAGAAGGGTTCTCTGAGATGCTCTTTAGTTGCTTTGTAATTTTTTTCTTTGCCTCTCATTCAAAGACCTAGAATCATTGCGGATAATAGGAAATCACTCTATGTGATTTCTTCATCAGGGAAGATGGAAGTAGATTTGATAGGAAATAATTGATAAAGAGTCACTCTGAATAACTTCTTCATCTGCAGAACTTTTTAAGGACAGCCTGTATCTCTATATGTGTACTAGTAGCTTTACTGTCACCTCTTTACCACTACTTCCCATCTGCATGGTACTCCCAAGTTGAGCCAAAGAAAAGTCACTCTGAATAACTCCTCCCGCTTGAATGATTGGAATCCCGGGGCATTGTTGAACCCAAAGTCACACGTCTCATTGACTTGCGTACCAACATCCCTCAGCCTCTGGCAGTACCCTTCCCTTTGGGCTTTCACTTACGTGATCAATAGTCCATGTGCCACTCATAAACGATCGATCGCCCAGTTTCCTTCCGCTTAGTTGCTACTTCTTATGCAATGATTCTTTCATCCCTTTCCTTCTTTCTGGCACGCTCCCTTCCCCGCAGGGGTGGCCAATGACACCCATGCTGCACGGTGTCATCTACTCCTCCCCAGGTGCCGGTCCCCCACCCTCCTCACGGGGGGGGGGGGGGGGAACGGACTCCGTTGGGCTTCTCTTCAAACTCAAACCCCTGACTCACCATGTGACCCGGCTTTTTATACGAGAGTCCCGCCTCCTGCCAAACAAATTAATGATTGGCCAGAACTCGCACACAAACTACCTGTCACTCAGATCCCAAATAAACAAACAGGCCTGCTATATGGTACAAGCCTGCCCAAATTTACCTGAAATTGTAAGCTAACAAAAAAGGTCACCTACATAAAAGTAGGTGCCCGCTACAGGTATACAAATTGGTCTGACCTGAGGTGTAAAGGTGTAGGAATTGAGGCTGATCTGAATTCTGAGGATTAGGAATTAGGGGTGGTCTGAGATGTGTAGGTGCAGGAATTGGGGTGATCTGAGGATCTAAAGATACGTGAGTTAGGGTTGATCTGAGGTCTGAAGCTGCAGGAAATGAGGCTGATCTGAGGCCTGAAAGTCCAGACTATATAATTTTTCTTTAGGTCATGACACAGGAAGGAGTTGCCCAGCTGACCTCATTAGCACACACCCTGCATTATCCACCCTCCCATTCCCAAGTCCACGCTTTTTAAATGAAATGCAATCAATCAGTGATCACCCTTCTCACTAAATACACAATATACAGTCAGATTGCATAGTGTGTGGTCTTTATACACCTAAAATTACTTTCAGTGCCATTAATTGTTAACGACACACCAAACACAGAAGCAAACACACATTTTGTCATGTGAAAAAAAAAAAAGAGGCAAATGCTGCAAAACGCACAGTAAAAAACACGCAACCCACAAAACGCCAAAATGTTCCATTAACCACATGTAGTGCAGCCAATTGAAATCAACAGGCTGCCCTAAGCATGTCACAGGAAAAACGAGACACAAAATGTTCGCTCCCCACTATGCTAGGTGTAAACGGGGTCTGAAAGTGAGATCGGTGCACACAACACAAGAACAATGAGGCTCCATTTACATCTGTGAGTTTCCTTGCATTTCAGAAATGCGCTGCACCAAAAATCGCAGTAAAAAAACGCACCAAGCTCCATTTAAAAAAAAAAGTTCTGAAGCTTTTATTTGGGGGCGATTGCTGTATGTAGGGAAGCCCATTCAGATGGATGGTCTCTGCCCTATGTGTGATGAGTGAAAATGCTCCAAAACACCCCCCTCGCTAAAAAAAAAAAAAAAAAAAAACACATATGGGAATGCGAGTTCCCGCTATGCAGAGTTGTGAACGGGGCTTGACAAAACGTGCACCTGGGAGTGGGAGGGTGGATGATGCAGGTTGTGTGCTAATGAGGTCAGCTGGTCAACTCCTTCCTGTGTCATGACCTACAGTCTGTAAGGAAGAAGATACTAATGGAAACGTCTGTAATCATGGATTAGGACAAGAAAAGTAAGTGACTGTAGACTTAATGGAAAGCTTTGATATTTTTGCAAAAAAAAACAGTACATGAATGCTATATTGGTGCATAGGGGAGCTGGAATCTAGGAAAAAAGTGTACAAAGGTGAACTTACCCTTTAATGTGGAAATGGCCTCCATTATAGACAATACCTGAAAATATAATGCTCAGAAAGAGGTAGTCATTGCCTCCGCCGCACACAGAGCCATGGTGGAGAAGCAGAAGTGGCAGGCAGTGAGCATCCTCTCGTAGTATTGAACTCGAATCCAATATTTGACTTTAGGTCGACTTTAAAACACACAAAAAAAGAGAGAAAGTAGATTTCACGTCTAAATCTCTAACTGTTTTGCCGCATCCCAGTTTTTTTTCGGCTTTCACCTTAGAGCGAACTGCAGGGTTATGATCAAGATGGATTATCCCTTGCCTGGGTATCTCTCCTGTTCGAAAACTAAAATACAAATATCCTGTAGCTTCTACGTGTGATCGTTGTGGACTGACCCTACTCTGTAGTGTATAATTAGTCGTTTACACAATTTCGAACATCTATAAATCACCCGCCACAAGGCATACATCACAGCCATTGCCGGACGGCTATAATTTGTCTCCGGAGATAGAAGATGTCAGGTGAGCAGTTGAGAAGGAGGGTCACAGAAGATTCATCATCCATCAACACCCTCGAGAACCCAATGCTCGTTGACTGGGCTTCAACTCCACTTAAATTTTTATGATGTTGTTTCTTATTCTGGTCCTAATAGAGGTTTGCTCTGTCCCTCTATGAGTAACACTAGGCTTGGTTCACCTAGATGCATGCGTTAATCAACTCTGGAGCCTACAGAATGTATATTTCAAGTGTAAAAATATTTTGTCTCACCTGATAGGCTTTAAAAGAGTCAATGATGTACCACATGAAGGGCTAAACTACAACATTGCCCTGAGGGATCCATAGTCACAGTTGTATGGGCCTGTGCACACCATATAAGAATTCAAACTTGAGAACTTGAGAGAATTGCTTGATATAGAACTCCTATTGGTATCTGTGATGGATTTTAAGGGGGATATCCATGCAAGAATAAAGAAAAATGCGTAAGGTCCCCATAAAAGTTGATACCAGACCATTAATCTGAGCATGCAGTCTGACTGGTCTGGAGGGTTGAGGGAAGGGGGAAGCTTACGGCCCCCTCTTCTGAACCTTACCAGGCTACATACCCTCAACATGAGTGGAAGGGTAAAGGTTTTGGCATTCATCCTACACCTGAGGAGGAAAGTTTGGTTGGAACCTAGGCTTGGACCAACCCCTAACAGACATGAACACATGCCTGCATACAAGAACTCAACAAAGAAACTTTATCTCAACAACATAATGACATTGTTTGCATCAAAGTTGCTCTGAATCAATAATGTTCCTATGAAAGCAGAAATAAGAAATCTGGGAAACACATTGAGCTTTAACACAGCCTAGCACTGCAATATAAGAAGCTGGGTTATCAAGTGTATGACGTTACCCATTATGTATACAAATATATAAATACACAAAATATACAAATATACTCCTAGCAGGGTGTAAAGCTTGCTGTTTGGGATCAGAATATACACTATATTACCAAAAGTATTGGGACACCTGCCTTACAAGCACATGAACTTTAATGGAATCCCAGTCTAATGCCCCGTACACACGGTCGGACTTTGTTCGGACATTCCGACAACAAAATCCTAGGATTTTTTCCGACAGATGTTGGCTCAAACTTGTCTTGCATACACACGGTCACACAAAGTTGTCGGAAAATCCGATCGTTCTAAACGCGGTGACGTAAAACACGTACGTCGGGACTATAAACGGGGCAGTGGCCAATAGCTTTCATCTCTTTATTTATTCTGAGCATGCGTGGCACTTTGTCCGTCGGATTTGTGTACACACGATCGGAATTTCCGACAACGGATTTTGTTGTCGGAAAATTTTATCTCCTGCTCTCCAACTTTGTGTGTCAGAAAATCTGATGGAAAATGTCCGATGGAGCCCACACACGGTCGGAATTTCCGACAACACGCTTCGATCGGACATTTTCCATCGGAAAATCCGACCGTGTGTACGGGGCATAAGACTGGTATGCCATTAAAGTTCATGTGCGTGGAAAGTCCGGTGTCCCAATACTTTTGGTAATATATTGTATGTGACGCTATTGCTGCACTTTTAATATGCTATTATCTTAGGCTTTTGTATAAATATTATATTACTATTTTATGAAAAAACACCTGCTTGTCTGTAGTGCCTCAAACGTCCTTCCACCATCTAAGCAAACCACATCTTTTGACATTGTATATTCAGCGTTATAATATTCATCAATTGCTACCAAAAATTTTTGATACCAAAGCATATTTAACAGCTGTAAAGTCTTGAGATAGAAGTAAAAGCTACTACATTGATGCAATTGAGGCTTCCAGTACTAATATACTTTTTTTTTTTTGTAATGGCGTCAGGCAGTGGAATGCATATTAACTGCTATGCCTTTCCAAGTCGACAATGTACAGCTATTATTCAATGACAGTTAATAGCTTAAACAACTTCTTGTTAAGAAAATAATAATAATAATAATGTATTTCCATTAAGCTGTAGCCCTTTAATAGTGATATTGAAAATCTAGCTACTTCTGCAAATATGAATAAGACATTCATTGCTCCGAACCGCGTTCCTTACACACAGACACATCGGTATTTGTGCAAAATTCAATTATTTCTGTGAATGAAGTACAGCTGCTGGGCTATGTATGTTACATGTTAATGCCCATGTAGAGCGGTGATGGGATTATTAAATCTGGAGGGAGTTTTGCAAGCTGATGGTTTCAGCACCATGGACAGGGATGGGGATATGTTCTATTACGGCACAACTCCCAACAGCTGAAATTGATACACGTCAACTCTTATACCTGCTGCAATATTTACCGTTCTGTTCTGAATCTTTTGAGATTCACACGCCTCTTTTAACCTCTTGAGCCCTCGGGTCGTTTCCTTCATAAATGCCCTTGAGTTTTTTTGTTTTTGTTTATTTTTCTTGCTTTCCTTTGGCAATATCTCAGGTTCCTCACATTTTAGTCTACCCCAAGGTATTGGAGACACATCAAATACACAACAATTTTTTTTAAATTTTTTTTTTAAGGCAGGTAGGACATTGAAATACACAATTTATTTGAATAACATGTTTGGGGGATGCCCTAAAGCTGCCTGTGAAGTGGTGCACCTGTAAAATATGCTAAAGTAAAAGCAACATTAACAAAGAACAAATTAATGGGGTGGGCAACTACATGGCAAATGAGGTTCAATGTAGAAAATTGTAAAATAATGCATTTTGGGTGGCAAAAATATGAATGCAATCCATACACTGGGGGGAGAACCTCTGGGGGGATCTAGGATGGAAAAGGTCCTGGGGGTCCTAGTAGATGATAGGCTCAGCAATGGCTTGCAATGCCAAGCTGCTGCTAACAAAGCAAACAGAATATAGGCATGCATTAAAAAAGGGGATTAATTCCAGAGATAAAACGATAATTCTCCCGCTCTACAAGACTCTGGTCCGGCCGCACCTGGAGTATGCCATCCAGTTCTGGGCACCAGTCCTCAGGAAGGATGTACTGGAAATGGAGCGAGTACAAAGGAGGGCAATAAAGCTAATAGAAAATCTGGAGGACATTAGTTATGGGGAAAGGTTGCGAGCACTGAACTTATTCTCTCTGGAGAAGAGACACTTGAGAGGGGATATGATTTCCCTATTGTGGTGACCCCACAATAGGGATAAAACTTTTTCGCAGAAGGGAATTTAACAAGACTTGTGGCCACTTATTAAAATTAGAAGAAAAGAGGTTTAATCTTAAACTATGTAGAGGGTTCTTTACTGTAAGAGCGGCAAGGATATGGAATTCCCTTCCACAGGCGGTGGTCTCAGTGGGGAACATCGATAGTTTCAAGAAACTATTAAATAAGCACCTGAACGACCGCAACATACAGGGATATACAATGTAATACTGACATATAATCACACACATAGGTTGGACTTGATGGACTTGTGTCTTTTTTCGACCTCACCTACTATGAAGACAAAAAATGCCACTTAAATTATTATTATTATTATACAGGATTTATATAGCGCCAACAGTTTGCGCAGCGCTTTACAACATGAGGGCAGACAGTACAGGTACAATACAATTCAATACAGGAGGGATCAGAGGGCCCTGCTCATTAGAGCTTACAATCTAGAAGGGAGGGTCAAGTGGAACAAAAGGTAATAGCTGTGGGGGATGATCAAATGGAGAAAATGAAAATACAGTTGTTAGGAGTGGGCAGGATAGGCTTCTCTGAAGAGGAGGGTTTTCAGGGATCATCTAAAAGCTAATAAAGTAGGAGATAATCGGACACATTGGGGTAAGGAGTTCCATAGGATTGGAGAGGCTCTGGAAATGTCCTGGAGGCGAGCATGGGAGGAGGTGACAAGGGAACTAGAGAGCAGGAGGTCTTGAGAAGAACAAAGAGAACCATTAGGTTGGTATTTAGAGACTAGGCTAGTGATGTATCTGGGGGACTGAGTTGTGGATGGCTTTGTAAGTAGTTGTTAGTATTTTGAATATAATTTGTTGGGTGAGCTGAAGCCAGTGGAGGGATTGACAGAGAGGAGTAGCAGACACAGAGCGATTGGTAAGGTGGATGAGCCTGGCAGCAGCATTCATGATGAATTGAAGAGGTGATAGACTATGCAGAGGTAAGCCAATGAGGAGGGAGTTGCAGTAGTCGAGGCGAGAGATGACCAGCGAGTGATTTAAGAGCTTTGTTGTGTCATTAGTTAGAAAAGGGGCGTATTTTGAAGATGTTGCGGAGGTTGAGGCGGCAAGATTTGGACAGTGATTGGATGTGGGGGCTTAAAGGAGAGTTCAGAGGTAAATTGCAGGTAAATGACCGACAAATGATTCTCTTTGATGTGCATACCAGATCCTTATTCAGGATAAGGATCTACTATAAATTGCAGGGAGGACCCACAAAAAAAGAAAAATAAAACAAACAAAAAAAACAACAACATAGGGTTTTCTCGCAAAGTGCTTACCAGATCCCTATCTGAGCATGCAGCAGTGGAGACAATGAGCATGTGTCCACCTCCTAAAACTTACAGGGCCATATGCCTTCAACATTAGCACAATAGGTTATAGGTTAAATATGTGGTATGGATTGTAAGAGAGGCCTCTAAAAGTTCCCTTCTAAAAATGCACCTATCAAAGCATGGGGGGGGGTAGGACAGTCAGCATGTGTCCCCTCCTGATCAATATAAGGCTGCATGCCCTCAACATTAGGAGGGTGCCAAGGCGAGGGGTAGGGGGTCTCTTGGCAAATACCTTCCTGATGAGGGCAAGGGCCTCATCCCCACAACCCTGGCCCTGTGAATGTGGTGGACTTATCAGGATCTGGATCTGGAAGCAACCTTTATAAGAATGGGGTTTCCAGTTACCCCCCCCCCCTATTCCTTACTGTTTAATTCCTTACCTTTGTACTTTTGACCATGTTTTGAACTTTATGTAGCATTTCAACATCCTATTTATCCTACTTAAAGCGGAAGTAAACCTATCCATTTACCAGTCTCAAACAAGTTTCATTTCCGGCACGTGCCGGAAATGTAACACTCCCATTGGTTGGGCTCTCAACGAAATTGTCAAACCATCCAATGGCTGGTGTCTAAACTGATCACATGTGCAGCATCATGGCAGCTGTAGATTAAACAGAGGCAAAGATGGCACCTCCCTTGGCTGAAAACAATAGGGGGGGTTTACTTACACTTTAAATGTTTTACCAACCAAAAAAAAACAAAAAACGAAATTACGGGTGAAATATTGGGTATGGCCAAGTAAGATAAAGCAGTTGTGTTTAAAAACAGGCCCATAGGATAGCACAGCTCTCTCCTTCCAACTGTTCCACCACTTACAATAGTTGAAGATTTTCTATTCCCCCCCCCCCCCCCCACTACGTGACTTTGAGGAGCAAAGAAAATAATGGCATGAAAGGCAGTCAATTGACTGTATTGACAGGCCACTGTTACGAGCGAATTTACAGCATCTGGGTTGTAGAGCTGAGATATACAGGAAATCTTTACCTTGTTTTACAGCTGAGATTGGGGATGTAAATAACTTTAAATCACCTGTTTTATTTAAGATTTAAGTAGGTGTTGTGTGTTGTTACAATGTATAGATGTTTCTTCTACAGAACATCTAATTACTGTATATGGACATTAGCATACAGTCTAGTTAAAGCCGTTATGAGTTGAGTGGTAAGTCCTAGATACAGCCCAGCGTATAACACTTCCTCACCAGCTACATGAACGTTCCTTCTAAAATGACACCATTAACCCCTTCCTGTTCCCAATTTGTAGGGTCAAGGCCATCTTTAATATTGATTGGACCCCGGGCAAACATTTTCTTGAGCCCCCTCTTCCACGCAATTTCGCTCTCCGCATGCTTGGAGACATACATTAAATAGCAGCTAGACTCAAAATCAGTTTACTGAATCAGATCAGCCAGCGATTGCAATTGGTTGCCAGAGGTTACAGTGTATCATTACCGCTCACTGACTGGCTGCTAGATGTTTCAGCACACAATATGGTTCACTGTTATTTTCTAGAGGATACAGCACATGACTTCTGCTTGTTGATTGGTTGCTAGAGATTACTGAACATCTATACCACTCACTAATTGGTTGTTAGAGGTTACTGCACATTATTACTGCTCACTGATTGATTGCTAGAGGTTACTGAACATCTATACAACTCACTAATTGGTTGTTAGAGGTTACTGCACATTATTACTGCTCACTGATTGGTTGCAAGAGGTTAGTGCACAGCATTACTGCTCACTGATTGGTTGCTAAAGGTTACAGCACATCATCTCCTCACTGCCTGCCTGCATATTCACAAGCACCAAAATTCAGGGTGCTGTGGCACCATGTTATTTTGAAGGAGGGTTCCACCTCCAATTTGCTTACTTTTGCAGAATAGGCTGATGTTAGGCTTAATGACCACAGTTGTAGACAGGACTTTCAAGCATGATACTTTACCTCCCCAGCGGGCAGCATTCAGCAGAAGTGATGGTGGATGTGACCTCAGGGCGACATGATATACATCTTAATGCCACCTCTATTTACATATCAATGCCGCAGTCCATGACTATTTACATAAAGCTGGGCAGCAGCAGCAGAAGTTTACACTGAGATATCGGGACACAGCACGGGACTAAAACTTCAAGGGATAAGGGAATTTAAACTGGGATAGTTGGCAAGAATGAGGCAGCTGCTTTGGGCTCCACTACAATGATGGGACCCAGGGCAGCTGCCCCTTTTGCCCTGTCTTAAAAATGGTCCTGTGTAGGGTACTGTTACAATGTACAATGTCCTGTTCAAAGCAGAATATTATTCTGTGTTCCAGGGGTGTACAGCTCTGCAAGTTCCTAAATGTTATTGGTCAGCCATTTGGGCACAAAGTGCCATATGGGGCCCCTGGAATTTCCATAAATATTCACAGTGAAGTATATCTCTAAGTTAGGAATAGTGTTTTAAGGCAAAAATTCCAGTTGTGGGGATGTATTAATGTACCTTTATGGAAGTTGTTATTTTTTTTAAACTGAGGGCAGTACTGCTGTATCCCTTCCTTGGCTCTGGATTTTCCCCCACAGGCTGGGGGGGGGGGGAGGTTGGTCTGGCCGTTTGACCAACCATTAGAGGACAACACAATACCACTTTATGCATTGACATATCTACTTAAGCTGGCCATAGATTCGAATCTTGGCCCATGCTGCATGGACTGGCTGAGATTCGATCCATGCATGGGCAGACTGATTGTACCTTTTGATTTATTGATCAACTTGGGTACAACCAGCCTGTTGGATTTTTATTGCGATTATTGCCAGCGGCTATAGACATCAGAATACTACAGATCAATAAAAAAAAGCTAATGCAGTCCAGTACAACACACCAAAATACATATAAAACCTATGAACTGCATTATGATTTGTCTTTGGATTTTCTGGCACAAGTTTGCAATTCGCGAACTACACAAATCTCAGGTATTTGCTGTGAACCCATGGTAGCTGTGTTTATTTATTATTATTATTATTATTATTATTTAAATTGAACACCCATTGAAAGCCCAGCATTGATTCTATGGCAATTCTTGCTATATAAGACCCAACAGATTTGCCAGTATGAGCGCCCTGTGATCTATAACACACTCTCACCATTTATAACTAATTGCCGTACATGGATACCAGACCAGAGAGACGATTCTGAAATAAAAGCCAATGCCTAGACTCGATATTTTTGTCAATTATCTCTTCTTTTAGGTAAAAAACATTTAGTGTAGTTTTACTCCCAAGGCTCAGTGCAAGTCCTGCCGGATGACCTGGAATTTTCTCAAAATACTCTTAACCTTTCGAGGCAAGTTCCTTGCAGAATTAGCAAATGGACCTGAAAATAGCTGATCTGCCCATTGTTTGCGGCATTTACAGAGATTAAACTGGCGGCCTTCCAGCAAAAAAAAGATAATCTTCACCTGGCCCAGCTACTGTCAATGTCCAGTAAAATGTCTCATTTCTTCTCTTCACGCTTGCAGGTTACACTCCTGGCGGCATTATCACCGTCTACACTCATTTTCTCGCCCCGGTGTTCGGCACAACTCATGGTCAACAAGCAAATAGCTAGCTACTTGAACTTGTCACCTCTTCTAAAATGACACCGGAGCATTCCAAACTTTAAAATAAACATGAATGTGAGTTGAAGGGCCGTTGAACACCGTTGAGCACTGCTCAATATGTTCATCTTTATGTGCCATCAAGTGAAACAAAGTCAATGCTTTGCATTGCTTCTGTGCAGGTCGAATGGCCAAAAATGTACTTTGTAGCCACAGATGCTAATGACTTTGTAATGGTCTGCAGTCACACTCAGGGACTTAAAGTGAACCTGTCCATCACCAGGCTAAAATCCAATTCTAGCTAGATTTTTCTTTTAAAAGATGCTGCTAACCATGGGTAAAACAATAAATAAATCATTATTTGCTGAAATACACTCCCTATCTCCAATGTTATCCCCCCACAAACTCAGCTTTCTGGTTGAATAACTTCCAGCATCATTAAGACAACTTCCTGTGAGCCCAGGGTGTCAAGGACACACCCACTGAGGGTTCTTCATTAAAGAGAAATTCCAGACATGGATATTTTTTACATAGTTACATTTGACCAGCTTGGACCAATGTAACTATGCATATACCATACCTGGTTGATGCCCCCCCGGAAGCTGGGAACCACTAAAGTAGACACCACTACACCAGTGATCTCCCCCAGCTTCCGGGTCCTGTGCTGAGTGGCAGCCCTTTTGCATTCTGAACACAGGAATCCGGAAATGCAAAACGTTCTTTGATTGGACAAGGTGGAGAGTCAGGGCAGTGACATCACATTCTCTACCTCGTCCAATCAGAGAGCAAGTTGCTTGCAGTATTTGAACCTATCACCTGGGCAAACAGGGCATCTCAAGCCTCCTTTTAGTGGGTTTTAAAGGAGTATAGCCAAAGCCTTATCGGCTGTACTTCTTCTATGGATAACAGGTATGCAGTTTGTTCTGCACTCATGGGACCTGTTTTCAGCCAACAGCAGTCTATGGCTGATGTTACAAAGCCAGTCCAGGCTCTAAAAAAGATCCTGGTCAGGATCCACCCAGATGCCTGGACCGGCAGCTGGCTCAGCCTCTCAGTGAGCCTTTGGGAGCCTGAGATAGTCACTCCCATCCCCTCCACAGCCCAGCACTCCATTAAGCACTGGAGGGGCAGAGAAGAGAGCCAAAGACTAATGCCGCGTACACACGAGCGGACATTACGGCGGACTTTGCCCGGCGGACTGGATTTCGTCGGACAATTCGATGTGTGTGGGCTCCAGCGGACTTTGTTTTCTCAAAAGTTGGACGGACTTAGATTTGAAACTTGTTTAAAATTTATCCGTTGAAATCGAGTCCGGTCGAAAAGTCCGCCGTCTGTATGCTAGTTCGACAGACAAAAAGCCACGCTAGGGCAGCTATTGGCTACTGGCTATGAACTTCCTTGTTTTAGTCCGGTCGTACGTCATCACGTACGAATTCGACGGACTTTGGTGGATTGTGTGTAGGCAAGTCCGTTCATTCAGAAAGTCCGTCGGAAAGTACGTCGAAAAGTCCGCCGGGCAAAGTCCGCCGTAATGTCCGCTCGTGTGTACGCGGCATAACAGTCACCAGCTCTCTGCAGCCTGAAGACCGAGAGCTGAGCGATCATCAGGCCGATGCTGCATCCACCTAGGTGAGAATATATATATACAGTTGTGCTCATAAGTTTACATACCCTGACAAAATGCATGATTTCTTGGCCATTTTTCAGAGATTATGAATGATAACACAATAACTTTTCTTTCACTCAAGGTTAGTGTGTGACTAAAGACATTTATTATCAATCAACTGTGTTTTTAACTCTTTTTAAATCATAATCACAGCAGAAACTACCCAAATGACCCTGATCAAAAGTTTACATACCCCAGTTCTTAATACTGTGTATTGCCAGCTTTAACATCAATGATAGCTTGAAGTCTTGTGTGGTGTTTGTGGATGAGGCTCTTTATCTTCTCAGATGGTAAAGCTGCCAATTCCTCTTGGCAAAAAGCCTCCAGTTCCTGTAAATTCTTGGACTGTCTTGCATGAACTACACATCTGAGATCTCCCCAGAGTGGCTCAATAATATTGAGGTCAGGAAATGGAGATGGCCACTCCAGAACCTTCACTTTATTCTGCTGTAACCAATGACAGGTCGACTTGGCCTTGTGCTTGGCATCATTGTCATGTTGGAATGTCCAAGTACGTCCCATGCGCAGCTTCCTGGCTGATGAATGCAAATGCCACTCCAGTTTTTTTTTATAACATACTGCCATAGGCGTGCGCACAGGGTGTGCCGGGTGTGCCCGGGCACACCCTAATCACCCTGTGCTGTCTCCAGAGATTTGCCCCAAAATGCTGCATCCAAGATAGTGTGTGGCCCGCGCTGCCTGTGAAACAGTTTCACAGGCAGCAGATCGTGAGAATTGCCAGAGCTGATCAGTGTATGAAGCTGTAAGATAATGACACTGCATGCAGGAAGTGAGACCAGCTGTCTTAATGTCAGGGTGATGTCGGGGGTGGGCGGGACTGAACGGCCATCAAACACAAGCCAATGGGATGGGGTCTGGGCGGGCCGCTACATTTATGTGGCCCCGCCCCCTCTCTAAAGCAGCTCAAACATTGGCTGGTGTTTATAGCACTTGGTCCCGCCCACCCCCGACATCGCGGCTCAGTTGTAAGTCATCACAACTCAGCCGTGATGTCGGGGGTGGGCGGGACCAAGCGCCAACACCAGCCAATGATTGGGCTGCTTCCGAGAGAGGGCGGAGCCAGAGAAATGTAGCGGCCCGCCCAGACCCATCCTATTGGCTGCTGTTTGGTAACTGTTCAGTCCCGCCCACCACCAACATCACCGCTGACTTTTAACAGCTGGTATCTCTCCATGCATGCAGTGTCATTATCTGACAGTTTCATACACTGAACAGCTCTGGCAATTCTCACGATCTCCTGAATGTGAAACTCCCCCTCTCCCCTATCTGTGCCAACCAATGCTGCCAATCAGTGCCAACCAATGCTGCCAATCAGTGCCAACCAGTACTGCCTATCCGTGCCAGTGCTGCTTATCAGTGCCAACGAATTCTGCCTATCAGTGCCAACCAGTGCAAACTAGTGCTGCCTATCAGTGCCAACCAATGCTGCCTATCAGTGCCAGTGCTGCTTATCCACGCCAACCAATGCTGCCTATCAGTGCCAGTGCTGATCCTCAGTGCCAACCAATGCTGCCTATCAGTGCCAACCAATACTGCCTATCCATGCCAGTGCTGCTCATCAGTGCCAACTAATTCTGCCTATCAGTGCCAACCAGTGCTGTCTATCAGTGCAAACCAGTGCTGCCAATCAGTGCCAACCAATGCTGCCAATCAGTGCCAACCAGTACTGCCAATCAGTGCCAACCAGTACTGCCTATCCATGCCAGTGCTGCTTATCAGTGCCAACCAATTCTGCCTTTCAGTGCCAACCAGTGCAAACCAGTGCTGCCTATCAGTGCAAATCAGTGCTGATTATTAGTGCCGACCAATGCTGCCTATTAGTGCCAGTGTTGCTTATCAGTGCCAGTGCCAACCAATGCTGCCTATCAGTGCCAGTGCTGCTTATCAGTGCCAACCAATGCTGCCTATCTGTGCCAACCAGTGCTGCCTATCCATGCCAGAGCTGCTTATCAGTGCCAACCCATTCTGCCTATCAGTGCCAACCAGTGCCAACCAATGCTGCTTATTAGTGCCAACCAAT
The DNA here is from genome assembly GCA_037952835.1 of Lithobates septentrionalis. Lineage (NCBI taxonomy): Eukaryota > Metazoa > Chordata > Amphibia > Anura > Ranidae > Lithobates > Lithobates septentrionalis. The sequence goes on from JBBDGP010000364.1 coordinate 2,145,655, forward strand.
GCTGCCTATCAGTGGCAACCAGTCCCAGTCAGTGCACCCTATCAGTGCCAACCAATGCGGTAAATCAGTGCCAACCAATGCTGCCTATCAGTGCAGCGAATCAGAGCCTATCAGTGCCCATAAGTGCTACCAATCAGTGCCAATCAGTGCTGACAATAAGCGCCCATCAGTGCCGCCCATCAGTGCCACCTATCAGTGCTGCCTATCATTGCCACCTATCAGTGCACATCAGTGCTACCAATTAGTGCCCATCAATGCTGCCAATCAGTGCAGCCTATTAGTGCCCATCAGTGCTGCCTATCAGTGACGCCTTAGCAGGGATGGTGGAAACCCCTCTACAGATAATTGCAATACAAATTACCTTAAAGTGCAACAACTTTTTAGTTGGGAGGTTCACACCATTATAGGACTTTGGAATTTTTATTTTTTAGAGTGATTTTTTAGAGTGTTACACTTAATTGTATATGTTTTAGTTACGGTTATAATGTGAATGATTGCACTTGAAGTTAATTTCCCACCACCCCTGCTAAGTCCATGTCTTTATGGACCTTGTTTGTGCACTGGTGGGCAGTCATGTTGGAACAGGAGGGGGAGATCCTCAAACTGTTCTCACAAAGTTGGGAGCATGAAATTGTCCAAAATGTCTTGGTATGCTGACGACAGAAGAGTTCCCTTTACTGGCACTAAGGTGCCAAGCCCAACCCCTGAATAACAACCCCACAACATCATCCCCCCTCCACCAAATGATTTGGACCAGTGCACAAAGCAAGATCCGTAAAGACATGGATGAGCGAGTTTGGGGTAGAGGAACTTGACTGGCCTGCACAGAGTCCTGACCTCAAAAAATGCCCTTCTGGAAGAATGGTCAAACATTCCCATAGACACACTCCTAAACCTTGTGGCCGGCCTTTCCAGAAGAGTTGAAGCTGTTATAGCTGCAAAAGGTGGGCAAACTCAATATTGAACCCTACGGACTAAGACTGGGATGTCATTAAAGATCATGTGTGTGTAAAGGCAGGTGTCTCAATACTTTTGACTATATATATATATATATATATATATATATATATATATATATATATATATATACACACGTATGTGTGCTTGAGCTTTCGGTGCACACCCTAATGTAATAGGCTGCGCACGCCTATGCATACTGCATTCATCTTGCCATCAATTTTGACCAAATTTCCTGTGCCTTTGTAGCTCACACATCCCCAAAAACATCAGCGATCCACCTCCGTGTTTTACAGTAGGAATGGGCCTTGTTGACTCCTCTCCAAATGTAGTGTTTATGGTTGTGGCCAAAAAGCTCAATTTTGGTCTCATCACTCCAAATGACTTTGTGCCAGAAGGTTTGAGGCTTGTCTCTGTGCTGTTTGGCGTATTGTAAGTGGTCTACTTTGTGGCATTTACATAGTAATGGCTTTCTTCTGGCGATTGGACCATGCAGCCCATCTTTCTTCAAGTGCCTCCTTATTGTGCATCTTGAACCAGCCACACCACATGTTTTCAGAGAGTCCTGTATTTCACCTGAAGTTATTTGAGGGTTTTTCTTTGCATCCCAAACTATTTTCCTAGCAGTTGTGGCTGAAATTTTAGTTGGGCTACCTGACCGTGGTTTGGTTTCAACAGAACCCCTCATTTTGCACTTCTTGATTAGAGTTTGAACACTGCTGATTGGAATTCTCAATTCCTTGTATATCTTTTTATATCGCTTTCCTGTTTTATACAGTTCAACTATCTTTTCCTGCAGATCCTTTGACAATTCTTTTGCTTTCCCTATGACTCAGAATCCAGAAACGTTGGTGCAGGACTGGATGACAAAATGCAAGGGTCTGACAGGAGTCCAAAAACTCATTGACCTTTTATACACACAGACTAATTACAAGCAAACAGATCAGAAGTGAGGATGGTTACTTTTAATAGCCATTCAAACCCCTTTGTGTCAACTTGCATGCATGTTATCAGGCCAAAATCACCAGGGTATGTAAACTTTTGATCAGGGTCATTTGGGTAGTTTCTGTTGTCATTATGATTTAAAAAGAGTAAACACAGTTGATTGATAGTAAATGGCTTCAGCCAAACACTAACCATGAGTGAAAGAAAAGTTTTTGTGTTATCATTCATATTCTCTGAATAATGCCAAAGCCAAGAAATCATCAATTCTGCCAGGGTATGTAAACTTATGAGCACAACTGTATATATACAGTATATATAAAATATATAGTGTATTTGTCTTTGGTGACCTTATGAAGATAAAAGGTCCCTCCTAGGAACACCTTGTTGCTCCATTGGATACCTCACACTTATGCCGCGTACACACGGTCGGACTTTTCGTCTACAAAAGTCCAACGGACGCTGACGGACTAAAGCTGGCTGGTAATCCGATCGTGTGTGGGCTTCTCCGGACTTTCAACGTACTTTTTTAGCCTCAAATCCGACGTACTTTAGATTTGAAACATGCTTCAAATCTTTACTTCGTAACTACGACGGACCCCGAAATCCGCTCGTCTGTGTGCTAGTCCGATGGACAAAAAGCCACGCTAGGGCACCTATTGGCTACTGGCTATGAACTTCCTTATTTTAGTCCGGTGTACGTCATCACGTAAGAATTCGACGGACTTTTGTGTGATCGTATGTAGGCAAGTCTGTTCGTTAGAAAGTCCGCCGCAAGTCCGTCGAAAGTCCGCCGAAAGTCTGCCGGAAGTCTGTCGGACAGGCTGTCTGACTTTTGTAGACGAAAAGTCCGACCGTGTGTACGCGGCATTACACTTTTCTGCACACAAGGAAGTGCAGGTCCAGACTTGAAATGAGGTTAACCATTTATTCAAGGACTTAAGAGGAGATAGGAAGTAGGTGGGATAACTTAAAACTTGATTGATGGGCTCCAGTAGCTTCTTTGGCTAAGTTGATGGGTGGGTCTTAACATCCAGAAAACAACACACAGATCTCCTTCTGGAGCACACCAGCCAAAAACTGGAAGTGTCTCTTTTGAGCGATAACTCTAGCACAGGTGAGATTTGGACAGGATGGTGCCTGGGCACACAGTCTTCTTACAGAAGGCCAATGCCCTCTAATCCCAGGCTTCTGCCTTGGGGTCTCAAACCACAGCTACCATGCCACGAGGAAAGGACTCAAAAACAGTGGATCCTTCTAAAACAGGTCTCCACTCTATTGTTAAAGCCTGGTACAGCCCACTGATGACAAAGTCACCAAGGGTTGGCCAGTTGACGAGTCATGTAATTTGCCTACACTTAGGTGTGAATAGGCCATTAAGGACTTTAAATGAAAAAAAAAAAATACATTGTGGGTCTACCACCAAAAGCATAAACTGCCACCTATCATCAACTTTCTGAAAAAAATAATGACAAATTCACTAAAAATCTTATGTATTCACAAAGTGTAAAATAGTTCTGTAATATTGCCTAAAAACGTTAAAAGAAGTTTTAGCTGATTGCGTTCTTTCTGTTTATATCATTTATATCAAATCAGTGCAAGGCCTTTTTTTTTTTTTCTCTCTTTAACCAAAGGAAAGTAAATTGTTTACTAAGCCAATGATGAAGACTAAGACACAAGCAAGATGGCTTTGGAAGAAGCAAGACTTTTTTTTTTTTAGCCTCCAAGCGTCCTTTGATTCTGTCGTGTTTTCATCCACCGCCATTAATTCAGATTTTTTTTTTTTTAACGCTGTTTATTTTTCGAGATCAGAGGTTTATTAGATTCCCGACGAGATGAAAAAGTTTTAAAATCACAAGCGCAAAGCAAATACCTGAAGCCGCGGCCGGAAAATCAAAAGTCATTTTATCTTTTTTTTTTTTTTCTAAATTGACCCAGTAGCTATGCTTTGCAAATGCACGGCCTATTATGTTATTTCTTTCTAGCGGACAGTCAAAGGTTTATTTTGATATTTGTTGAGTAAATCTAGTTCAGAAAGCTATGGGTGTTTAATGTAACTTTGGCGTGACTTTCAGAAAGTAAGGGGGAAAAAAATATTAAAAAAAACAAAACAAAAAATAATTGCAGCAGAAAAGCTGGTGGAGGAATATATAACATATTAGGGAATCATTACTTGGTCACCGATGTTACGCAAATATGCGGAGGCAAAAAAGCGTGGGCTTTAACACCCACACGCCACACATATACATCCATGGATGGCTGAGGTATCTGTGCTGAGAGCGTGCTTTCTGTGCGCTACCAGGACAGTGACCAAGCTGTCCCAGACTGCTCCTGGCCCTAGTAATGATCAAGAGTCAGCTAAATATATTAGCAAACAATTCTACATTTAAATAGCTACAGATTATTGTCTTGACTGATACCCAGTCCTGTGCTTCTACTAGAAAAATGCAATTAATTATAATATTTACATGCCCATTTAGGGCCCATTTACATGGGCCAATTTTCATGCCCATTTAGGACCCATTTACATGGGCCAATTTAAATGCCCATTTACATGGGCCAATTTACAAGCCCATTTAGATGTGCCAATTTTCATGCCCATTTAGGGCCATTTACATGAGCCAATTTTCATGCCCATTTAGAACCCATTTACATGGGCCAATTTAAATGCCCATTTACATGGGCCAATTTACAAGCCCATTTAGGGCCTATTTTTATGAGACAATTTTCATGCCCATTTATATGGGCCCATTTAGGGCCCATTTACATGGGCCAATTTACATGCCCATTTAGGGCTCATTTACATGTGCCAATTTTAATGCCCATTTAGGACCCATTTACATGGGCCAATTTAAATGCCCATTTACATGGGCCAATTTACAAGCCCGTTTAGATGTGCCAATTTTCATGCCCATTTAGGGCCCATTTACATGAGCCAATTTTCATACCCATTTAGGACCCATTTACATGGGCCAATTTAAATGCCCATTTACATGGGCCAATTTACAAGCCCATTTAGATGTGCCAATTTTCATGCCCATTTAGGGCCCATGTACATGGGCCAACTTTCATGCCCATTTAGAGCCCATTTCCATGCGGTGTGTTGCATTTCCTAATAATTGGGTTGCCTGATGGGTCCTTAAAGTATACCCCCAATATTTTCATATAATCCTTAAAGTCATTTTTAATTTTTGAAATGTACCACTTTCCTTAAAATAACCCCTGGAGATCCTGCTATGAAGGTCCTTATTAAAGCTCTTGCTGTTATAGGGGGACAACACTTGTCCTAATACATACAATCCAATGAGAGTGCCAAACAAAATGTTCATAAACCAAAGGTAATTTAATGAAAAAAAAAATGTTTTATTCATATCAGACTCTCCCCCCTCTGGGGCATCTTGGGCTGATGGTTAAGTCTGGATAACCAATTGCACCTAAGGTTAGAAAATTTGACATGGGGAAAAAAAACATGATGTGTATTTGTATTTACAGTATATTGTTATCTTCTGTTATTGCACAAATTAATGTTTTTGTTTTCATACTGTGTATTGAAATACAGATTCTGATATGTATTGCTCCTGACGAACCAATAATGGCTGTGAAACGCGTAGGACTCATTAGTATGGTTGTCATTTGTTTGAAACCTGGTGCCTTAAAAGCCCAAGTGCTTAAAGTGGCTGTAAAGGCTCAATGATTTTTAGCTTCATGCAGACCCCCAGCCCCCCCCCCCCCAATACTCACTTGAGCTCCATCTCAATCCAGTGATGTGCACGAGAGCCTCTGCTCTCCACGGACTCCCCCTCCTCATTGGCTGAGACATCAACAGAGTCATTGGCACCCGCTGCTGTCAATCACAGCCAGTAAACCAATAAGGAGAGAGAGAGGGTGGGCCGAGACATGGCTCTGTGTGTGAATGGGCACAAAGAGCCATGGCTGGGGAATGAGCCTGCTTGGGTGACCCCATTTCAAGCTGCTTGCTTTGGGGGCACTATGTAAGAGGGAGGGGCTAAGAGCGCCAGCGAGGGACCCAAGAAAAGGAGGATGCGGGCTGCTCTGTGCAAAACCACTGCACAGAGCAGGTGAGTATGGCATGTTTGTTATTTGAAAATAAAAACTAAAAATGAAGGATGCCTTTAATACCACTTTAAGTGTTTTTGTGATTTTAACTAACAATAAGGCGATGCACATTCTATACCAACCACGATTTAGACATAGCTATGACTAAGCATCTACCATGATGTGAAACGCGTTAGCATTTTTCTGTACCTGCCTCAGCCATGATGTGACAACTTTGGATTTTTAAATACTGTTTTTGCCACAATAAATGTGTATATTCGGAGTGTGGCCATTCAGCTATCTTCCTTGATTGTCTACACGATTTAGACATTTTGTATTAGAATACATTTGACGTGTTTTAGGAGCCAAGCACACCCCCCCCCCTACCGTCAGGGTGACAAAACAAGAACAAACGCAAAGGTCACTTTTGTATATTCAATATTTTGTACTTGTATATTATTTTTTTATACTAATGACCTTGTGGCCCTCAAAACATGTTGCCATTATTCCTGTATGAATCAATTTTATTATTAGTTTACCTTGGACTATTGGACGTTTGTTTGGGACACTCATTGGACTATATGTAAGTGAATTTTCTACTCTGGGCCTTTTCCTGTTCTTGAGGGTAGTCACCATTTTGTGGAGCCCTGATGAAGGAGCGTTTGGCCCCGAAATACGTAGGTAATCAATTTTATCATTAGATTACCTTGGATGCTTGGACATTTGCTTGCGACACTCATTGGATTGTATGTATGTGAATTCTCAACTCTGGGTCTTTTCCTCGTTCTTGAGGGTAGTCACCATTTTGTTGAGCCCTGATGAAGGGTTGTTTGGCCCCCGAAACATGTAGGATTTGTTTTGCTGTGAATCAATTTTATCATAAATTACCTTGTACTCTTGGACGTTTGTTTGGGACACTCATTGAATTCTATGTGTATGAATTCTGAACTCTGGCTCTTTTACCTGTTCTTGAGGGTAGTCCCATTTTGTGGAGCTCTGATGAAGGGGTGTTTGGCCCTTGAAATATGTAGGTAATCGATTTTATCATTAGATTACCTTGGACTCTTGGACGTTTGTTTGGGACACTCATTGGAATGTATGTAAGTGAATTTTCAACTCTGGTTTTTTTTTTTCCTTGTTCAGGAGGGTAGATGCCATTTTGTGGAGCCCTGATGAAGGGATGTTTGGCCCCTGAAATATGTAGGTAATCAATTTTATCATTAGAATACTTTGGACTCTTGGGCTTTTGTTTGGGACACTAATTGGATTGTATGTATGCAAATTCTAAACTCTGGGTCTTTTCCCTGTTTTTAAGAGTAGTCCCCGTTTTGTGCAGCACTGATTTAGGTGTGTTTGGCCCCCGAAACACGTAAGATTTATTCTGCCAGTAATCAATTTTATCAATAATTACCTTGGACTCTTGGATGTTTGTATGGGACACTCATTGGGTTGTATGTATGTGAATTCTCAACTCTGGGTCTTTTCTCTGTTTTTAAGGGTAGTCACCATTTCAACTCTGGGTCTTTTCTCTGTTTTTAAGGGTAGTCACCATTTTGTTGAGTCCTGATGAAGGGTTCTTTGGCCCCCAAAACACGTAGGATTTGTTTTGCTGTGAATCAATTTTATCATAAATTACCTTGAGCTCTTGGACGTTTGTTTGGGACACTCATTGAATTCTATGTATATGAATTCTGAACTCTGGGTCTTTTCCCTGTTCTTGAGGGTAGTCCCCATTTTGTGGAGCCCTGATGAAAGGGGTGTTTGGCCCTCAAAATATGCAGGTAATCAATTTTAACATTAGATTACCTTGGACTCTTGAACGTTTGTTTGGGACACTCATTGGATTGTATGTAAGTGAATTTTCAACTCTGGGTTTTTTCCTTGTTCGGGGGGGTAGAGGCCATTTTGTGGAGCCCTGATGAAGGGATGTTTGGCCCCCGAAATATGTAGATAATCAATTTTATAATTAGATTACTTTGGACTCTTGGGCTTTTGTTTGGGACACCCATTGGATTGTATGTATGCAAATTTTAAACTCTGGGTCTTTTCCCTGTTTTCAAGGGTAGTTCCCTGTTCTTGAGAGTAGTCCCCATTTTGTGGAGCCCTGATGAAAGGGGTGTTTGGCCCTCGAAATATGTAGGTAATCGATTTTATCAATAATTACCTTGGACTCTTAGGCGTTTGTTTGGGTCACTCATTGGGTTGTATGCATAGGTGTGCGCAGCCTATCGCATTAGGGTGTGCACCAAATCTCAAACGCACATGCGAGTGTGTGTGTATGTATATATACACACACACACACACACATACACTGTATATATTCTTATAAATAAATATGAGCAAACGTTTTATAATGTAAGAAAGGTCTTTCCCATCTCCCTGCCGACACAGTGAAAGAAAAGTGCAAAATGTGGAGGGTAAGAGAGTGGGCACTATGTACATGAAAGGAGTAAGGGAGGTATGAGTGGGAGGTATGAGAGTGAGCACTATGTACAGGAGAGGAGTGTGGGAGGTATGACAATGGGCACTATGTACAGGAGAGGAGTGTGGGGGGTATGAGAGTGAGCAGTATGTACAGGAGAGGAGTGTGGGAGATATGAGAGTGAGCAGTATGTACAGGAGATGAGTGAGGGAGGTGTGACAATGGGCACTATGTACAGGAGAGGAGTGTGGGGGGTATTACAATGGGCACTATGTACAGGAGAGGAGTGTGAGGGGGGGGTATGACAATGGGCACTATGTACAGGAGAGGAGTGTGAGGGGGGGGGGGTATGACAATGGGCACTATGTACAGGAGAGGAGTGTGAGGGGGGGGGGGTATGACAAGGGGCACTATGTACAGGAGAGGAGTGTGGGGGTATGAGAGTGAACAGTATGTACAGGAGAGGAGTGTGGGGGGTATGAGAGTGAGTAGTATGTACAGGAGAGGAGTGTGAGAGGTATGACAATGGGCACTATGTACAGGAGAGGAGTGTGGGGGGTATGACTGTAGGCACTATGTACAGGAGAGGAGTGTGTAGGGTATGAGAGTGAGCAGTATGTACAGGAGAGGAGTGTGGGGGGTATGAGAGTGAGCAGTATGTATGTACAGGAGAGAGGTGTGGGAGGTATGAGAGTGAGCAGTATGTACAGGAGAGGAGTGTGGGAGGTATGAGAGTGAGCAGTATGTACAGGAGATGAGTGTGGGAGGTGTGACAATGGGCACTATGTACAGGAGAGGAGTGTGGGGGACTATGAGAGTGAGCAGTATGTACAGGAGAGGAGGTATGAGAGTGAGCAGTATGTACAGGAGAGGGGTGTGGGAGGTATGACAATGGGCACTATGTACAGGAGAGGAGTGTGGGGGGTATGACAGTAGGCACTATGTACAGGAGAGGAGTGTGGAGGGTATGAGAGTGAGCAGTATGTACAGGAGAGGAGTGTGGGGGGTATGACAATGGGCACTATGTACAGGAGAGGAGTGTGGGGGGTATGACAGTGGGCACTATGTACAGGAGAGTTGTGTGCGGGGTATGACAGTGGGCACTATGCTCAGGAGAGGAGTGTGGGGGGGTATGAGAGTGAGCAGTATGTACAGGAGAGGAGTGTGGGGGGTATGAGAGTGAGCAGTATGTACAGGAGAGGAGTGTGGAGGATAAGACAATGGGCACTATGTACAGGAGAGTTGTGTGCGGGGTATGACAGTGGGCACTATGCTCAGGAGAGGAGTGTGGGGGGGTATGAGAGTGAGCAGTATTTACAGGAGAGGAGTGTGGGGAGTATGAGAGTGAGCAGTATGTACAGGAGAGGAGTGTGGGAGGTATGAGAGTGAGTAGTATGTACAGGAGAGGAGTGTGGGAGGTATGAGAGTGAGCAGTATGTACAGGAGAGGAGTGTGGGAGGTATGAGAGTGAGCAGTATGTACAGGAGAGGAGTGTGGGAGGTATGAGAGTGAGCAGTATGTACAGGAGAAGAGTGTGGGAGGTATGAGAGTGAGTAGTATGTACAGGAGAGGAGTGTGGGAGGTATGAGAGTGAGCAGTATGTACAGGAGAGGAGTGTGGGAGGTATGAGAGTGAGCAGTATTTACAGGAGAGGAGTGTGGGAGGTATGAGAGTGAGCAGTATTTACAGGAGAGGCGTGTGGGAGGTATGAGAGTGAGCAGTATGTACAGGAGAGGAGTGTGGGAGGTATGAGAGTGAGCAGTATTTACAGGAGAGGAGTGTGGGAGGTATGAGAGTGAGCAGTATTTACAGGAGAGGAGTGTGGGAGGTGTGACAGTGGGCACTATGTACAGGAGAGGAGTGTGGGAGGTATGACAATGGGCACTATGTACAGGAGAGGAGTGTGGGAGGTATGACAGTGGGCACTATGTACAGGAGAGGAGTGTGGGAGGTATGAGAGTGAAAGCACTCTGTGTACGTGGTTTCCAGATCATGCAAAGTTAATGTATATCCATTCAATTTAACCCTGTATTGATCCAAACTCTGTAAAATCCAAAGTGTAAATTCACCGTAAAAAAACGAAACACTCTAAGGCTAAGTTCACATCTATGTGCGTGGGTAACGCATGCAAAATTGCATGCCTTCCCAACATGCAAAGAAATGTGCTGCCCTTATCCAGATGTGCAGCAGTGCCATTGTTTGTTATTGGCATCTCCATGCATCTGCAAGCATGTGGACCAAACTACAGGATGCCGCACACTTTTGGAAAAGATTCAGGACTTCTTTTCCATGATGTTTGTGCGTAGGGCAGCCCATTGAAGTTAATGGGCTGCCCTACCCGTAATGCAAGAAAACCATGCCTGTGCGTGCGTAAAAAAAGCCTAAGGGCCCTTTCACACTGGAGCGGTTTGCAGGCGCTATTGCGCTAATAATAGCGCCTGCAAACCGACCCGAAAGTGCCGCTGCTGTTTCTCCAGTGTGGAAGCCCTCGGGGCTTTCACACTGGAGCGATGCGCTAGCAGGATGGGAAAAAAAGTCCTGCTAGCAGCATCTTCGGAGAGGTGAAGGAGCGTAGTGTATACCGCTCCTTCACTGCTCCTGCCTATTGAAATCAATAGGGCAGCGCGGCTATACCGCCGGCAATGCGCCTCTGCAGAGGCGCTTTGCGGTGGTTATTAACCCTTTCTCGGCCGCTAGCGGGGGTTAAAACCGCCCCGCTAGCGGCCGAATACCGACGGTAAAGCGCCACTTACAATAGCGGCGCTTTACCACCTCTGCCCCAGTGTGAAAGGGCCCTAACTGAGTAGATGCAAAATAACAATTCTCAATAAAAAAAAAATATTATTCTCTAAATAATCAGTGTTCATACAATTGCACTACCATGTAAATAACTGTGAACCCTGTGCTCTGCTCTGATTATTGAGGACAGGTAACTTGCATAGAGAGTGTTTAGTTTATGTGGGGAATTTACATGTTGTACAGAGTTTGGAGAACACTGGGTTAAATTGAATGGTTATAAAGTTTCTTCAGATTATCTGGACATACACAGAGTGTGGGGGTTGTTTAAAAAATGATAAGTGCCAGCATCTAAGATATCTGTTAGCTGTGAGCAAGGCTGAAGACTCAGCCGACCCCCCCATACACACTCTGCTCTTCCGATCCTCCTATTAGCTTAATCTTTCTCATCACACTGCAAACAAATCCTCCTGAATAGTTCTGATGTGAAACTGCAGCTTACCTCTCCAAATTGACTTTTCTTAGAACATGAGCTCAGCTCACCCCCTTCCCTGCAGTGTCAGCAGCACCTGGCACTAGCAGTGCCCCCCCTACCCACCACGTTCTCTGGGCAGACAGCACTGGAGATGGGGGAGGATCTAAGTGAATGAGGGCACAGATTGAACATACATAAGACTTGGGGGAGATAGAAAAACATTGGAAGCTTCTAAATGCAATCACTACCTGGATCCAGCAGACTGCAGCCACTTGTCTGCCGCTCTCAGGCTCTGCTAGTCCGCTGCTTCTAGGGAGAGAGAGGCTGGAGGGGGGGCGGAGTGCAGATGTAGATCACTCCGCCGGCTACTGTGAGGACCTGCAGCCGGAACTATAGAAGCTGCATCGGAAAATGCGGCTGGGTTACTCCGCAGCTGAGGTCCTAGTTCCCTGCTCAATCACCTCCCACTCGCAGCACAGCTGTTTTTACTGGCCGCAGTGGTGGTGACTGAAGTTACACAGGGATAGGACAGATGTTGCAGGCATTTAGCACTGACAAAACTTGTTGAAACACAGACAGGGCTGAATGATTAGGGTGTGCCTGGGCACACCCGGCACACCCCGTGGGCACGCCTATGGTTGTATGTATGTGAAATTCTCAACTCTGGGCCTTTTCTCTGTTTTTAAGGGTAGTCCCCATTTTGTTGAGTGCTCCAATTTGATCGTATGTATGTGGATTCTCAACTCTGGGTCCTGAGGGTAGTCCCCACTTTGTGGAGTGCTGCTGAACCAGAGAGGTGCTCCTGTATTTTCACTCTATCATATGGACTTCAAATGAAGAATTTCAAAGGCCATTTCAGCACACATTACTCAAACATGGTCCACTGTTGTCACCATCAGAAAACCTTCCCCCCGAGAAGTACCATGAAGTCATCACTGGAATGCATATAGACATGAATTTGGCTGCAAAGAGGCCGCAGAAGATCAACCCCACTGAGATGTAACAAAAGGGCAAAAAATGTTTAAAAAATTATAAAAAAAGGCGAGGACAAGTAATAAATAAAAAAAAAGTAAATTGTGTATGATGCACAGTGCTTAAGCCAATTAAATGTATTTTAGTTGCAGTTTTCTTTTTATTTTAATTAAAATTATTTTTTTTTGTTTTTTTTTTCCTTAGCCTGGCTTGAGTTCTGCTTTAAATTTATCGCTCTTCAAGACTTTTTATCATGAGTTTATTCCCGCGCTAATGACTTATTTACGGTCGCAGCTGGAGGAAAGATAAGAATTAATCTATTAGGAAGAAATAGGGCCCGGTTTTGAAAAGGTTGAACTTACTAAATAATCAGCTTCTTTTTTTTTTTGTGGTTGCCCGATGATAACATGCCATTACACAATCCTACCGAGATCTTTAAATGAGCCCAATTATTTTTCTGCAGCACTCGTTGAAGTTAAGTAATTCTAATTGCTTTAATTTTAATCACATTTTTTTTATGACACATCTTTACCGCGGGATAAAAAAACATTCTTAAGTGCTATATACAATTACAACTTTAAGTAATAATTATAATTAGTCGTAATTTCAGCAGCAAATCTGTCATTCTCTTGGGCAAACTTTTTTAATGTTTGCCTCTTTTACTAAAACTGTTCAGAAATACTTTTATATATATATATATATATATATATATATATATATATATATATATATATATATATATATATATATATATATAGATAGCAGTGTTAATTCTTTTTCCTAAAGCAGAGTCTTTACATCGTTTGTTTCGTCTGAATTGTTGGTTAAGCAGAAAAGCAAAAGGGTGCATTTAAATGTCAGAGGTAATATATTGTGTTTGTGGCTCTTATTTTTAGAGATGCCTTATTTTACTGATGTTAGCAAATTGTATTATCTGATAATGTGCAGAAAATAGAGGGGAAAAATGCCTAGTGGCCTTTCAAATGGACCGATCAAAATGAAAGGGAAAAAAATATTTTTAAGAATATGATAAATGCTCTATGCACACACTCTGTGTGTGCAAATATATATAATGTACATTATATATATATATATATATATATATATATATATATATATATATATATATATATATATATATATATATATATATATATCTATCTAGATATAGATATAGATCTATATCTAGATATGTATATATATATATATATATATATATATATATATATATATATATATATATATATATATATATATATATATATATATACATACATATATAGATAGATTTATATAATATGTATGTATATTTATGTACAGTGCCTTGAAAAAGTCTTCATACCCGTTGAAATTTTCCACATTTTGTCATGTTACAATGAAAAACGTAAATGTATTTTATTGGGATTTTATGTGATAGTCCAACACAAAGTGGCACATAATTGTGACGTGGAAGGAAAATGATAAATGTTTTTTTAAAAATGTTTTACAAATAAATATCTGAAAAGTGTGGTGTGCATTTGTATGGCGCCCCCTGAGTCAATACTTTGTAGAACCACCTTTCGCTGCAATTACAGCTGGGAATGTCTCTACCAGCTTTGCACATCTAGAGAGGGACATTTTTGCCCATTCTTCTTTGCAAAATATCTCAAGCTCTGTCAGATTGGATGGAGAGCATCTGTGAACAGCAATTTTCAAGTCTTGCCACAGATTCTCAATTGGATTTAGGTCTGGACTTTGACTGGGCCATTCTAACACATGAATATGCTTTGATCTAAACCATTCCATTGTAGCTCTGGCTGTATGTTTAGGGTCGTTGTCTTGCTGGAAGGTGAACCTCCACCCCAGTCTCAGGTCATTTGAAGACTCTAACTGGTTTTCTTCTAAGATTGCCCTGTATTTGGCTCCATCCATCTTCCCATCAACTCTGACCAGCTTCCCTGTCCCTGCTGAAGAAAAGCATCCCTACAGCAAGAGTTAGTTTTACGCCACACATAGCGTTTTGCTTTTAGGCCAAAAAGTTCAAGTTTGGTCTCATCTGACCAGAGCACCTTCTTCCACATATTTGCTATGTCCTCCACATGGCTTCTCGCAAACTGCAAACTGGACTTCTTATGGATTTCTTGCAACAATGGCTTTCTTCTTGCTACTCTTCCATAAGGGCCAGATTTGTGTAGTACATGACTAATATTGAGTTGAGCTGTCAATCTCCGTAGCTCCTCCAGATTTACCATAGGCCTCTTGGCTACTTCTCTGATTAATGCTCTCCTTGCCCGGCCTGTCAGTTTAGGTGGACGGCCATGTCTTGGTAGGTTTGCAGTTGTGCCATACTCTTTCCATTCTCAGATAATGGATTGAACAGAGCTCCGTGAGATGTTCAAATCTTGGGATATTGTTTTATAACCTAACCCTGCTTTAAACTTCTCCACAACTTTATCCCTGACCTGTCTAGTGTTTTCCTTGGCCTTCATGATGCTGTTTGTTCACTAAGGTTCTCTAACAAACCTCTGAGGGCTTCACAGAACAGCTGTATTTATACTGAGATTAAATAACACACAGGTGGACTCTATTTACTAATTAGGTGACTTCTGAAGGCCATTGGTTCCACTAGATTTAAGTTAGGGGTATTAGAGTGAAGGGGGCTGAATAAAAATACACGCCACACTTTTCACATATTTATTTGTAAAAAAAATGTGAAAACTATTTATCATTTTCCTTCCACTTCACTATCATGTTTAAGTTTTTGGTTGTGGCATGACAAAATGTGGAACATTTCAAGGGGTATTAATACTTTTTCAGGGAATTGTATATATTGTATATATTTTGCTTCAAATCCCACTTTATACATTGAAATACGTCCTTAGAACCAGTCTGCCTGGACCGGATGGCCACCTGCTGTCTTGGCACCATCCACAGGCAGACCAACTCTTCAACAAGACACGTAAATTGAATCCAACACAATTTTACTTTCTTTTTCAGTCTTTTAAAAGTGTAAGAAGACAATGGGGTTGATTTACTAAATGTGGAGAGTGCAAAATCTGGTGCAGCTTCCAGGTTTTCTTTTAATTTTTTTCTCAAAGCTTATTTGAACAAACTGAAGTTAGAAGCTGATTAGCTACTATGCACAGCTGCACCAGATGTTGCATGCTCCCGTTTTGATAAGTCAACCCCAATGACTTTCCTGAACCCTGTCTCTGTGAAAAACTAACACTGACTGAGGGGGCATGGAAGAAGTGGGGAGAGTCTAGCTAGGACTAAACAAGTCCTTGTTCACATTAGTAAACAAGTTGCATTGGTCCACAACCTCCACAACCATACTATGGTAACCTAATATATATATATATATATATATATATATATATATATATATATATATATATATATATATATATGGTAAAGCTTTATGTTGCCTATTTATGCAGCCAACCAACAAGAACTGTTTTCTCTCCTGCATTGCTCATACTGTTCTTTTTTTGTGCCAGTGCCAGCTGAAAGCTGAAACCTGTAGAAGCGCCATCTCTGTAGACTGATGAGTGGGAGAGTGAAGTTTTAAGCAGACTTACAAAAAGAATATCAATGGGTGTCACCAAGATTGTGATGCTCTGTCATAGTCCAAAGAGCATGTACGAGGTGAAAAAATTGTGCAGAATCTGCAGAACTTCGGGGCTCTGAATAACATTGTCAGGGGTAGGGGATCAGCAGAGGGTGTGCATTAAAGAAAAGTTGCTTTCACAGCTCAGAAGCCCAAAAGTGGGGTCAATCTCCAGGAGAACCAGGAGTCAGGAGCCAGGAAGGGCCTCAGCCTAAGCCCTAGAGACCAAACAGTCTGAAGAGAATGTCAATGGGTGTCACCAAGGATGTGATTCTCTTTTGTAGTTAAACAGGTAGGTAGGAGGTAGAAAAATGGTGCAACATCTGCAGAACGTCAGGCTCTGAACAATAGTAAAGTATAAGGTTGGGGGATTAGCAGGGGTTGTACATCAAAGAAAAAATGCATACACAGCTTGGAAGCTCAAAAGTGAGGTCAACCCTCAGGAGGACAGTGTCAGAAACCAGGACGGAACTCATCCTAGGCCCTGAAGGCCAAACAGCCTGAAGAAAGAAACAGTGGTGGCACGCCATTAAAATGCAACCTCTAGCAACTTTATTGATCCAGACAAGCAAACAAGGAGTCTCCGTTTGGGAGGAGAGGAGGAGGTTCTAGCTGAAAGAGAAGCTGGTGGCACTTCATTAATATACAACCACTGGCAACTTTATTGATCCAGACAAGCAAACTTGGGAAGAAAGGAGGAGGCTCCAGGTAGAGGCTCCTTGTTTGCTTATCTGGACCATTAAAGTTGCCAGTAATTGAATTTCAACTAAGTGCCTCCAGCTTCTCTTTCACCTGGGACCACCAGTTCTCCTCCCAGGTGGGAACTCCTTGTTTGTTTGTCCAGACCAATTATGGTGCCAGTGACTGAATTTTAATGAAGTGCCACCTGCTTCTCTTTCAGCTGGAGTCTCCCACTCTCCTCCTAAGCGGAGACTCCTTGTCTGCTTGTCTGGATCAATAACGTTGTTAGTGGTTGAATTTGAATGGCATGTCACCAGCTTTTCTTTCTTCAAACTGTTTGGCCATCAAGGCTTAGGATTAGCCCTTTCCTGGCTTCTAACACCCAATCCTCCTGGAGAGTGGCCTCCAGGAATCCCTCCAGCTTTATTTTTTTCAGATCTTGTAAATTGCCTTCCAAATCTTTTGGCTGGTATAATATTTCCTGTATCTTTTAACATGATGTTAAGCTGTTTGAAGATTCCCATCAATCTGCGTGTCCTTTATCCAGTCTTTAGATGCATTGGCCATGGGCAGCCCTCACTGTCTGTCATTATGTATTCTCGCACATCGTCCAATGGCCCCTCATTAGGACGTTTCTTGCCACCCGCCATTTAGCAAGGTCACCGACACTTAACCTTCGACATTTGCCGAGCCACTTCCTTCAAAGGCCGAGCGTCCGAAGATTGAATGCCGATGCAAATCACGGGCGAGGAAGGTGACGGTTCGGTGTATGCTTTTAAAGGCCAGGGCTCCCGTATCAGACCTCATTTGTTGAGAGAAGGTCCTGGTGACTGTTTCAGTGCTGGTTATAAGGCAGGGGAAGGTAAAGCAACAAAAAAAGCGATACAAGCACAGAATTACACTAGATCTTCTGTGGGTACACAGTTCTGTATATAGAGATTTACTAAGAATTTCTTTTATGTATTTACTTTTTCAAATAGTTATATTAAATGGACTTGTGTCTTTATTAATCCTTGAATAAATCAGTGACTATGAGTTGGGTCTTTTATTGAACTTTATATCATGGTACATGGCACCTAAATCCAATTTTTTTGGGTCTTCCCAACATTTTTGCACTCATTGAGCAGCCAAAAAATGCAATTGCCTCATTTTTTTTTACAGCAGGGCACTTTAGGGGGGCGAAGTGTGGCCAGTGTTCTGGTATTAGTGGGTGTAAACAATGTCCCATCTTTAGTAATGAGGGAGGAATAGTGCACCATCATTGTTGTCAGTGAGAGGAATAGCGCCCCATCATTGGTGTTAGTGAGAGGAATAGTGCACCATCATTGTTGTCAGTGAGAGGAATAGTGTCCCATCATTGGTGTCAGTGGGAGTAAAAATGCACCAATATTAGTGTCAGTGAAAGGAATAGTGTCCCATTGCTAGTGTCAGTGGAAGGAATAGTGCCCCATCATTGGTGTCAATGGGAGGAATAGTTCCCCCATCATTGGTGTCAATTGGAGGAATAGTTCCCCCATCATTGGTGTTAGTGAGAGGAATAGTGCCCCATCATTGGTGTCAGTGAGAGGAATAGTGCTCCATCATTGGTGTCAGTGAGAGGAATAGTGCCCCATCATTGGTGTCAGTGGGAGTAAAAATGCACCATCATTAGTGTCAGTGGAAGGAATGGTGCCCCATTGCTAGTGTCAGTGGGAGGAATAGTTCTACAATCTTTGATGTCAGTGGGAGGAATAGGGCCTCATCATTGGTGTCAGTGGGAAGAATAGTGTCCCATTGCTAGTGTCAGTGAGAGGAATAGTGCCCCAAGAGCCAGATAAAGGCAAGTAAAGGGCCACATTCGGCCACTGGCCTTCAGTTTGGAGACCCCTGATCTAGAGGAGTAGAGGAAGGTTTGAGGGGATATTTTGGTTATGCACTTTAATATACTTTAATAATAAAGGCATGCTGATTTAGGAATTCATCCTGGTTGATATGCGGGAAATATGAAAGAAATAGCTGAAAAGTTTTGACAGTTACACCAAGAATCCTCTGAAAGCCCAATGCCGATCATGTTTTAGCGTCCCCTCTAATCGAATTATACTTTCAAGCAGAGGCGTTGCTAGGGGGTGGCTATTGAGGCTATAGCCCCGAATCTGGGGCCCATAGCCCCGAGTCTCTAGGGCAGGGGTTGGCACCCGGCCCGTCACCACTGAATGCGGGCACCTGGCCCATGGAAATTTTCGCTGCTGTCCCCTTCATTGGACAGTGGCGAGCGCCCAGTATCACAGGGCTGGATGGGGGCCGGAACCGCAGGAGTTAACTTTTTCATTAAACAGCAGGTGATTGGTTGCTGGACAATCCCAGCAACCAATCACCAGCCTGTTAATGCGAAAAGTTAACTTCTGTAGTTCCCGCCCCCATCCAGCTCTGTGATGCCGATCTCAGATGCTCTGCTTGCTGTACACCTGTGTAAGGTAAGAGTTCTACTTACACAGTGTGTGTGGTGGGGTGCAGGGGACAGAGGGCACTGCAGTGGGGGGGTGCATTGCTCGGCACTGGTGAGGCTGCATTACTGGGCACTGGTGAGGCTGCACAGATGGGCACAGCTGAGCCCTGCATTGTTTATGTAGCCAACTCCTGAGCCCTGGGGCTCTCTGGGGACCCTGATGTAAGGGGGGCTCTGGGAACCCTGATGTAAGGGGGATGGGATCTCTGGGGACCCTGATGTAATGGGGGGGCTCTGGGGACCCTTATGTAAGTAGGAAGGCTCTCTGGGGACCCTTATGTAAGGGGGTGGGATCTCTGGGGACCCTGATGTAATGAGGGGGGCTCTGGGGACCCTGATGTAATGAAGAGGGCTCTGGAGGCCCTGATGTAAGTAGGGAGGCTCTCTAAGGACCCTGATGTAAGGGGGATTCTGGGGACCCTGATGTAAGAGGGGGTGGGCTCTCTGGGGACCCTGATGTAATGAGGGGGGCTCTGGGGTCCCTGATGTAATGAGGGGGGCTCTGGGGACCCTGATGTAAGTAGGGAGGCTCTCTAGAGACCCTGATGTAAGGGGGGCTCTGGGGACACTGATGTAAAGGGGGGTGGGCTCTCTGGGAACCCTGATGTAGGTGGGGGGCTCTCTGGGGACCCTGATGTAAGGGGGAATCCACACTCAGAGATATATATACTGTACACCCACAGCTATATTATATACATGTGTATGACTTTATTTACTTCACTACTATGGGCTCTAGCCCCAGATCTTTTGTAGCCCTAGCAACGCCCCTGCTTTCAAGTGTTTCAGATATTGAGCCGCTTGCACCCACTGGTACTTTTACACATTATTTCTTGGGGGGGCAGGGAGGTCACTTCAAAATAAATTAGCTTTCGGGTCCGTCTTGCAAGTTTGTCCGGCAAACTGTCACTCAAAATAATATCTTTTATTATTTCACTCTCCGACCTTGGGATGAGAGAGAAAGCTCCTCCGAAAGCTTCAACCAATTTCAATAATTCCTTCTCCGCTGAAAGGGACGGAAATGCAGCGCATGATAATACGCTCACCTTAAATCACCCAGAGCACCCCGGGCTCCGAGGCTCAAGTGCTTCTTCGAAGATCCCAATTTTTACGAGACAATACTGTCAATGAGTCACGGCACGTCTTACCATTTGTCCAGCTGTAATGAGGAGGATCGAAATCTATCATTTGTTTTCTCAACATTGGTGTGTGGGCGGGGCTTACTGCAACCATGTGGGGGACCGGGAATTACATTCGCTAGTGCCCTAAATTCAGGCTGAGGCTGACATTCACAATGTAAATAAATAAAAATAAATAGGAAAAATAAACACATTTGAAAGTGCCCCCCGGTCCCCGCGAGCTTGCGCAGCAAAGAAAACACATACGTAAGTCGCACCCGCATATGGAAACGGTGTTCAAATCACACATGTGAGGTATCGCCGCAATCGTCAGAGCAAGAGAAATAATTCTAGCACTAAACCTCCTCTGTACCTCTAACCTGGTAACCACATTTTTTTTTTTAAATTCGTTGCCTATGGATATTTTTAGGTACCGTAGTTTGTCGCCATTCCAAGAGTGTGCGCAATTTCAAAGCATGACCTGTTAGGTATCTATTTACTCTGCATAACATCATCTTTCACAATATACAAAAAAATTGGGCTAACTTTACTGTTTATTTATTTATTTTTTAATTCATGAATGTGTCCCAAAAAGTTGCGTTTGAAGGACCGCTGCGCAAATACCGTGTGACATAAAATATTGCAACTGTCGCCATTTTATTCTCTAGGGTCTATGCTATACAAATATATATAATGCTTGGGGGTTTTAAGTAATTTTCTAGCAAAAAATATGGATTTTAACTTGCAAGCAACAAGTGTCAGAAATAGGCTTAGTCATGAAAGGGTTAAACCACTTCTCTTTTGGTGCAGCATTTCCAAGCTGGTACCTCTATCTTGCACCTATCCCAGGCTTCTTCACCCACAAGGCCTTTCTTTCTCCATCTTCTGTGAAATTTCAAGCTGTGTCCCTTGGATGCTTCATGCCACAATATTGGACCCAGTATGTGGGGAACAAACCGCTAGGGAAGGAACCAAGCTCACAAGATCGTTCACTACGAGGGCGTACCATTACCTATACCATGTCATACCGCTTCCTGACTGGCTGGGTGCTTATGCACCTGACACTAGTACTGTAGTCATTGGCAGTGGCAATATAGTCTCCTGCAGGAAGCTTCACTGCATGTTAAACATTTTATACAGCATCTTCACTAACTTCTCTCAACCCCTTGTTAAGCCTTCTTCTTGTTACGCTATTCATGCATCCCTTTGAACAACTTCAGACCAGGCAGGGTAAATGACAGCAGAACTTTTCTATTACCTGTAATAGCTTCATCCATTATAGCTCATGGCAAGTTACATTCCCTTCAGCATGGTTTACAGTCTCAGTCACACTTTTTAACTGTTGTGCCTCCTGGTAGCTCTCTGCCCCAATGATTATACCTCCATAATGCAGAAAGCCCTTTAAAGTCCATAATGTCCATATCCTGGGAACTCCAACTGGTTCTTGCATTACAGTGGGCTGCAAGTCCCTTCCAGGTAAATGTTTTGTAATATTTAGTATTTTACTTGTTTACACTATAAAGCAGTTTGCACTATATTGTCAAAAGTATTGAGACGCCTGCTTCTACAGGCACATGAACTTTAAAGGCATCCCGGTCTTAGTCCGTAGGGTTCAATATTGAGTTGGCCCACCCTTTGCAGCTATAACAGCTTCAACTCTTCTGGGAAGGTTGTCCACAAGGTTTAGGAGTGTGTCTATGGGAATGTTTGAACATTCTTCCATAAGCGCATTTGAGAGGTCAGACACTAATGTGGAAGGCCTGGCTCACAGTCTCCTCTCTAATTCATCCCAAAGGTGTTCTATTGGGTTGAGTTTAGGACTCTGTGGACGCCAGTCAAGTTCCTCCACCCCAAACTCGCTCAAATTTTTTTCTTCTGGTCAATGTTCTTAGGATATTTTCTCTTCTGACTGAATGTTCTGGGAATATTTTCTCTTCTGACTAAATGTTCTTGAAATAATTTCTCTTCTGAACAAATGGTTTAAAGAGGTATGTACTCTGTTATTGAATGTTCTTGAGGGGTATGTTTTTTTTTTTTTTTATGGAATTTTCGTAGGCTATTTTCTCATAGGATCTGATGTCCCTCAGGCATTTCTTCTTCTTATCAAATGTTTCTAGGGTATTTTCTTTTTTGATTGAATGTTCTTTGGGTATTTTCTCATTGGATTCTGTGTTCGTAGGGCATTTTCTCCTTTGATCAAATGTCCATAGGCTGTTTTCTCTTCTGATTAAATATCCTTGGGGTATTTTCTATTCTAAACAAATGTTCTAGAAGGGTATTTTCTCTTTTGATCAAATGTTCTTTACGGGTATGTTCTCTTTTTTTATGGAATTTTCTTAGGCTATTTTCTCATTTGATCTATGTTCCACTGGCATTTCTTCTTCTGATCAAATGTTCCCAGTGTAATTTAAATTTAGATTTAATATTTTTGGGGTATTTTCTCATAGCATCCAATGTTCCTCTGGTATTTTCTCAAAGGATCCAATGTTCTTAGAATATTTTCTTTTCTGATTAAATATTGTTAGGGTTTTTTCTTGTACGATCAGCCATTCTTGGGGTATTTTATCTTCTGTTCAATGTGCATTGGCTATTTTCTCTTCTGATTGAACGTTCTTGGGGTATTTTCTCTTCTGATGAAATGTTCCTGAAGGATTTTTTTCTCTTCTGATCAAATGTTCTTAGGGTATTTTCCCTTCTGATTCAAAGTTCAATGTTCCTAGGGTATATTCCCTTCTGATCCAATAGTCCTAGGGTATTTTCCCTTCTGATCCAATGTTCCTAGGGTATTTTCCCTTCTGATCCAATGTTCTTAGGGTATTTTCTCCTCTGATCTACTGTTCCTAGGGTATTTTCCTTTCTGATCCAATGTTCTTATGATTTTTTCTCTTCTGGTCCAATGTTCTTAGGGTATTTTCTCTTCTGATCTAATGTTCTTAGGGTATTTTACCTTCTGAGCTTGTTTTCTTAGGGTATTTTCCCTTCTGATCTAATGTTCTTAGGGTATTTTCTCTTTTGATCCAATGTCCTTAGGGTATTTTCCTTTCTGATCCAATGTTCTTATGATATGTTCTCTTCTTATCCAATGTTTTTAGGGTATTTTCTCTTCTGATTTAATGTTTTTAGGGTTTTTAACCTACTGATTCAATGTTCTTAGGATGTTTTCCCTTCTGATATACTGTTCTTAGGGTATTTTCTCTTGTGATCAAATGTCCTTAGGATATTTTCGCTTCTGATCCTATGTTCTTAGGGTATTTTCCCTTCTGATTCAATATTCTTAGGGTATTTGCTCTAATGCCTCGTACACACGGTGGGACTTTACGGCAGACTTTGCCTGGCTGACTTTTCAACGAACTTTACGACGGACTTTCTGAATGAACGGACTTGCCTACACACAATCCACCAAAGTCCGTCAAATTCGTACTTGATGACGTACGACCGGACTAAAACAAGGAAGTTCATAGCCAGTAGCCAATAGCTGCCCTAGCGTGGCTTTTTGTCCGTCGAACTAGCATACAGACGAGCGGACTTTTCGACCGGACTCGATTTCGACGGATTGATTTAAAACATGTTTCAAATCTAAGCCCATCCAACTTTTGAGAAAGCAAAGTCCGCTGGAGCCCACACACGATCGAATTGTCCGACAAAATCCAGTCCGCCGGGCAAACTCTGCCGTAAAGTCCGCTCGTGTGTACGCGGCATAAGGATAAAAGTTCTTAGTGGATCTTCTCTTCTGATCAAATGTTCTTAGGGTAATTTTCTCTTCTGATCCAATGTTCTTAGGATATTTTGTATTAGGATCAAAGTTCTTAAAGGATGTTCTCTTCTGATTATATGTTCTTAGGGTATTTCCTCTTCTAATCCAGTGTTCTTAGGGTATTTTCCCTTGTGATTCAATGCTCTTAGGGTATTTTCTCTTCTGATCCAATGTCCCTTGGGTATTTTCCCTCCTGATCAACTGCTCTCATCGTATCTTGCATCAGCACTGCTTATATTTGCTAGAAATCAAAACAATGACACATATAATAGTTAAAACATTTTAAGTACATTCGATATGGAAACATTATAAAAAATTGGATTGGACAATTGTTACTTTCATCCTGTGAAAGACAACTAAAATGTCAGAAAATAACATTTCTCACATATTAAAAAAAGTATTATTTGTGATTTTTCTTGCAAATGGTGATACCTTCACACAGCATTTTTTAATTTTATAAATAGACCCCGGCAGTTTTTTCTTTTTGGCATAAGGACAGGTCCAAGGATTGTTGGAGGGAGCTATGTAACGAGGTGGGGGGGTCATCTATGCTGAGTGAAGATAAGCAGTGTAACTCTAGCTAGTCTTAACTTGCAGACAGGAAATTATTAGGCGGCATGTTATAAATATTTAGCTGCTCCCAGGAAAATCACACTGTGTTATAATCACGGAGGTAGCCGGGGAATTGTGATTTGCAAAATATATTCTGCAAAGTACTAATATCATGCAAAATAAAGTGTGAAAAGAATATGAGCTACACTGCAGGCAAAGAAAGCAAATTTAAAGCAGCCTTAGTGGAGAGAATACACAATATCAGATTCAAAAAAGAAAATCTTTTTTTTTTTTTTTTTTTTAGAAACATGAAATTTGTTTCCCGGCATTAATCTCATGGTGCTCATATGAAGCAAATTTCAGTAAAAAAGAACTAACACCCTACCCACTGGCATAATAGCAGTGTGATTTTGAGTTGATCTCTCATTCATCCTGATATTAACTGAATCTTTTTTTGTAAACTGCCTTAACAATTCCTGTAGTTATAAACATTATTTGATGTTATCCCTCCAATGAATTTTAATTTTATCTAAACGCAGGTAGAGAACGTCCAAAGGGTGGAAAAGAAAATCACAGAGGTATAAGTCCTCTAAAAATGCATGTACATTTATTCTGTGCGAATGGGGACAAAAAAAAAAAAATGGTACTAGGCTATTCACTCTCCAGGTCGAATGTTTTTCATTTGAGTGAATCTGGAAAATATTGCATCATGGGATTGGCCACTAAATGGAGCTGATGATCACTGGAGATACATACTTAAACACTAGCTACATCTAGTGGCCATAATGAGGTATTTTTCCTGATTCCTTCTAAGAAAACCTGGAGTGCAAATAGCCTAATAACATTTTTTTTTTTTTCCCATTTGCACTAAACAAATGTACATGTAGTTTTGCAGGATAAAAAGCTCTGCGT
The DNA here is from genome assembly GCA_037952835.1 of Lithobates septentrionalis. Classification (NCBI taxonomy): domain Eukaryota; kingdom Metazoa; phylum Chordata; class Amphibia; order Anura; family Ranidae; genus Lithobates; species Lithobates septentrionalis. The sequence goes on from JBBDGP010000364.1 coordinate 2,171,303, forward strand.
TTTTTTATTGTGCAGCAATTATACATGATATATCAATTTTTAACCAAAGTGGAAATTTCATTTAATCCTATAGACTAGAAAAGAGCTGTAAGTTAATGGGCGCCGGACGGCTGATGGCTTAGACGGTACTTGATAAGTGTCTGACCTGACAACATTACTGCTACAGGACGATGGGTACCTAATGTCTTTCAATGCCTTTAAAATTACCCTTGCAATTGTAATTATGTGTCTGCGGAGTTTGTGTTTTTCATGCATTCTCTAAAAGTACCCCAAGCCCTCGCCTGGCCATTTTTTTTTTTTTTTAAGTGTACATTTGGCAGCCAAGCCAGATTTGAGTGTATTAAATTACCTTGCAGCACACACCGTTCCGCTATAAAATGATTACTTTTTAAAGTTTGCGTAGAACCTTCCTCAGAAAGTTGAAGAAGGGATGGGAACATTCGATTTCACCGTGACCTCCTTTAGCTGTGGACTTGTTACCGAAGGGCTTGTCTTTTGAGTCAAAAACTCCAGACAAAGGCTTAATAGATAGTAGATCTTCTAGTTGGGGAAATCAGTCTACGATTGGAGTTCAGATCTTTCCTATTCAGCTACTAAAGAACATAAAAAAAAAATGTTTTCTTCTTTTCTTTTTTTTTGTTATTTTAAGACTAAAGTATTACTTTGTGTCTACTGCCAGGAAACGTAGCTTGATGCAATTTTAGATAAACCACTAGAGATATAAGAAACTGGGAATTTTCACTTTAAAAGCAATTTGGCCAAAAATGTAGAGATGCCGGCAAAATTTCTCTATTTTGGTTAAATGCATTGAGAAAGCAAAATTTAGGTCGTTTTTAAAGCTGGAGTGGCTTCCAATTGTCTCTTGTGGGTTAAGGGTAAGTGAAGCTCCTTTCAAGTATTCTTTTTTGGGCAAAAAAAAAAACAAAACCTGTCCCTTCTTAGCTGGAAATAAGACATTAGATATCAAGGTAGAGCTAGGGCTGGGTTTCCATCAATGAAGCCTATGGACACATATTCTTCTTTCCTGACAGACTCCATGGCAGCATACGTATGGGTTAATCCCGCCTCTCATACCTCATAGGACCCCACTCCCATAAATCTTTGCTTCTATTCAGAGACCGTGTTCCTTTTTTGTCCTCCTCCTAGGACCAAGGTAGTCTTACCTTAGGATGTTGTCGGTCCAGTCCTGGTGATTTGCACGTGAAGATGGCGTCCTGGCGGTGTTTTTTTCTGGAGTCCATTTACCTTGGCTATTAGCAGGGTGGACATGGGCAGTTATTGCGATGCCTTGAAGATCTTACTAGCCAGCCATTGGCAGGCAAGCGGCAGCATGGCCAATCGTCCCAGCTATTAGCGGGAGGCCCTTTATTGAAATGCCCTGGTCGTGCAGCATGAGCAACATGGCTCCCAGTCCCAGGCCGGATCGAAGTAATGCCGTGGTGGTAATGTATAATGCTCCTTTATCAAGTATATGGCAGCTGTTTTTGTATTTGTATTGTTGCGTCTCCTAGTTTTGTGTTTGTTTGTCCGGCCATGGCGGCTGGAACGCATCTGCCTCCCAGTTCACCGCCTTTCAACCCCTCTGCGCATGCGCGAGCCGCGATTCAGGTCGAGGCTTGGTTGCGCGTGCGCAGTCCGGGCAAGATGGCGGCGGCCGCGCATGCGCGCGAGGTCTATGGGGTGGCGTTGGGCACGGCGTCGGCACGCTGATGCGCGATGACATCATCCGGGGGGGCGGCAGATTCAAATAGCTGTCAGATTCAGCTATTCTCTGGGTTGCCTTACAAGCTGCAGCAGCTGCTTCCCCGAGCGCATATCTCTGCTGTTTAAGGTAAGGGGTTATGCTGCACTACTTGCCTATGCTTATCCTGCTCATCCACCTGTTTTTTTTTCTAAACATGCTGTATTGATTGCTTTCATTGGTTTTGATTCCTTTTTGCCATGGATGTGTCCCCGCCCCCCAGTGGCCAACCCTTACTCTGCAGGTAGGATGGAATTGATTTTCCTCTGCCTGTTTGTTTTGGGTTAGTGGTTAGGTGCATGTTAACTCTTTCTTTCCCTCAGCCCTTCTAGGTCTGAACACCGTTCCTCGGCACGTAAAGCTAATGACAAAAATCGTCATTCAACGTTAAGTTCCAGACGCCCTAGATCATCTTCCAGATGGTCCATGTCTAGTCGTCATTTTCACCGCCATTCCAGCCGCTCTAATAAGAGATCATGCTGGGGATGTAAAGCTCAGGTCCCAGAGGATAAATCTCTCTGTGAGTCATGCTATTCTCGAGCTGTAAAGGAACGTGGAGCTGGAGACCAACAGGTGGAAGCTCTGGTTAGAAGAGTGGTTCAAGAATCTCTGAACAGGACAGATCGCGTCCGTACATCTAGCCCTCCTGCTGCTCCACCACCAGTTCCTGACAGGGTCGACCCTGAGGTTCCAGGTCCCTCTCGTCGAAGTCTCTCTTTAAGTGGTTCCTCCGACGGCGAAGCGGAGGTGGAAGACTCCAGTACAGGATTTGATTTTTCCTTGGTTCCTCAGTTAGTTAAAGCGGTTAAAAACGCATTGAGATGGGAGGAGCCGGTAGAAGCACCCTCTAAACAGAGGAAGTACTTCAAGCAGCTCAAGAAAGAACGCCCAAACTTCCCCTTTCTGGGTGAACTTGGGGAAATTATTTCAGATGAATGGAGTAAAGTTGAGAGGAAAAACTCGCTGATTTCCAAGATAGCTAAAATGTACCCATTCAAAGGTGAGGAGGTAAAGCATCTGGAAGCGGCACCCCTCATTGATGCGGCTTTAATGAGGTTAGTGAAACATGTCACGCTTCCTCTGGAAGACACAGTTTCTTTTAAAGATGGTGTGGAGAGGAAGATCGACACCGACCTCAAACGCATTTATATTACGGCAGGCATGGCTTGTAAACCAGCCCTGCCTCTTGCAGCTTTGTCTAAAGCTATGGAAGCATGGACGGATGACATGGATGCAGTGTTGGGAAAGATCTCTGAGAAGTTGCTCAAGAACTCACCAGTACACGAGCTGAAGCTGGCATCAGCCTTTCTGGGGAGGCATCCCTTGATATTATCCGCCTTGTGGCATGTGTCATGCTTTCTTCAGTCACGGTGAAGCGCGCCTTGTGGTTGCGCCCGTGGGTTGCGGATCCTGCCTCTAAACAGGCATGGTGTAAAATTCCCTTTGAGGGCTCCTCCCTCTTTGGGAATAAACTTGACTCTGCCATTACCTGTGCTACATGGGGTAAATCAGGGTTCTTACCCCAGGATCGCCGTCTTTTTGGTCAGAGAAAAACTCATCCCAGACAAGATCAGGAGCGTGCGAGGGATGCACGTCGCTACAGACCTGGCCGTGATTTCAGAAAAAACTGGAGGAGAAATCAACCTTCAGAGCAGAAGTCCTCAAAGTCAGCCTCTTCTGGGGGACGTGAGGCTGCAAAGTCCTTTTGATATAGAGCCTGTCCAGACGGAGCGAGTCTGGGCTCGTTTACTCCGTTTCCAGCACGTCTGGGCAGCCTCGATTCGGGATTTCTGGACCGTCAAAACAGTCTCTTCGGGTCATACTTGGGTGTTCAGCAGTCCACCCACACACCGGTTTGTTCCTACAGCTCTTCCACACTTAGAGGAGAAGAAACAGGTTCTTCTGTCATATACAGATTCACTAGTAGCCCAGGGGGCCGCCATTCAAGTACCAACAGAAGAAAGATTTCTAGGGGTGTACTCCCCCCTTTTCATGGTCCTCAAAAAGAATGGGTCCTGGAGGCCTGTAATCGACTTGACATATCTGAACTCCTTCATCAAGAAGGAAAACAATACGCCAGACGATACAACCGGGAGATTGGCTTGTCTCCATAGACCTGAAAGATGCCTACTTTCATGTGCCGATTGCAAGGGAATTCCAGGTGTATCTCCGATTCGCAGTAGATCAGAGGCATCTCCAATTCACATGTCTCCCATTCGGGCTTACAACATCGCATCGAGTGTTTTCGAAGCTCTTATTGGCTGTGGTAGCGTTAATCAGGGTCAAAGGTATCCGGTTACACCATTATTTGGATGACCTACTTCTGCTTTCACAAGACAGGGATCAGCTGTTGGCACATTGAGATCAGGTCATCTCTACCCTAACAGAGTTCGGTTGGCTGTTGAACAATGAGAAAAGTCATCTAGATCCAACGCAGTCTCTAATATTCCTTGGAGCCCAATTCAACACGGTGGAGAGCACCATCTCTCTGCCTCTGGAGAAAGTTCCGGTGATTCGGGAAAGAATTTGTCTAGCATTGTCATCATCTCTTCTCAGAGCCTCGCAATGTCTAAAGATAATCGGCAGCATGGTAGCCACAGCCCCCATGGTGAGGTGGGCGCAATGGCAGATGCGGCCCTTTCAGAAGGGGTTTCTCCAACAGTGGGATCCAGGGTCTCAAGACCATCTTGTATGGGTAACCACCTCCATGCGGGAGAGCCTCCCCTGGTGGCTGCAACGGAAGAATCTTCTCAATTGCCATTCCATAGCACCTGTCTCCTGGATCACGGTGACAACGGATGCAAGCAACAGAGGTTGGGGCGCTCTCTGTCTGACGGAGGTAGCCCAAGGCAGATTGGACTTCCCATCCCAAGGGATAGTCTCAAATATCCTGGAGCTTCGAGCTGCCTTCCGTGCGCTTCAAGCCTTTTCCCACCTGACATCAGGGGCCTCAGTCCTCCTGAGACTGGACAATACAACTGCAGTGTCTTACATCAAGAGGCAGGGGGGCACCCGCAGTCTCTCTTTACTGAAAGAAGCAAGTCCAATCATGTCCTGGGCCCAGGCGAACTTGACAAATTTATCGGCTGTTTATCTCCCCGGAATTCAGAATGTCCAGGCGGACTTCCTTTCAAGGGTCACCCTGGACAACAACGAATGGTCTCTCCACACCGAAGTGTTCAACTGGGTCTTGTCTCTGGGAGCAATGCCGGAAGTAGATCTGTTTGCATCCCCTTGCAACTTCAAACTGCAGAAATATTACACGAGGTGTCGTTGTCCCCAAGCCTTCGGAGTGGATGCCCTGAAGGACCAGTGGAGATTCCACAAGGCCTATGCCTTTCCCCCGGTACCAGTCATTCTCCGATTTCTATCGAGGCTCAGGTGGGAAGAAGTTGAATTAGTGGCAATTGTTCCTTTCTGGCCCAACAGGCCATGGTTTCCTCTCCTGGTTCAGCTCAGTTACCGGGATCCGGTCCCTCTCCCGTCCAGACCAGATCTCCTGTCGCAAGGAACGTCTCTTCACCCATGCCCATCTCATCTCCATCTGATGGCTTGGTGGTTGAGAGGGGAAGGCTGGAAGCACTAGGATGTCCAAGTTCAGCGATTGCTACATTGTTGAATGCCAGAAGAGTGGGCACCAACAGAGTCTATCAAAGAATTTGGTCAAAGTTTGCGGACTATGTGGCCTCCACTAATGGTTCCTGTATTGACCCAAGGATGCAGGATATTCAGGGTTTTCTGCAAACAGGCCTGGACCTGTCTTTATCGGTTAGCTCCTTACAAGTCCAAGTTTCTGCAATCTCCGCCTTCACAGGTGTATCATGTGCCAGGCACCCCCTTACTAGACAGTTCTTCAGGGGAGCAATAAGACTTAGACCTCAAAGAAAACCAAGATTTTCTAAATGGGATCTTCCTCTTGTCTTGGACTTCTTCGCAGGAAGAGAAATACGTCATGTGGACCAGTCATCTATTAAGGAACTTTCCCTCAAAGTGGTCTTTTTAGTAGCCATAACATCGGCTAAGAGGGTTTCCAGAATTGGTTCCTTAGGATTCAAAGAACCATTCCTTACTTTCTTCCCTGATCGAGTGGTCCTGATTCCTATTTTAGGTTCAAATCCCAAAGTAACAACTGTCTTCCATGAAAATCAGGAAATTGTTCTTCCTACGTTCAGGTCTTCTGAGGACTCTAATATTCATCCTCTAGATGTCGGAGAAGTTCTAAAGCAATACTTAGAAGCCACAGCTTCTTTTCGCCAATCTGATCACCTGTTTGTTCTCTTCCATGGTAAAAGCAAGGGAAAGTGTGCTTCCTCTAGAACCATCGCAGCATGGATTGTTCAGGCCATTCAGTGGGCTTATAAGTCTAAGGCAGTGGTTCTCAACTCCAGTCCTCAGGACCCACCACCAGGCCAAATTTTAAGTATTACCTTGGGAGATGCAGACAAGAATACTGCAATCACTGAGCAGCAAATTATATCACCTGTGATGTATTTTAGTTATCTTGCAAACCTGGCCTGTTAGTGGGTCCTGAGGACCGGAGTTGAGAACCACTGGTCTAAGGGTTTGGCTCCTCCGGAGGCAGTGACCGCTCATTCTACCAGGAGCGTTTCTACATCGTGGGCAGCATCCCGGCATGTATCTCCCGAAGTAATCTGTAAAGCGGCCTCATGGTCATCAATTAACACTTTTATGACGCACTATTGTGTAGAACCGGCTTCCTTGTCATCGGTTAATTTTGGTTTGCACGTATTATCTGTTGATGGTGCCAATTAAACCTTTTTTTCTTTAACCAGCAATTGCCCACCCGGGTGTGTATGGCTAGTCATTTCCCATACGTATGCTGCCATGGAGTCTGTCAGGAAAACGGAAAATTTATATCAAATACTTACCGTAATTTTCCTTTCCTGATGGACTCCATGGCAGCAGGAGTTCCCTCCCATTTGCTGGAGTAGGCTAAGTTACGGAACACGGTCTCTGACTAGAAGCAAAGATTTATGGGAGTGGGGTCCTATGAGGTATGAGAGGCGGGATTAACCCATACGTATGCTGCCATGGAGTCCATCAGGAAAGGAAAATTACGGTAAGTATTTGATATAAATTTTACGTTTTGGTGCTCCAGGCAACATCTCTCAGATAGGCTCAGTTAACTTCTTTCAACTATCCTTCAAAGAGCCCAAAAAAAAAAAAGAAAAATGGCCCTTGTTAGATAGAAACGTAACATTTGATATTGAGGTAGCGATAGAGCTAAGTTTCCATCAATGTAGACACATATTCTTTGGTGCCCCAGGCAACATCTCTCCGATAGGCTCAGTTAAGCTTCTTTCACTTATCCCTTAAAGAAAAAAAATAAACTGGCCCTTGCTAGCTAGAAACATAACATTAGATATCGAGTTAGAGAAAGAGCTGGGTTTCCATTAATGGAGTCTGAAATCCATATTGTTTGGTGCTCAGGGCAATATCTCTAAGCTCTTTTAAGCTATCCTTTTTTAGGCATTATAAACTGCCTACCAGTTAGCTGGAAACATGACCTTAATAACTGAGGTAGATACCGAGGTTAGTTTTCATCAATGGAGTCTGTAGGCAAATACAGTATTCTTTGGAGCTCAGGGCAACATCTCTTTGAGAGGCTTAGTAAAGTTCCTTTCAAATATCCTTTTTTTGGTCTAAAATATACCTCCAGCTAGCTGAAAACATGATAGATATCAAAGTAGAGATAGGGCAGAGTTTCCATCAATGGAGTCTATAGGCACATATTCTTTGATGCTCAAGGCAACATCTCTCTGATAAGGTTCATTCCTTTTATACAGAACCTAGACTAGGATCTGGTGAAAGTTTGTAAATATGTTTATATGAGATTGCCGTATTTCTATTTATTGTGGGGGAAATGTCTAACTGAACTCTAAATCTATACCTCTGCCATCTATAAATACAGGCCTACGGTGCCTATCAGAAAATCTGGGCCTGGGTACAGTGGATCTTTAACCCTAACCCTATGGTTTTGCACTAATGGGAAAATATAGCTTAAAACTTAGGTAAGGCATTTTTTACATAGAGTAAACTAGATTGGACCAATGTAAGTATGTATGTGCCATACCTGTTGGATCCCTATGGAAGCTCGAGATCACTGTAGTAGGTACCATTACAGCAGTGATTTCCACTAGCTGCTAAGGAAAAGCCATGGAATTTAACAGCAATCACTGTAGTAGCAGTGCCTAGTACAGGGATTTCCAGCTTTCACGGTAATCCCACAGGTATGGTTCACAGGGCTACTGATAAGGCAGTACAACCAATGCTGTTGTACCGGGCCTGGGGCCCATCAGATAAACAGGGGGGCCCAGACACCCATATTGTTCAGTTATGCTTTAAGCCAGGCATGTCCAAAGTCCGGCCCGCGGGCCAATCGCGGCCCGCGGTCTGGTTTCGGACGGCCCGCCTGGTAATTTTGACATATATATCTTTTGTGGCCCCCAACGAATCCCCGAGCGCTGGGGGCCATAAAAGATAGATATGCTGGCTGCCTTGGAGGGGGCGGGACAAGCGCCATACAGGATACAGGAGAATTTCCTGTTTACACGGCGTCCTGTGTAAAAGGAAGTCCCGTCTCCTGCGCTGCCATTGGACAATTGTTTTGTCCATCATAGGAGGCGAGACTTTCAATTAAAGAGGCCGCCGTGTAAACAGGAATTTCTCCTGTATATCTGTTGGCGCTCGTCCCGCCCCCTCCCTGTCTCCTCCAAGGCTGCAGATGGACATGAATCAGGCTGCACTGACGGCAATGGTGAGTCTGCATTCATGTCAATGTGGTGGGGGCTGCCGTATTTATGTCAATGTGGTGGGGGCTGCATTCATGTCAATGTGGGGGCTGCATTCATGTGAATGTGGTGGGGGCTGCATTCATGTGAATGTGGGGGCTGCATTCATGTGAATGTGGGGGCTGCATTCATGTGAATGTGGTGGGGGCTGCATTCATGTCAATGTGGGGGCTGCATTCATGTGAATGTGGTGGGGGCTGCATTCGTGTGAATGTGGTGGGGGCTGCATTCGTGTGAATGTGGTGGGGGCTGCATTCGTGTGAATGTGGTGGGGGCTGCATTCGTGTGAATGTGGTGGGGGCTGCATTCGTGTGAATGTGGTGGGGGCTGCATTCGTGTGAATGTGGTGAGGGCTGCATTCGTGTGAATGTGGTGGGGGCTGCATTCGTGTGAATGTGGTGGGGGCTGCATTCATGTCAATACGGTGGGGGCTGCATTCATGTCAATGTGGTGGGGGCTGCATTCATGTCAATACGGTGGGGGCTGCATTCATGTCAATACGGTGGGGGCTGCATTCATGTCAATACGGTGGGGGCTGCATTCATGTCAATACGGTGGGGGCTGCATTCATGTCAATGTGGTGGGGGCTGCATTCATGTCAATACGGTGGGGGCTGCATTCATGTCAAAACGGTGGGGGCTGCATTCATGTCAATACGGTGGGGGCTGCATTCATGTCAATACGGTGGGGGCTGCATTCATGTCAATGTGGTGGGGGCTGCATTCATGTCAATACGGTGGGGGCTGCATTCATGTCAATACGGTGGGGGCTGCATTCATGTCAATACGGTGGGGGCTGCATTCATGTCAATACGGTGGGGGCTGCATTCATGTCAATACGGTGGGGGCTGCATTCATGTCAATACGGTGGGGGCTACATTCATGTCAATACGGTGGGGGCTGCATTCATGTGAATGTGGTGGGGGCTGCATTCATGTCAATACGGTGGGGGCTGCATTCATGTGAATGTGGTGGGGGCTGCATTTATGTCAATACGGTGGGGGTTGCATTCATGTCAATACGGTGGGGGTTGCATTCATGTCAATACGGTGGGGGTTGCATTCATGTCAATACGGTGGGGGTTGCATTCATGTCAATACGGTGGGGGCTGCATTCATGTTAATGTGGTGGGGGCTGCATTCATGTCAATACGGTGGGGGTTGCATTCATGTCAATATGGTGGGGGCTGCATTCATGTCAATATGGTGGGGGCTGCATTCATGTCAATACGGTGGGGGCTGCATTCATGTCAATACGGTGGGGGCTGCATTCATGTCAATACAGTGGGGGCTGCATTCATGTCCATACGGTGGGGGCCACATTCATGGCAATGGAGTAGGGGCCGCAGATGGGCACTGATTAGGCTGCATTGATGGGCACTGACCCTTATTTTGCTTCACAGTTCTTTATTTAAAATTTAAGATTTTTTTTCCTGAAACTTCATTTTTAAAGTGAAGGTGCGTGTTATAAGCTGATTAAATCCGGTATATCCAAATAACACGCCCAAGCTCATCTATTCACCACACACAGCACAAAGGCAAGAGAATTCTTGTTGGGCCGTGTATTAGTGCTCGGACGGACACACTTAGACCAAATTTTAATGGTTTAAGAATGTCAGGCAAAATGGTCGGCCCTCAAGCATGTTCTATTCATCAAATCTGGCCCTCTTGGAAAAAAGTTTGGACACCCCTGCTTTAAGCAAATATATATATATATAAATGACACATTGCTACAATGTAAAGTATTGAGTGTACAGCTTGTATAACAGTGTAAATTTTCTGTCCCCTCAAAATAACTCAACACACAGCCATTAATGTCTAAACCGCTGGCAACAAAAGTGAGTACACCCCTAGGAAGAGCATGATCCCCTCCCTCTGCTTGTCTTCAGCAAACTGTTTGTAGGCTCTTAATCTTTAGAAGACACTTCCTTCTGGGATGACAGCCATGCAGACCAGTTTGATGCAGTGTGCAGCATATGGTCTGAGCACTAACAGGCTGATCCCCCCACCCCTTCAACCTCTGCAGCAATTCTGGCGCTCAACTTCTTTGGTGGACCATGGTGAGGCCTGTTCTGAGGGGAACCTGTCCTGTTAAACCGCTGTATGGTGTTGGTCATCGTGCTGCAGCTCAGTTTCACGGTCTTTGCAATCTTCTTATAGCCTAGGCCATCTTTATGTAGAGCAACAATTCTTTTTTCAGATCCTCAGAGAGCTCTTTGCCATGAGGTGCTACAGTATGTTGAACTTCCAGTGACCAGTATGAGAGAGTGAGAGCGAAAACACCACATTTAACACACCTGCTCCCCATTCACACCTGAGACCTTGTAACACTAACCAGTCACATGACACCGGGGAGGGAAAATGGCTAATTGGGCCCAATTCAGACATTTTCACTTAGGGGTGTACTCACTTTTGCCAGCGGTTTAGACATTAATGGCTGTGTGTTGAGTTATTTTGAGGGGACAGCAAATTTACACTTTACAAGCTGTACACTCACTACTTTACATTGTAGCAAAGTGTCATTTCTTCAGTGTTGTCACATGAAAAGATAGAATAAAATATTTCCAAAAATGTGAGGGGTGTACTCACTTTTGTGAGATACTGTATATATGTAATCCAGCTCTTCCGGGTAGGGGGCACACATGCGCGCCGCCGCCGGCTTTTTACCATTGTGTGTGATTACATTCAGTGTCAGCCGCCAATGATCCAGCAGAGAGGCAGAGCGACGGTCTGCCTATGTCAACAAGGGAGATCGCTGTTCTGTCAATAGGGAAGGCATGCCTCCTGTGCCTCTGCAAAGCAGGGACACAGATCTATGCCTTCCCCTAGTAAAAGCACTGGCTAGGCACACAGTTAACCCCTTCCTAGCCAGCGTCATTAGTACAGTGACAGTGCATGTTTTTAGCACTGATCACTGTATTAGTGTCGCTGGTCCCCAAAAAGTGTCAAAAGTATCAGTGTCTGAATGTCAGCTGCAATATTGCAGTCCCGCTATAAGTCGCTGAGAGCTGCCATTACTAGTAAATAAATACATACATAAAAAATATCCCATAGTTTGTAGATGCTAATCAATATATGCTTATTGTAGTTTTTTTTTTTTTTTTTTTTAACCAATAATACGTAGCAGAATACATATTGGCCTAAATTGATGAAGAAATTAGATTTGTTACATTTTTTTTATTGGATAGGTTTTATAGCAGAAAGTAAATATTGTTGTTTTTTTTTTTTCAAAATTGTATTTTCTTGTTTATAGCGCAAAAAATGAAAAGCGCAGAGGTGATCAAATACCACCAAAAGAAAGCTCTATTTATGGGGAAACAATGACATGTATTTATTTGTATTTACAGTGGGGAGGGTAAGTTTTCAGACCCCCTTAAATTTTTCACTCTTTGTTATATTGCAGCCATTTGCTAAAATCATTTAAGTTCATTTTTTCCTCATTAATGTACACACAGCACCCCATATTGACAGAAAAACACAGAATTGTTGACATTTTTGCAGATTTATTAAAAAAGAAAAAAAAGAGAGAGAAAAATGTAATAAAAAAGAAAGAAAATTGAAAACATTTTTTTTTTTTACATGCTGTCACCGGTCGGTGTCTCTGATCATCACCACACCAGTTATATGATGACACTTTACTGCACTGGTGAAAATATGTAAAAAAATTAAGAAAGATTATTTATTTGCGAAACAGAAACAAAGAAAAATGCTTATTTTTTTTTTTTTAATATTTGGTCTTTTTTTTATTTATTTTGCAAAAAATAAAAAAAAATCCAGTGGTGATTAAATACTAGCAAAAGAAAGCTCTATTTGTGTGAAAAAAAAAATTATAAACAATTCATATAGGTACAGTCAGTGTACCATGCAATTGTCAATTCTGCCCTCCTCCCTATATTGACTACTTTCCAACCACAGGCATTTAGGGCCAAGCCCACCGTGGCCTCATATTCCCTCACTGGGGATGGAATACATACAGGGATATAAGTAACTGGCTTACTAAGTGGTCTGGCCTCTACAATTATAGTTCAATGCTTGCTAATTAGCACTTCATTATTCAAAAAAAAATTCTTCAAGCAATATTCAACAATAATTACTCGCAAAGCTGCCTAGTGCTCATTGTAAATTAACAATATTATAAACAACGATATATATTTTTTAGCGAATGTTAATATTATATATTGGCCCGAGATTTATATATATATGTAATCTTTTATGTATTTATAAATTGGTCCGCCATGTTTCCATGAATGTATAATATAAAAAGATACATTATATTGCATTGCATTAAGTTACACTTCATTCACTCCCACTGGGGGGGGGGGGGGGTAGTGTTAGGCAAATAAATAAGGCCGAGCAAAAGGGCGGCCCGAACATCACCTGTTCGGCAAACACCCAAATTTGCGGGGCGCTCGTGGGTTGTTCACCTACCAAGTGCCCCACAAGGTGCTGCGCACTGCACAGTGCATTCTAAGCCCTGATTGGGCAAAGCTTTGTCCAATCAGGGCACAGGGAAAGCTGGTTGTTAAGGAACGAGCCAGGAAGCCGATGAGTGATCAGCTGTCAATGAGCTTCCCCGCTGACAGCTGAATAAAAAAAAAAATTGCCTGCAATATAACAAAGGGAAAAAATAAATCCTCGTGGGGGTCCCAGCAAAATCCATACCAGACCCTTATCCAAGCATGCAGCAGGGTAGGCCAGGAAAGGCTAAACCATACCAGGCCACATGCCCTCAATATGGAGGGGTGCTTTGGGGTAGGGGGGGCTCTACTTCCTCACCCCAAAGCACCCTGTCCCTATGTTGATGGGGACAAGGGACTCTTCCTGACAACCCTGGGCGGTGGTTGTAGGGGTCTGCAGGCAGGGGGCTTATTAGAATCTGAAAGATCCCCCTCTTTATGTGAATGAGTAGGGGGTACCCCTACTCATTCACAAAAAAAGTGTAAAAGTGAATAAAGTGAGTACAAGAGTTTTTTAAAATTCATTTATTAAAAAAAATTTTTTTAAAAATGTCCCCCGATGTAGAACCATCGGCAATCACGACACCAACGCCATCGCCGGACCCAAAATAGAAAAAACACTCCGTCGTCAACAAAGGCTAACCGCCTACTGCAGGTTCGGCCATTTGACAGTTCTTATATAGGTAAGGGGCAGAGCCACCTGGCAATGTCACCTGGTGGCACCACCCCTTGTGATGTCACTGACCAGTGTATGCTGGCAGGGGTGTATCCGTGTATCCTATGCCTACATACCTTTGCTAATAGGCGTCCTTCATTCCCATTTTAGAAAGTTGGGAAGTATGCTATATGTCCATGTAGTCATTCACCTAGATTGTCCCTATTCGCCAAAGGGACAGGCAACTTCCTCTTCCGGCTCACGCAGCGTCCAGTCCACGCCTAGCCATTACTAGATCACAAATGTGGGAGTGCCAATGTGATGGATTTCTGCACCGTGATCTCTCTCTGTAAGTTGCTGTGGCCGTCTCTCTGTATTACATCTACTTTCTGTGTAGCTCTCAACCTGAAGCAGCACTAGACTGAGAGCCCCAGGGATTGTGGGACATGTAGTTTCTTCACAGGAAGTGTCAGTTCCCACACTACAGACAGAGGTCATGCATTAACCTGTGCAGTGCCATGCAGCACTCCCTATGTTTGAACACAAAGTGTAACTTTTGATGCAGAAACGTGAAGATTTACTCTGCTATAGGCTGTGTGTGCAGGATGACAAATGGCACCATGAAACTATGTGATCTATTTGCATCATATGTAGGTGAAAAACGCGAGGTGCGGGTAAGAAGATTGACTATGCCCCATCCTCTCTTGAAGACCCCCAGGAGGTGTTTTATATATTTTTTTTACTTACCTTTCTACTTTGCTTTTTTACTTTTTTTAGTTTGCTTTTTTTACTTACCTTTTTCTGACGTCTTCTGGACATATAATGTACAGGGTCCTCTTTGGATTCCTTCTGACATTGGGTAATCTGGAATGATGTGGTCAATGCATTGTGAATGCAAGGACCCATGCTCAGAGGGCCAGGCCAGGACACTGCACTCACAGCCTTTTCTCAGTCCCCCAGAAGACTAAGGACACCTTGTGGCAGGGAAGAGGTACTGCGCAGGACTGCTGCAGATTGAAGGTGAGTGTTTCAACCTGAGTTAAAAAAAAATAATATATAAAAAAAGGGGACAATAAAAATAAAATAAAATAAAGAATGCAATCTGTATACTCTATCATCTGAAGATTTGCTGAAAGAAGCTGATTAAAAAGTGATTGATCAGATTAGGTCGCCTATGCCAGTGTTTCTCAACTCCAGTCCTCAAGGCGCCCTAACAGGTCATGTTTTCAGGATTTCCCTCAGATGGAACGGCTGTGGTAATTACTAAGGCAGTGAAACTGATCAAATCACCTGTGCAAAATTATGGAGAGCCTGAAAACATGACCTGTTGGGGCGCCTTGAGGACTGGAGTTGGGTCTCAGCAGCTGGGATGGGATGAGCGCAGCCGATTGTGTGGAATTTATTTAATGCAGGGTTCATAGTACTTCCCAGGTAGCAAGGATAACTTGCCACAAAATTGTGGCAATGTTAAATTGTAAGGCTGTTAACTTGCTGCACATTTTCACTGGCGAGATGTACACTTGCAGAGCACTTTGAAGCACAAGTTCTAGTTGACACTTTTCCAATTTGTAGCAAATCTGCGTGGCAAGTCTCTAACAAAGTTGCAGTGGTGAGTCTACAGCAAGAGTTTAGCAAGTCTACAGCATGAAAATTCAGCCACGGTGACCCCCTGTGGTGGGAGATGACTATTGCACAACATAACTGAACCAGAACTTGTAGCAGAATTGCAGAATGTTTGCAAAGAAAGTTGATCTGGAGTCATGCCATGCGGACTTGCTGCAAATGTGCAACAAACATGTGAAGCCTGGCAAGTCTAACAATAGCTTAGCAAGTCATTTTTAAACTTTCTTCTCGGTTGCTTGCTATCTGGGTATGAGCACAACTAATATAGGAGTGTTTTTTATTGGTTTTTAAGGTATTATAAAATATTAACAATATTTTACCATTGTAAGCATGTTTCCTTTTCATATCCATACTATATAACCATACTATTAACCCAGATCAGTGCTATCAGGGAGGTAATTACCACTCCTACTGGAATAAGGCCTGATTCACACCTATGCCGGTTGCAGTTTACATATTGCAGGTGCCATCTGCATTTTTCAATACAGGCTTTTGATCCATTGAAGTCTATGGAACCAAAAACCAGAAAAAAAAGTCCCTGGCCCTTTCCATAAAATGTACAGATGTGAACTACATCCATAGGAAACCATGTTAAATGGACTGTAGTGTGTTTCTGCAAAACTGAAAACGCACAAAAAAAAGACCGACCAGTCTGTTTTGGCAAGCTATTGGAAGTACCAGGTGATTTTCTATTCAAGTTTGGAGCGTTGACTTTGGTATTTTTTGATAAGGAACTTATATGGTTGATACACAGATTAATTATTACACACTTTTTTTATTTGTTTTTTTTAATGCTGTTTACTACAGTGTTATGTCTTAATTGATTGAGAAAGTTTTTTATATTAGGGTTTACATCTACTTTATGTTTATATAGTTTCATTACTTTATAGTAGCATGCTTTTTTTTGTGTAGCACCCTCCTAGCCTAGATGGCTAGGCAAATTTAGCTTTGGCTCCTTCTGTAACCAAGGAAGCAGCGATTGTTTGGTCTTGCCTGTTCAGGGTTTCACAGGCTGTGAGTTCGATTGCTTCTTCCTGCCTCTGAAAGAAGCTTCCAGAGCATAGGGTGGGAGACTGTAGAACCACACCACAAGAGATTTGGTCCTGTCAGGTGCCGCCTCACCCGTGTCTGGAGGAAGCTGGAATAGATCAGCTGTCCTGGGGACATGTGACTAGTGACCCTAGCTCCCTCCTAGCCTAGATGGCTAGGCAAATTTAGCTTTGTCTCCTTCTGTAACCAAGGAAGCAGTGATTGTTTGGTCTTGCCTGTTCAGGGTCTCACAGGCTGTGAGAATGATTGCTTCTTCCTGCCTCTGAAAGAAGCTTCCAGAGCATAGGGTGGGAGACTGTAGAACCACACTACAAGAGATTTGGTCCTGTCAGGTGCCGCCTCACTTGTGTCTGGAGGAAGCTGGAATAGATCAGCTGTCCTGGGAACATGTGACTAGTGACTCTAGCTCCCTCCCAGCCTAGGTGACTAGGCAAATTTAGCATTGGCTCCTTCTGTAACCAAGCGAGCAGCGATCATTTGGTCTTGCCTGTTCAGGGTCTGACAGGCTGTGAGTTTGATTGCTTCTCCCTGCCTCTGAAAGAAGTTTCCAGAGCATAGGATGGGAGATTCAAATCAACAAGCCTGACTGTTTAACAAGTTCCAGTCAATCCCTGGAGAAGAAGTGTCCAGTATGGGGTCAGAGTGGGGATAAATAGACTGGAGAGCAGGGTTCCTTCTCAGGAGGGTTCCAGGAGGGCTCCAGAGGTGCAGGGACTACTTCTGCTAGGCAGCTAATGGACTGAACAGCTGCTCTAGGAGACCTCAGAGGTGCTGGGTTCAAAGCCTCAGGTGGACTTTGCTTAAAGCTGAGATCCACACCACACTTAAGAGAATTGGTCTAGTGAGGTGCCATCTCTCTCACTGTGTTGTGTCTGGAGGAAGCTGAAAAGAGTCAGCTGTCCTTGGGACTTGTGAGTAGTGACCCTAACTTTAGGATGGCCCACCCACCTTGTACCATGGACAGGTGGCTCCTACAGGCACACTGATGTGCCTGTACGTCACTGCCTGTTTCTGGTTTCAGGACGTGTGCAAAACAGAGAGAAGAAACAAATAGATTTTAGTAAAAAACAGCTCACATCACACAGATTACACACATTAACACTTATTAGACACACAATTAACCCCTTGATTACCCTGAGATGTTAACCTCTTTCCACCAGTGTCATTAGTGTGTGTTATCACTGATCACTGTGTCACTCACTGGTGATGTCAGTGTCAGTCAGTTCCCACCCAGTGTCAGTTAGTGTCAGAATGTTCGCCGCAATATCACAGTCCTGCTATAAGTCTCTGATCACCGCTATTACTAGTATAAAAAATGAATAAATGAAAATTCCAGTATTTATACCATAGTTTGTAGACGCTATAACTTTCAGACAAGCCAATCAATATGCACTTATTGTGATTTTTTTTTTTTTACCAAAGACTTGTAGAAGAATACATTTTGGCCTAAATTTATGAAGATTTTTTTTATTATTATTATTATTATTGGATATGTTTTATAACAGAAAGTAAAACATATATATATATATATATATATATATATATATATATATATATATATATATATATATATATTTTTTTTTTAAATTGATCTTTTTTCTTTTTTATAATAATAATGAAAAAAAAAAAAAAACACATCAAATACCATCAAAAGAAAGCTCTATTTGTGTGAAGAAAATGATATAGTATTCATTTGTCTTCAGTAATGCATGACAGCACAATTGCCAGTTAACCGCTTCAGCCCCGGAAGATTTTACCCCCTTCCTGACCAGAGCACTTTTTACGATTCGGCACTGCGTCGATTTAACTGACAACTGCACGGTTTTGCGACGTTGCACCCAAACAAAATTGACTTAATTTTTTTTCCCACAAATGGAGGTTTCTTTTGGCGGTATTTGATTTGTTTTTATTTTTTGCACTATAAACAAAAAAAGACCGACAATTTTGAAAAAAATGCAATATTTTTTACTTTTTTGCTTTAATAAATATCCCCCAAAAATATATAAAAAACCTATTTTTTATTTTTTTCCTGAGTTTAGGCCGATACGTATTCTTCTACATATCTTTGGTATAAAAAAATCGCAATAAGTGTATATTGATTGGTTTGCAGAAAATTTATAGCGTCTACAAAATAGGGGATATTTTTATGACATTTTTTTTTACTAGTAATGGCAGCAATCTGCGATTTTTATCGGGACTGCGACATTATGGCGGACACGTCGGACAATTTTGACACATTTTTGGGACCATTGGCATTTGTACAGCGATCGGTGCTAAAAAAATGCATTGATTACTGTAAAAATGTCACTGGCAGTGAAGGGGTTAACCACTAGGGGGCGATCAAGGGGTTAACTGTGTTCCCTAGTACGTGTTCAAACTGAAGGGGGAGGGGACTGTGTAGGGGAGATGACAGATTGCTGTTCATACCCTGTATGAACAGACGATCTGTCTGTTCTCCCCCCAGAGAACCGGGATCTGTGTGTTTACACACACAGATCCTGGTTCTCCGTATGCCCCGAGCGATCGCGGGAGCCCGGCGTATTCATTTTGTGAATACCCAGTTTTATTGATATTATTATTGAATAAATGTTTTTCGCTAATGCACTAGGGGCTTCCATTTTGTTTGCTTTTAGTCTGATCACTATCTAGGGCTGAGTGCTTTGGAGTATCCCATACCCCAATCCCGATCAAGTTCCAAGTTTTACCAGCAATAAATCACCAAAAATGCCAAACCCCTAGACCACTTATTGTAGCCGAAGTGCATGGACTTTGGTTTGGGTGGCTGGTGGCCTCTGGGCTGTTTGGTGGGAGAACCAGTAAAAACCAATGCCCCCCCCCCCTCCCCCCCCGCAGGGATAGTGCCACGTTTGGTTCGTACCTCATCTATCTTGCTTTCTGAAGACCTCAAGCTCGTTGGGCAAATGTAAAATGGCTTTTTGTGCCGGCAACATCCTTCCGTCCTTGCGTCTTGTACCATTTACCGACACACTTATCCTAGTTTAAGCTAAATTCGCTATGAAAGGCCGCGCTGTTCTGCAAGAGTTATTTAATGGAGTTTGTTTACTTCGCTCTGCTCTAATGACCCCTCTCTGCAATTTTCTAAAGTGTTTTGCAGCTTGTAGCACCCTCTCTGTTCCCCTGCGTTATTATCTCCGGTGGCATTTGGCCAAGGCATCCTTGAATTTGTTTTATTCTTTTTCCTCTTCTCGCAACAATAAAACCGTTTCTCTTGATGATAGCAGCGGGAGGAAAAGGGAATTGAAGCGAGATCTCATTTTAGATCCCTGCTAGATCTTAATGTTTCACCTGTCAACCCCCTGCCCCGCATAATATAAAATTAATGAATGCCAATATATAATACCGTGATAATGCGGAATCAGATGCAAGATGCACAGCGCTTTCAACATGCAGGAAATGGTTATATGTTATGTGCAGGGTGAAGAATTTAAAATCAAGGAACGTTTTTTTTTCTTGGAAAGGGTGGAGAGTAACCCTTTTGTAACCAAAAATCATTGATGCTCAGGCCAAATTTAGCAGCAGAAGCATGAGTAGACAATAAATTCATGGTCAATTTGCATACATACACAATTTTAATATATATTTTAAGGACATATAAGGCTTTTTTTTTTCGGTACAACATTTTAATAAAATAATGTATTTTTTTTTCTTTTTTATGTAATTACATTTTTTAATACTGTTATTGTTTTTGACAACTACAGTATAAAACAGATGAACAGTGCCACCTTTAGGTTGCAGTACCATCTGCAGGATGTAAGGTATATTATGCCAATGAAACCTACAGCTTGCATGCGATCATTATATCATAGCCAATATAGTAATAAATAGCATTTCAGATCTGACCCCAATATCAGTGGCGCAGGAGCTGTCAGTGACAGCTGGGATTAGGGGCTACAATCCATGCAAAGTGTTCAGCAGTTGTTTCTTTAAAAGTACAGAACTGTTTAAATATTTTTTTAAGTATATTTTAAAGACATACAATATCTCACAAAAGTGAGTACAACCCTCACATTTTTGTAAATATTTTATTCTATCTTTTCATGTGACAACACTGAAGAAATGACACTTTGCTACAATGTAAAGTATTGAGTGTACAGCTTGTATAACAGTGTAAATTTGCTGTCCCCTCAAAATAACTCAACACACAGCCATTAATGTCTAAACCGCTGCCAACAAAAGTGAGTACACCCCTAAGTGAAAATGTCCAAATTGAGCCCAATTAGTCATTTTCCCTCCCCAGTGTCATGTGACTCGTTAGTGTTACAAGGTCTCAGGTGTGAATGGGGAGCAGGTGTGTTAAATTAGGTGTTATCGCTCTCACTCTCTCATACTGGTCACTGGAAGTTCAACATGGCATCTCATGGCAAAGAACTCCCTGAGGATCTGAAAACAAGAAATGTTGCTCTACATAAAGATGGCCTAGGCTATTAGAAAATTGCCAAGACCCTGAAACTGAGCTGCAGCACGGTGGCCAAGACCATACAGCGGTTTAACAGGACAGGTTCCACTCAGAACAGGCCTCGCCATGGTCAACCAAAGAAGTTGAGTGCACGTGCTCAGCGTCATATCCAGAGGTTGTCTTTGGGAAATAGACATATGAGTGCTGCCGGCATTGCTGCAGAGGTTGAAGGGGTGGGGGGGTCAGCCTGTCAGTGCTCAGACCATACGCTGCACACTGCATCAAATTAGTCTGCATGGCTGTAGTAACAGAAGGAAGCCTCTTCTAAAGATGATGCACAAGAAAGCCTGCAAACAGTTTGCTGAGGACAAGCAGACCAAGGACATGGATTACTGGAACCATATCCTGTGGTCTGATGAGACCAAGATAAACTTATTTGGTTCAGATGGTGTCAAGCATGTGTGGCGGCAACCAGGTGAGGAGTACAAAGACAAGTGTGTCTTGCCTACAGTCAAGCATGGTGGTGGGAGTGTCATGGTCTGGGGCTGCATGACTGCTGCCAGCACTGGGGAGATACAGTTCATTGAGGGAACCATGAATGCCAACATGTACTGTGACATACTGAAGTAGAGCATGATCCCCTCCCTTCGGAGACTGGGCCGCAGGGTAGTATTCCAACATGATAACGACCCCAAACACACCTCCAAGACAACCACTGCCTTGCTAAAGAAGCTGAGGGTAAAGGTGATGGACTGGCCAAGCATGTCTCCAGACCTAAACCCTATTGATCATCTGTGGGACATCCTCAAACAGAAGGTGGAGGAGCGCAAGGCCTCTAACATCTATAAGCTCTGTGATGTTGTCATGGAGGAGTGGAAGAGGACTCCAGTGGCAACCTGTGAAGCTCTGGTGAACTCCATGCCCAAGAGGGTTAAGGCAGTGCCGGAAAATAATGGTGGCCACACAAAATGTTGACACTTTGGGCCCAATTTGTACATTTTCACTTAGGGGTGTACTCATTTTTGTTGGCAGCGGTTTAGACATTAATGGCTGTGTGTTGAGTTATTTTGAGGGGACAGCAAATTTACACTGTTATACAAGCTGTACACTCACTACTTTACATTGTAGCAAAGTGTCATTTCTTCAGTGTTGTCACATGAAAAGATAGAATAAAATATTTACAAAAATGTGAGGGGTGTACTCACTTTTGTGAGATACTGCATATGTCTTTATGGTACACTATTTTATTATAAAAGCTATATTTTTTTTAATACTGTTATTGTTAATGGCAACTACAGTCTAAAAAACAAATGAACACTGCCACCTTCAGGTGGCAGTGCCATCTGCAGGATGTAAGGTATATAATGCCAGTGAAGCCTCCAGCTTGCATGTGATCACGATGTCATAGCCAATATAGTAATCACATTTCAGTTCTGACCCCAGTTGTCAGTGGGGACTGGAGCTGTCAGTGACAGCCAGGATTAGGGGCCACCAACCATGTAAAGTGTTCAGCAGCAGATGCATTTGTTTCTTTACAAGTACAGAATTTTTGAATAATTTTAAAGTATATTTTAAAAACATATATTGCTTTTTGGTTTACTGTTGTAATAGAAAAATCTATTTTTTTTTTAATACTGTTATTATTTCTGACAACTACAATATAAAGCAGATAAACATTGTCACCTTCAGTCTGCAGTACCATCTGCAGGATGTAAGGTATATTTTGCCTTAGGGCTCGTTTACACTAGCGATTGGGGGGTAAAACCATCATCCAATCCCCCTTTAGCTTAAAAGGCCACAGCTGTACACATGCAACAGCCCAGAAGTTTTGCGTCATGGTTGCAGCAGAAATTATACCCCCTGTTACATTCGGCAGGCCGTTCAAAAGAATGGGTCCATATGCAATGCTGCACTCATAGGTCAGCCCATTTATTTCAATGGGCTGCCCTACACATGAAAAATGCACGTGTACTGTACTTTTTTAGTCAATTACTTGCATTTTTTTGGCACATATGTCACATGTTTAACATACGTGAAAATGCTCATATGCTTGCCGCATTTTGGGCGCCATTGGGTGATGGGCACTTCCAACCACGCGTCATATAAGTTGCATGCGTTCCCGTGAACGTACACGGGAACACATGCTTTTGTGCATGTTCACGGAACATTGAGCCTGGGTTCACACTTCAGTGTGGAGCGGGACACCGCCTGCGATTCACAAAGGGATTGCGCCGCATTCCTGTTCCGAGCACATGCGATGTCTGTGCAGCGCAATTTGAGCCATTCATTTTGTATGCCTAAAATCGCACTGCTTCTGCACCAAAATGTTGCAGGACTCTTTTTTTTTTTTGCCACACCTGAATTGGATCACATTGGGTGTTTACATTCAAGCGATCCAATTCTGGCAATCGCACAGCGTTTTGCAAGCTATTTCAGGGTGTTGTTAATTTAACATTGACACCCACAGCAGATGACATGAACAGAGTGTGACTTCAACGCGGTGCGGGAAACGCACAGGATTCGCTGCGTTTCCTGCATCACATCGGTGTGAACCTAGGCTTAGGTGTGAATGGAGCTTTTGTGAGTTACCACATTGTTGCACTGTTCTTCTATACACATCTTTTGCCAGGATGCCTTGGGTTGACATTCAAATAAAGGAAACCACAACGCACCAATGTATTTAACAAATGTTGCCACGCACTGCGTCACCACAACTCCAAAATGTGTACAATCTTTGTATATAGCGAGGAAGTCAACAATTACTATATATTGTCAAAAGTATTAGCACGCCTGCCTTTACACGCACATGAACTTTAATGGCATCCCAGTCCAATGCCCCGTACACACGGTCGGATTTTCCAATGGAAAATGTCAGATCGGAGCGTGTTGTTGGAAATTCCGACCGTGTGTGGGCTCCATCGGACATTTTCCATCGGATTTTCCGACACACAAAGTTGGAGAGCAGGAGATAAAATTTTCCGACAACAAAATCCGTTGTCGGAAATTCCGATCGTGTGTACACAAATCCGACGGACAAAGTGCCACACATGCTCAGAATAAATAAAGAGATGAAAGCTATTGGCCACTGCCCCATTTATAGTCCCGACGTACGTGTTTTACGTCACCGCGTTCAGAACGATCGGATTTTCCGACAACTTTGTGCGACCGTGTGTATGCAAGACAAGTTTGAGCCAACATCCGTCGGAAAAAATCCATGGACTTTGTTGTCGGAATGTCCGAACAAAGTCCGACCGTGTGTACGCCCTATTAGTCTGTAGGGTTCAATATTGAGTTGGCCCACCCTTTGCAGCTATAACAGCTTCAACTCTTCTGGGAAGGCTGTCCACAAGGTTTAGAAGTGTCTATGGGAATGTTTGACCATTCTTCCAGAAGTGCATTTGTGAGGTCAGGCACTGATGTTGAATGGGAAGGCCTGGCTTGCAGTCTCCACTCTAATTCATCCCAAAGGAGTTCTGTCAAGTTAAGGTCAGGACTCCTCCTCCAGTCAAGTTCCTCCACCCCAAACTTGCTCATCCATGTTTTTATGGACCTTGTTTTGTGCACTGGTCCAAATCATTTGGTGGAGGGGGGATTATGGTGTGGGGTTGTTTTTCAGGGGTTGGGCTTGGCCCCTTAGTTCCAGTGAAAGGAAACTCTTAAGGCGTCTTTATGGACCTTGCTTTGTACACTGGTGCGCAGTCATGTTGGAACAGGAAGGGGCCGTCCCCAGACTGTTCCCACGAAGTTGGGAGCATGAAATCGTCCAAAATGTCTTGGAATGCTGACGCCTTAAGAGTTCCCTTCACTGGAACTAAGGGGCCAAGTTTAACCCCTGAAAAACAACCCCACATCATAATCCCCCCTCCATCAAATGATTTGGACCAGTGCACAAAGCCATAAAGACATGGATGAGCGAGTTTGGGGTGGAGGAACTTGACTGGCCTGCACAGAGTCCTGACCTCAACCCAATAGAACAACTTTGGGATGAATGAGAGTGGAGACTGCGAGCCAGGCCTTCTCGTCCAACATCAGTGCCTGACCTCACAAATGCGCTTCTGGAAGAACGGTCAAACATTCCCATAGACACACTCCTAAACCTTGTGGACGGCCTTTCCAGAAGAGTTGAAGCTCTTATAACTGCAAAGGGTGGGCCAACTCAATATTGAACCCTACGGACTAAGACTGGGATGCCATTAAAGTTCATGTGCGTGTAAAGGCAGGTGTCCCAATACACTTGACAATATAGCGTATATTGGAAATGTTCCATTTGGGTTTTGCTACTCTTCCTCTAACAATGGCTGGTGCTTGGGATCATTTAGAAGAAATTGCAGAGAGTTTTGTTTCCACTTTTAAAGCCGGGATTTCCGTCCCATTTGTCATTTTCAAGTGTACCGACTTCCCACCGGCGTGCAATGTTGATGATTTGATGTCCCCGGGGAATTCTCTAATCCTGTAACAGAGAGAAAGTCAATTAAAAAATAGACAGAGGAAGAGAGAAGATTAAAAGCAGTCCAAGTTCCCGTTCTATTTATATCGTGTGGAGAAGATTCTTGTGAGTTGTTACCAGCAAAGGAGAGACGCTTCTTACTGCCCACAACATATATCCTACATCACGTCCCAGACAGTTGCCAATAATGGAATTAATGGCGGGCCGTGCGGCAAACAAATGAAGGGTTTCCCATAATCCTTTTCTTGGAGTCAGCCAGACATTGTTAAATGAAAAGCTTTAGAGGTCAAAGTATTGACAGTTAAAGGACAAGTACAGTGTGGGAAAATAAAAGACAGAAAAGACGCAGCCTGTTAGAAGGCAAAACTTTTTATTTTCATTTTAGTAAGGGAGAGTTTTAAGCCATCAGGTTTTTTTTTTTGTTATGTTTTTTTTTTTTGCCATCTGTGTCCCATTGGGGAGATTTTGCTTTACTTCCTGTCCCATAGCCAAAACAGGAAGTGAGAGGAAATCCCTCCACAATTGAAAAAAAAACCTGGAACTAGTGTCTCCATTGGAAGATTTCCACACCGGTTCTGGTGTCAGATTTTTGTCTACTCAGGCAAAGGAGTTACGCATGAACTTTGGTGATAAAATGATTGTCCTCACTCCAGCGTGCATGGTGGTATATAACATACGTAGGGCAATCGCCATTTTCCTACATAGGTAACCTATACACATATGTTTTTGTTTTTATATGTGTTTACTTAAATATTTAAAAACTTTTCAATGTATTTATTCATTTTTTTACATGACCTTATTACTATCACATAGGGGACCAATAGCATATAGGTGACAGGTTCTCTTTATGAGACAACCAGGGTCTATTAGTCTGTGGATTTCCTGCTGAGCCGAGCGGAGCAGCCGGATGATAGGTCCCATGCTCACTCCGCTTATGCAGGAGACATGGACACAGCCCACTCTGTTCTATGGACAGTCGGATGTAAAAGGACCAGCCGCCCATTGACACCCAACTGGCCTTCAATCAGATTTGGCCAGACGGAGGAGAATGGATACTCTTCCATTTGTATTTGCCATTTCGGATCGGAGGTAGCCGGGTGTAAATGAACACAAGTTCGATTACATCCGATCGGGAGGGTCCGATCGGGTCCGCCTAAAAAAAGGACAGGCAGGCCAGTTGGTAAGAAAGGGGCCCAAATCAACCCCAGTGTGTTACTTTGTAATTGTACCTACTGGGAAGGAGCAGACCCAAAGGAGTCCCATGGTGGATGACAGAGCCATAAGACTGCTTAGAGCGGTAAAGCTTTTGTGTATGTCCCGTCACAAAAAAAAAGAAAGAAAAAGAATGTGAGCTATGATATACATACAAATGTGACTTTCCTGTTTAGGCTGGGTTCACACTGGTGCGACACGACAGCCGTCCTACTTTGGATCCGACTTTGCCCTGCGACATGAAGCCGGCATGTGTCCGACTTTCAATGAATGGGGATCCGACTTGGATCCCCGCCAATGCCCGGCACTGTGTTTGGTATGAATCTTTAGGGGGAACTCTGCGCCAAATTTTAAATAAAAAACCGGCATGGGTTCCCCCCAAGAGCATACCAGGCCCTTGGATCGGGTATGGACCCTAAGGGGAACCCCCTACACCGAAAAAACGGCGTGGGGGTCCCCCCAAATCCATACCAGACCCTTATCCGAGCATGCAGCCCGGCCGGACAGGAATGGGGGTGGGGACGAGCGAGCGCCCCCCCCCCCTCCTGAACCGTACCAGGACGCATGCCCTCAACATGGGGGGTTGGTGCCTTGGGGGAGGGAGGGCACGCTGCGGCCCCCCCACCCCAAAGCACCTTGTCCCCATGTTGATGAGGACAAGGGCCTCTTCCCGACAACCCTGGCCGTTGGTTGTCGGGGTCTGTGGGCGGGGGGCTTATCGGAATCCGGGAGCCCCGTTTAATAAGGGGGCCCCCAGATCCCGGCCCCCCACCCTATGTGAATGAGTATGGGGTACATTGTACCCCTACCCATTCACTAGAGAAAAGTCTCAATAAAAAAAAAAACACAGTACACAGGTTTCAAGATTAATTTATTAGGCAGCTCCGGGATCTTCTTCCGAGTTCGGGTGGGGGGGGGGTGTCTTCTTCCGACTTCTCCCGGTGTTCCGCCTCTTCTCTCGGGCCCCGCCGCTATCTTCTTCCAGCTCTTTTGCCAGCAGGGGGCCCCGGTCTGCTGCCGCTGTCTTGTCATCGCTGTCTCGCCGCTCCTTCTCTTTATCTCTTCTTCCGATGTTGACACGACGCTCTCCCCAGCTGGAATGCTCTCTGTGCGCTCTGCTATGGCTTATATAGGCAGTGACCCCGCCCCCTTATGCCGTCACAGTCCCTGGGCATGCTGGGACTGTGACGGCATAAGGGGGCGTGGTCATCGGGTGATGACCACGCCCCCTAAAAAGTCACAGTCCCAGCATGCCCAGGGACTGTGACGGCATAAGGGGGCGGGGTCACCGCCTATATAAGTCAGAGCGGAGCGCCCAGAGTGCATTCCAGCCGGAGAGAGCGTTGTGTCAACATCAGAAGAAGAGAAGAGGGCAAAAGGCAGAAGACCGAAGACCGGGCTCCTCCGCTATAGCAAAAGAGCGGCAAAAGAGCAGAAGATAGCGGAGGAGCCCGGCAGAAGACCCGGAGAGCGCGGAGAAGAACCGGAGAGACCCCCGAAGTCGGAAGAAGACCCCCGGAGCTGTCTAATATATTACTTTAAAAATCTGTGTACTGTGTTTTTTATTGACACTTTTCCCTAGGTGAATGGGTAGGGGTACGATGTACCCCATACTCATTCACATAGGGTGGGGGGCCGGGATCTGGGGGCCCCCTTATTAAAGGGGGCTCCCGGATTCCGATAAGCCCCCTGCCCGCAGACCCCGACAACCAACGGCCAGGGTTGTCGGGAAGAGGCCCTTGTCCTCATCAACATGGGGACAAGGTGCTTTGGGGTGGGGGGGCCGCAGCGCGCCCCCCTCCCCCAAGGCACCAACCCCCCCATGTTGAGGGCATGCGGCCTGGTACGGTTCAGGGGGGGGGGGGGCGCTCGCTCGTCCCCACCCCCATTCCTGTCCGGCCGGGCTGCGTGCTCGGATAAGGGTCTGGTATGGATTGGGGGGACCCGTTCACGCCGTTTTTTCGGCGTAGGGGGTTCCCCTCAAGGTCCATACCAGACCTAAGGGCCTGGTATGCTCTTGGGGGGGGAACCCATGCCGGTTTTTTATTTAAAATTTGGCGTGGAGTTCCCCCTCAAGATCATCTGAGCACAAGTCGCGTGCCGAAGTCGGATCATGCGAGACGGCGATCCGACTTTGATCCGACTTCAATGATAGTCAATAGGCTGAAGTAGGATCAAAGTCGGACCAAAGTAGTACAGGGAGCATTTCTAAAGTCGGAACGACTTGTGTCGGACCAGTTAGGACAGCTCCCATAGGGAAACATTGGATTTCACACGTCATGCGACATGAGCTCCCAATGTCGGAGCGTTTGTCGGACCAGTGTGAACCCAGCCTTAGAGAGGAAGTAATGGGAAATCTCTCCAACAGGGACCCAGACAAAGAATTTAACACATTTTAAGCGTTAGGAAGGGTTAGACAAGCAATCTCAGACAGAGAAAGCCAAGCATCCACTTTTTTTTCCCTCTGTATCCAAAAAAGCTTTCTTGATTAAGCCTCCAGTGGGATAAAATGCAACCAAGGAGTAGGAGCATTGAGCTTCAACTTGTCTTTGTAAACTTGTTCGTGTTGGATACAAAGGGTACAAAAGACAAAAAGGAAAAACAACTAATGGATGTGCGGCTTTGGTATTGCATATGTCTGGAAAGAACGTACCTGAAGAAGTCTGTTGAGTGAGTCATAAGACCTCCTGGATCGGCTAAGCTTTGAGTATGTGTATCATGGGCCAATCTCCTTGGTGAAGTAATTAAAAAAAATATGGCTGCAATAAATCTTTTGTGAAACAAAGAAAAAACAACGAATGGATGTGCAGCTTTAGTAGAACACCGGCTGGGAAAGAACGTCCCTGAAGAAGTCCGTCGAGTGAGCCATAAGACCTCCTGGATTGGCAAAGCTTTGAGTATGTGTATCATGGGCCAATCACCTTGGTGAGGTCATAAAAAAAATATGACTGCAATAAAGCTTTTGTGGATACAAAAGAAAAGTCAACTAATGGATGTGCAGCTTTAGTAAAGCACGTGCCGGTTGAGAACGTTCCTGAAGAAGTCCGTTGAGTGAGCCATAAACCTCCTGAATCGGCAAAGCTTTGAGTATGTGTATCAAGGGCCAATCTCCTTGGTGAGCTCATAAAAAAAAAAAATTTGACTGCAATGAAGCTTTTGTGGATACAAAAGAAAAGTCGACTAATGGATGTGCAGCTTTAGTAAAGCACGTGCCGGGAAAGAACTTTCCTGAAGAAGTCCGTTGAGTGAGCCATAAGTCCTCCTGGATCGGCAAATCTTTGAGTTTGTGTATCATGGGTCAATCTCCTTGGTGAGCTCATACAAAAAAAAATATGACTGCAATAAAGCTTTTGTGGATACAAAAGAAAAGACAACTAATGGATGTGCAGCGTTAGTAGAACACGTGTAGCAAAAGAATGTTCCTGAAGAAGTCCAATGAGTGAGCCATAAGGTTGCTTGGACCGATCTCCCTGGAGGGGTTGCAAAAAAAAAATATGGCTGAAATTAGACTTCAAGAACACCAAAGAAAACTGTCAGCTTGATGCCACCTTGAAAAATGTAATTTCTAGACAGCCAAACTAGACAGCCATGTTTTTTTTTTTTGTTTGTCTTTTAAACAGGATTTTCTGCTAATTAACATGAGCTTCACCCGCAAATGGAAATTCCATCAAACAGACATTAGAACGGCAGATGAGTTCACTCTATGAGTTGCACCTTAATTGCTTTGTTAGCCCACATTCTCTCGACCCCCAATAGAGGTGGAGACCTTCCCCTCCGACTCTGGATTTCAATCTCAGCCCCCATTGGCCTTCCTCACTTCCCGCGCTCATACAATGTTGTTCTGTCAACACAGGATCTTAATTTAGAGCGACAGAAGTCCCTTTATCACCAGATAGATAATTAACTGAGATATACTCGTAAAATAATCCATATTGAATCACGGCCTCCGTGCGGCTTGTGATATGCGTCTGCCGACAATTAAATTTCACGTCTCTCGGCGGGAGGCAGCAAAAAACAGAGTCACGGGTCAGATATATACATCCAATCACATCTTAAAGTTTAAGACTGTAAATAAAACCCAGCGGTGCCTCGTAGTACCTGGAATAACATGCTGAGAATTTTAATTGTCGCAAGTTTCATGTATAATGCAAAGAGAATTCTGTGACAGCGGATTTATTACTCTGTATTTTCTGGTCCATATTTAAAGCCCAACTAAATCCAAATGTGCTATTTCAGCTACCTGGGGCTTCTGGCTGAATCGCATGTAAGCTTTTTTATATTTTGGGAACTCAGGAGTCCGTCTTGCATTGTTTTTATATATACAGTATATATATATATATATATCCCAGTCTTAGTCCGTAGGGTTCAATATTGAGTTGGCCCACCCTTTGCAACTATAACAGCTTCAACTCTTCTGGGAAGGCCGTCCACAAGGTTTAGGAGTGTGTCTATGGGAATGTTTGACCATTCTTCCAGAAGCGCATTTGTGTGGTTGGGCACTGATGTTGGATGAGGCCTGGCTCACAGTCTCCGCTCTAATTCATCCCAAAGGTGTTCTATTGGGTTGAAGTCAGGACTCTCTGCAGGACAGTCAAGTTCTTCCACCCCAAACTCGCTCATCCATGTCTTTATGTACCTTGTCATTAAACTTCATGTGTGTGTAAAAGCAGGCGTCCCAACACTTTAGACACTTTAGATAGATAGATAGATAGATAGATAGATAGATAGATAGATAGATAGATAGATAGATAGATAGATAGATAGATAGATAGAGATTTTTTTTTTTTTATTCCTCTCCATTTTTTTTCTTTTAAAAGGAAAGTTGAGCAACTTGACGGATTGGGGATCCAACCAGGACCCAGTGTTGTCATTAAACATCCAGTTGCTTTGGACCTGTTATGTGAATCTTTGGTCGCTATTGTACAGGTCCCACCTTTTATCCCGATTGATTTTGCAATAAAGGAAGGAAATAGGTTACAACTGACAATCTGTATAATCTGATCTCCCCATCTATTTAAGTCAAATCCACAGTGTAGTAATGGGGGAATGCTGATGGTTGAAAGTCATGTAAATAAGAAATAATTTATATTTATATATATCTAATCCCAAATGTTCTATTTTCTGTATTATCTGATCTCCCCAGCTATTATAATATTTAACTGAATGTATATATATATCTATATCTATCTATCTATATATAGATGGTATATAGATATATATATACATTCTGTTAAATATTATAAATTATTTCTTAAACTCATTTGTATAACTTTCACTAGTGACATTCTTCTATGGTTAAAGACATGAATAGCTGGGGAGATCAGATAATACAGAAAATAGAACATTTGGGATTGGATATATATAAATATAAATTATTTCTTATTTACATGAATTTCAACCATCAGCATTCCCCCATGGCTACACTGTGAAATCGACTTAAATAGATGGGGAGATCAGATTATACAGATTGTCAGTTGTAACATATTTCCTTCCTTTATTGCAAAATCAATCAGGATAAAAGGTGGGACCCGTACAATAGCGACCAAAGATTCACATAACAGGTCCAAAGCAACTGGATGTTTAATGACAACACCGGGTCCTGGTTGGATCCCCAATCCGTCAAGTTGCTCAACTTTCCCTTTAAAAGAAAAAAAATAGAGAGGAATCCAAAAAAAAAATAAAAAAAATAAAAAAAAAAAAAAAAGCTCTGCACGTTATGTGAAAACTTTGAGCTTATGGTAAGAAAATATATTTTGTCCTCATAAATATGTATTTTCTTCTCTAGCTTCTGATTTAAACTCTACAAACTAGGCCAAGTCCATATACAATGCAGTGTGTCAGGATTTCGCAGTCACTTTAGGTACAAATAGTCCCCGGTACAATATTTATTTGAGCCGAGCAATGCTGTTGAACGGAGCGGTGAGAATGTAGGGAATGCTGGGAATTCTGACACAAAGTATAGTTTTACCCTTTTTTTTTAGGTGTAACTCAAAATGTTTTATTTATTCTTTCTTTCTTTCTTGGCATTTGATCCAACTTCATGGCCAATTTGCAATTTGGCTTTTTGGTGCACAAATAAAAAAAATAAAAAAAACATTTTAAGTTGGCCTTCAGTAATTTTTTCATCTTTCCATCTATTAAATCTTCTGCCCTTGTTGTTGTTCTAACTTTGGATAGTAAAACGTTTTTTTTTTTTTTCTGCAAGTAAATCCCTTATACAGCCCACTTCCTGTTTCTTGTCTGGTCATTAGCCTAGGCTTATAGTATATAGTACATAGTAGGTGAGGTTGAAAAAAGACACAAGTCCATCAAGTCCAACCTATGTGTTTGATTATGTGTCAGTATTGCATTGTATATCCCTGTATGTTGTGGTCATTCAGGTGCTTATCTAATAGTTTCTTGAAGCTATCAATGCTCCCCGCTGAGACCACCGCCTGTGGAAGGGAATTTCACATCCTTGCCGCTCTTACAGTAAAGAACCCTCATGCACATCATGCACAGCTCAATCTCTCTCACTCTTGTGAGATTTGAGTCATCTGAGTCATAAGAGGGCCAATGAGAGCTGCAGAGCTGGAGATGTGCCTCTGTGTGTTTGTGTAAATCCAGGAAGTGATTTATCATTAATTTAGAAATATCTGAATTAACGAAAACCCACTTAACAAATTTTTCCAAATATTCGTAAATTCGAAAATTCGAAAATTCAAACATTCGAAAATCCGGAAATTGGAAATCCAAGAATCCGGAAATTCGGAAATTCACGAAATTCTGAAATTTGGAATCCGGAAATTTGAAAATTCGGAAATCCGAATATTCTAAAATCCAAAAAATAAGAACGAAAATTCAAAAGAACGAAAATCAGAAAAAAGGAACGGGAATCCAAAAATTTGAAAACCCGAAAATTCAAAAATCTGAAATAATAACTACCTAATAATAACTATTAAATTATAGGTATTGGAATTTCCTTTCAAATTTGGCTGTTAGTGAACATAACGAATACAAGTTTATCCGAAGTTACGAATTATCCAAAATAACTAATGCCATATCTAAATGAATGGAACGTAATGAATTAATAATACATTAAAAAAAATTATTATTATTATTATTATTATTATGATGATGATGTATTATTCATTTGTTCCATTCCATTTGTTTTGATGTGGCATTCATTATTTCGGATAATTCGGAACTTCGGATAAACTTGTATTCGTTATGTTCACTAACAGCCAAATTTGAAAGGAAATTCCAATACCTATAATTTAATAGTTATTATTAGGTAGTTATTATTTCAGATTTTTGAATTTTCGGGTTTTCAAATTCCAATACCTATAATTTAATAGTTAGTTATTATTAGTTAGTTATCTATTATTTAGAATTTTCTGATTTTCTGATTTTTACTCTTTTGAATTTTCAGATTTTTTTTGAATTTTCAGATTTTTTACTATTCGGATTTCCAAATTTTCACATTTCTGAAATTTCAAATTTCCAGATTTTTGAATTTTCGAATTTACGAATTTTCAAATTCACGAATTCTCGAATTTATGGATTTTGATCATAATGAATGACCCAAAAAAACTCATGTACAAATGTTAGTATGATTGTACAAATGCTATATTTTAACATCAATAAAAGCTTATTGTTTAAAAAAAAAAAACGAAAAAAACAAAAACCTAATGAAAAAACAAAACAAAAATGAACACATTTTTCGGCAGTGCACATGTTTACGGGCAACTCCCAATGCATATTTGGTATCGAGAACTACCGATCATGTGACTTCTGTAACAGCCAATCACAGACATGACATGATCGGAAAGCCAGCCTCTGTCTCCCGCTACTTAGATCTTCTTAAAGGGCCATGGGGGGGTGGTGGCAAGGGGTTAAGGACTGAGAGTGATACAGGTAATTATGATAACTTTTAGATGTTTCATTTATTGCTCACCGTTTTTACAGTTTTCAAATGGCAGAAAATACTTCATTGATTATTCATTAACGCAAGTTACATGACTGGAAATTTCATACATAGACTTAAGCATTCAAAAATACCTATTGAAGCAGATGGTACCCTTGAAAAATCAAATATATCTACTCATGAAATGATATCTTGTTTGTTAACAGTAGATTAGCATATATCAACTCACAGGTTTATTTAAACATAGTCATATTTTTAGAAATACACGTCATTATTCTAGAATAAATAATTCTAAAAAAAAAAAAAAAAAAGAACTTAGATTCATAAAGATTCATAAATGAAATAGATGAAAAAAATTGTATGAAAAAATGCCATAGACAAATTATAATTTCCCCAGCACCAGGTCAAATTCAAGTACTTTCAATGCTTGCATTAAAAAAGAACAAAAAAAAAACACAATTAGTGATATATAAATAATTACAGAGTTGTTGTTTTTAATATCTATCTAGATTGAAACATTTGTAAATTAATTTATACCAATATTAGTGACCCCTTTTAATTAAATTTCCATGTTTATGTTAGTGATTTCTGAAAGGAGGACTGTTACAGTAAGGCAACGATCGCTCCTGTCTTTCTAGGGATGGGTTAATGGGACCAAGGCAGTATTTCAAGTAGAACTAAACAAAAAACTTTTTTTTTCCATTTTGGACATAGTAACCTCTGACAGATTTCTTCTTTTACAGCTCTGTCCCATTGGGGAGATTTGCCTTTACTTCCTGTCCCATAGCCAAACAGGAAGTGAAAAGAAATCCCTGCAAATTAAGGGGAATCCCTTATGGCCCCCCAGTTCACCAGAACTAGTGTCCCCCATTAGAAGATTTTCCCTCTATTATTTTTCTGTAGACAACCCAAAATGTGGGATTTTGTTTTACTTTCACTTTCAATGATAATGGTAAAAAGGGGAGGGTGAATCTCCTCAACGGGGACACAGACAGCAATAAAACCTGGATAGTTGTGCCAAACCATCTCCACTTTAGCCAAGACTAAAAAAAAATAAAATAAATAGCTATACTTTCACTCCGTTAAAAGAACCAGGGTTTCTCAACCAGGGTTCCATGGAAGCCTAAGGTTCCTCCAAAGGTTGCTGGGGGTTCGAACCTCTAACCCAGGGTTTCTCAACCATGGTTCCATGGAAGCCTAAGGTTCCTCCAAAGGTTGCTAGGGGTTCGAAACTCTAACCCAGGGCTTCTCAACCAGGGTTCCATGGAAGCCTAAGGTTCCTCCAAAGGTTGCTAGGGGTTCCTTGAGCAAAGGCCAATTTCTGATAAGTTCCCTCTGACACCATTGGTCTTTTTAGCTCTCTGTAAGCGGGGGATTCTTCCCAATGACCACAAGTGTAAGGAGCATCCTTCCCACTGACCATCACACTAATGTACCATAAGCTGTAGATATAATCATTTTTAACAGGGGTTCCCTAAGACTAGGGAAGAGCTTCGAGTTCGAGTCGAACTCATGTTCGACTCGAACATTGGCTGTTCGTAAGTTCGCCGAACAGCGAACAATTTGGGGTGTTCGCGGCAAATTCGAATGCCGCGGAACACCCTTTAAAAGTCTATGGGAGAAATCAAAAGTGCTAATTGTAAAGGCTAATATGCAAGTTATTGTCATAAAAAGTGTTTGGGGGC
The DNA here is from genome assembly GCA_037952835.1 of Lithobates septentrionalis. Taxonomy (NCBI): domain Eukaryota; kingdom Metazoa; phylum Chordata; class Amphibia; order Anura; family Ranidae; genus Lithobates; species Lithobates septentrionalis. Next base: position 2,207,306 of record JBBDGP010000364.1, read on the forward strand.
CTGGGTCCTGCCCCAGGGGACATGGATCAATGCAAAAAAAAGTTTTAAAAACGGCCGTTTTTTCAGGAGCAGTGATTTTAATAATGCTTAAAGTCAAACAATAAAAGTGTAATATCCCTTTAAATTTCGTACCTGGGGGGGGTGTCTATAGTATGCCTGTAAAGGGGCGCATGTTTCCCGTGTTTAGAACAGTCTGACAGCAAAATGACATTTTAAAGGAAAAAACCCATTTAAAACTACCCGCGGCTATTGCATTGCCGACAATACACATAGAAGTTCATTGATAAAAACGGCATGGGAATTCCCCAAAGGGGAACCCCGAACCAAAATTAAAAAAAAAAATGACATGGGAGTCCCCCTAAATTCCATACCAGGCCCTTCAGGTCTGGTATGGATATTAAGGGGAACCCGGGCCAAAAAAAACAAAAAAAAACAGCGTGGGGTCCCCCCAAAAATCCATACCAATCCCTTATCCGAGCACGCAACCTGGCAGGCCGTAGGAAAAGAGGGGGGACGGGAGTGCGACCCCCCCCTCCTGAACCGTACCAGGCCACATGCCCTCAACATTGGGAGGGTGCTTTGGGGTAGCCCCTCAAAATACCTTGTCCCCATGTTGATGAGGACAAGGGCCTCATCCCCACAACCCTGGCCGGTGGTTGTGGGGGTCTGCGGGCGGGGGGCTTATCGGAATCTGGAAGCCCCTTTTAACAAGGGGACCCCCAGATCCCGGCCCCCCCCCTGTGTGAAATGGTAAGGGGGTACTTACCCATACCATTTCACTAAAAAACTGTCAAGAATGTTAAAAATGACAAGAGACAGTTTTTGACAATTCCTTTATTTAAATGCTTCTTCTTTCTTCTATCTTCCTTCATCTTCTGGTTCTTCTGGTTCTTCCTCCGGCATTCTCGTCCAGCATCTCCTCCGCGGCATCTTCTATCTTCTTCTCCTCGGGCCGCTCCGCACCCATGGCATGGGGGGAGGCTCCCGCTCTTCTCTTCTTCTTTCTTCTCTTCTTCTCTTCTTCTCTTCTTCATTTTCTTCTCTGGGCCGCTCCGCACCCATGCTGGCATGGAGGGAGGCTCCCGCTGTGTGACGGCGCTCCTCGTCTGACAGTTCTTAAATAACAGGGGTGGGGCCACCCGGTGACTCCGCCCCCTCTGATGCACGGGACATGACGGGACTTCCCTGTGGCATTCCCCGTGACGTCACAGGGAAGTCCCGTCAAGTCACCGTGCGTCAGAGGGGGGCGGGGTCACCGGGTGGCCCCGCCCCCCATTATTTAAGAACTGTCAGACGAGGAGCGCCGTCACACAGCGGGAGCCTCCCTCCATGCCAGAATGGGTGCGGAGCGGCCCGGAGAAGAAAATGAAGAAGAGAAGAAAAGAAGAAGAGAAGAGCGGGAGCCTCCCCCCATGCCATGGGTGCGGAGAGGCCCGAGGAGAAGAAGATAGAAGACGCCGCGGAGGAGATGCTGGACGAGAACGCCGGAGGAAGAGCCAGAAGAACCAGAAGAACCAGAAGATGAAGGAAGATAGAAGAAAGAAGAAGCATTTAAATAATGAAGGAAGGATAATAATAAATAAGGAATTGTCAAAAACTCTCTTGTCATTTTTAACATTTTTGACAGTTTTTTAGTGAAATGGTAGGGGTAAGTACCCCCTTACCATTTCACACAGGGGGTGGGCGGGATCTGGGGGTCCCCTTGTTAAAGGGGGCTTCCAGATTCCGATAAGCCCCCTGCCCACAGACCCCCACAACCACCGGCCAGGGTTGTGGGGATGAGGCCCTTGTCCTCATCAACATGGGGACAAGGTGTTTTGGGGGGCTACCCCAAAGCACCCTCCCAATGTTGAGGGCATGTGGCCTGGTACGGTTCAGAAGGGGGGGGGCGCACTCTCGCCCCCCCCTCTTTTCCTGCGGCCTGCCAGGTTGCATGCTCGGATAAGGGTCTGGTATGGATTTTTGGGGGGAACCCACGCCGTTTTTTTTTTTGGCCGGGGTTCCCCTTTAAAATACATACCAGACCTGAAGGGTCTGGTATGGAATTTAGGGGGAACCCCACGTCATTTTTTTTTTCAATTTTGGCCAGAGTTCCCCTTAATATCCATACCAGACCTGAAGGGCCTGGTATGGAATTTAGGGGGACTCCCACGTCATTTTTTTTTAAAATTTTGGTTTGGGGTTCCCCTTTGGGGAATTCCCATGCCGTTTTTATCAATGAACTTCTATGTGTATTGTCGGCAATGCAATAGCCGCGGGTAGTTTTACAGTTTTTCTCCATTGTTTTGGCTCATTTCTTGAAACAGAAATGACATTATCAAAACTCTAAGTTCATTTGGCAAAACAGTCTTACAGTTCAGCACAACACTATAACTCACGTGCAAAAGCTCATATCTCTCCCAAAACTGTTCACTCATGCTTCAAATCCATATTCCTTTCCCATATAAAGAGTCAGTGCTACCAAAATGGCAAAGATTCTTCTCAATTGCTTTGGCTCATTTCTTGAAACAGACCAGACGTTCTCAACTCTCTTGGTGCTTTTGCCAAAATAACCTGGATGGTTCAGCATAACACCATGGTTCACCTTCAAAAGCTCATATCTTTTCCAAAACAGTTCACTCATGTGTCAAAAATAAATTTCTTTCTCATTCAAATAGTCAGTGCCCCCAAAATGCTTTGTCCGTTTGGCATTGTGTAAGCACTGCAAGTCAAAATGTTTAGATGTTTTGTCTCCAAGGCAGAGGACCATTGAAATATCCCTCATGTCCACCTTTCAGTCTTAGCCCAGTCCTTCATTGACAATGGTTACCGTACAGTTTTTGTCTAGCTAACTGAATACAATTGTGTATAAAACTGAAAAAAAAGAAAAGATTTTAGGGTAAGTGTGGCCTCCAAGGTTTGACATCACACATTGCACTCATACTGCCAAGGAAAAATTACTTTACAGTATTGTAACCATTATCATTTACACACAAAGTAACTTCCATACAACAGAGTAAAAAGATAATGTATACAGCATAATATACGGAAATATAAACACACAAACATAAAACAAGGAAAATTACATTTAGCCTACAATGCTGTAAATAAAGCTGGAGTTTCACAACTACTGTAACATCTCTTCACTGGCCACCGTCCTCACCCTCCTGCCCATCCACACGCTGCTGTCTGTCTGGCCACAGATTCTCATCAACATTGCAGCGTATATCCTCCCTTGCGATGCAACGAGGGAAGAAACGGCGTGCATGTCGCAACCATTCCCTACACTGATCTCCTGTAATATCCTCACAGGCAGCATCCATTGCATGGAGCAGGGACCTCTGATCTTGAGCCCGATGCTCATACACTCTCCACCTCCAAGAGAGAGAAAAGCTCCTCAATAGGATTGAGGAAAGGAGAGTAAGGTGGTAGGAACACCATACCCATCCTAGGATGAGCAGTGAACCAGGCCCTGATAAGCAGGCCACGGTGGAAATTCACATAGTCCCATACAATTATATATTGTGGTAGGTGAGGCCCTATGAGACCTCTCTTATTTTCAGGGATCAAATCCAAATGAAGGCGGTCCAAGAAGATGAGAAGCTTCAGTGTATTGTATGGGCCAAGACTGGGGATGTGAGCGGCCACACCATTCTCAGAAATGGCAGCACACATAGTTATATTGCCCCCTCAATGGCCTGGGACATCCACCGTGGCCCGGTGGCCAATAAAATTACGGCCACGTCTTCGGCCCTTGGCCAGGTTGAAGCCAGCCTCATCCACATACACGAGTATGTGAGAGGTCTCATTTCCTTCCAATGCCATTATTCTCTACAATACAATAAAAAAAGAAAACATCAAATCAGTCATACAGAAGAGTCATACACTACAGTTACAGACAGTTACATAGGAATGTTCTAAACAAGTTCAATATATTACTGGCCAGTATTCCAGTGGTTCCAAACCTGGGGTACATGTACCCTATGCAGAGGTACTACAGGGGGTATTTGACAGAAAGGGGAGGGGGAAAATTATCAATGAGTAGACTTATTGAAATGTTACAGTAAAACCCACAGTATTAGATAGATTTACATGGGAGTCAATACTGTAATTGCAGCTCTTTGACCCTTTTTCTTACTGTATTGTATGTTATATTCTTCAAAATAAGGATTATAATGATAATTGCATCATACAGTAAACTGCAGTTTTTAGACAAAATGTTTATAAATCAGATACGTAAAGCAAATACTTTCATACCTGGATTACCTAGATTCAGAAATCAGGTAAAGTGGGTACTGAAACCAATACATTTCGGGAACCACTGCTTATGGTAATTGTAAAAAGGTTATCTTGATGGACAACCAGTGACTGACTGGTACCGCAGCTCTTTCACTCTGTCAGATTTCCTCTCAAATGGTACCCTGTAAATTTGCTTCATTGTCATCTGATGCTTCTTCAATATGCGGGCCATTGTGGAGATGCTTATAGAGTGACATTTTGGAATATGGCTTTGTCTTGTAGGATTGCAGTGCAGATCTGTCTCAATGTGATGGCATTATTTGCAAACACCATGTTACAGATCTCTTGTTCTTGTTGTTCATTGAGAAGTTTTCCTCGGCCACCCGTGCCAAGTTGTCGTCCAATCCTAGACATAGAATTCAAAGGACAACACTCCATTCATAATTTATACCTTATGTATTCCGTACAGAATGAGTTACCAATGTAATCGTATTGTTGTTTTACTTACAGTAACTTTACCACAATTCCAATGCATCACTGCACAGTGACTGGAATACTACTGTAAACTGTATCATCAATATTGTAGAAAATAAACTATTCCATACTATTCCATAGTTTATTTTCTACAATATTTTTCTTGTTATTGTTAGCATCATACGTAACATCCCACTGGGGTAAGATACTGTAATACTGTAGGCCTATCACACACACACACACACACTAAATGAATACGTAAATGAGTAAATAAACATATTTGTTGCTCTATGCACAGTGTCCTGTCCTATACATTATATAATTCCATCATTGACTGACTACATACCTGTTTTCCCTGCGAAAGGTTTGGATGATAGAGGAGACTGTAGAGCGAGGCACATTAGGCTGCACTCGGCAACCTTCCTCCGCCATTGTGAGGCCATGGTTGATGACATGATCTATAATTGTGGCCCGAATTTCATCAGGGACAGCATGGCGTCTTCGTGCTCCTCTGCCTCTTCCCCCTATTCCACCGCCACTCACCCTTACTCCTCTTCTTCTTCTTCTTCCTCTTCCTCTAGCAGGCAGTTTCCCTTGTTCATTTACTTGGCCAGGTGCCTCCATGTTCAGAAATTGTACTGGTCCTGCATGGTCAAGCTCTATATATACATGTTTGGCAGCATTTACAATCATGGACAGCACCTGTCAGGTAACTAAACATACTGTTTGATTGGTCATCTGAGACCAACTCTGACTCCTCCTTTGTTAGGCTCCTTTTACACTGGGGCGGGGGCGTTGTCGGCGGTAAAGCGCCGCTATTGTAAGCGGCGATTTACCGTCGGTATGCGGCCACTAGTGGGGCGGTTTTACCCCCCTGCTAGCAGCCGAGAAAGGGTTAAAACCACCGCAAAGCGCCTCTGCAGAGGCGCTTTGCCGGCGGTATAGCCGCGCCGTCCCATTGATTTCAATGGGCAGGAGCGGTAAAGGAGCGGTATACACACCGCTCCTTCACCGCTCAGAAGATGCTGCTGGCAGGACTTTTTTTACCGTCCTGCCAGCGCATCGCTCCAGTGTGCAAGCCCTCAGGGCTTTCACACTGGAATGAAAGCAGCGGCACTTTCGGGTCGGTTTGCAGGCGCTATTATTAGCGCAATAACGCCTGCAAACCGCCCCAGTGTGAAAGGACCCTTAGTCAAGTTCTAGTTGCACCTGACTGTCAATTGCTGTAATCATTTTATCAAATGTTCTAAGAGATTCATATATGGTATTCATGGTATTATGTTCCTGAATAATTTTGACAATTGAACAGACTATTGTGCATGTGATGACTTAAACAATGAAATGACGCTGACACATTTTGGAGAGAACAACCATTAGACCGAGAATTGACAATCAGTTTAGATCAACAAGATCTATTCACTTGGAAATTGTACTAAATGTAGGCTACTTGTACTTAATCATTTGAAAAATGTACTGAGACATTGAGACATGTACTGAGACATTTGCAATTTTGATGAAATGAGTGAGAAATTCAATTCAGTTGTGAACAATTGCCAAGTGGTTTGGAGATTTGTCCATGTTGTTTTGAGAATGTCATTTCTGTTTCAAGAAATGAGCCAAAACAATGGAGAAAAACTGTAAATGGGTTTTTTCCTTCAAAATGTCATTTTGCTGTCAGACTGTTCTAAACACAGGAAACATGCGCCCCTTTACAGGCATACTATAGACACCCCCCAGGTACGAAATTTAAAGGGATATTACACTTTTATTGTTTGACTTTAAGCATTATTAAAATCACTGCTCCTGAAAAAATGGCCGTTTTTAAAACTTTTTTTTGCATTGATCCATGTCCCCTGGGGCAGGACCCAGGTCCCCAAACACTTTTTATGACAATAACTTGCATATTATCCTTTAAAATTAGCACTTTTGATTATTCATGTTCGTGTCCCATATACTTTAACGGTGTTCGCGTGTTCGAACAAACTTTTTTCCTGTTCGCATGTTCTGGTGCGAACCGAACAGGGGGGTGTTCGGCTCATCCCTACCTAAGACCTAAAAGTTGTTCCAAGGGTTCCTCTTTGCTGAAAAGGTTGCAAAAGGCTTCTCTAACCCCTTCTAACATTATGCTACAACCGTATGAATGTTTTGGTTTTTTTTAGCTACCCCAGACATCTCCAGTAGGCATTGGGAATGCATGTATGCATTGGGAGGTCGTCAAAAGGTTAACAGACCAAAGGGGTCCAAAGTTAATTGTTAGGGTTTACATCCCCTTTAAAGCCAGCCATGCATGGATCACAGTTCAAAACAAAATAGTTGCTCGATCAATAGTAAATGTACCATAGAATAGTGACTTAGTGCATATTGAAAAAACAAACCATTGGTACATAAAGGAACATTTTTTTTTAATAAAATGAAAATAAAGTTCAGGAAGATTCAGGAAAGCTCCCAAAATGTTAAATTCAACAGGATATTGTGATCCAAGAAGTTCAACCACCAAGGAAAACGGGCAACTCTTCGTGTGATAATCATTCTGTAAATGTGAAGCTTGTATCGCTAGCGAGGTCACAAATGCTTGCAGATAAAGCCCTCTGCAGAGTCAAATAGTCCACCTCGTCTCTGGAACTCACTGACGGTCAGAGAAGGTCATCCACGGTATCCAGTTCTCATCTGGGGGTCTCGATCAGCCAGAGACCATGGAGCTTATATAAAAAAGGAGGCTCCAATAGTGTAATAATGTCTAAACACTTTATTTAGTAAAAGCTAAAAAGGTGGATACTCACAAAGGTTAAAAATTCCAAGCATAGTAGAGATAAGTTTGCCAGCAAACAGAATTCAAATCACCTGCACTCTGGGGTCACATGGGGCGTAATGACGTCAGCGCGTAGCCCCGTCCCTGTTTTGTCTTACGTGACGTCTTCCTAGGCCCTATTTGACCCTGCAGAGGGCTTTTTAGAACTTTATTTTCATTTTATTTTAAAAAAATCATATATATATATACTTTTTCACTTTTTCAACAACAATGCCTTGTTTTTTCAATATGTACTAAGTCACTATTCTATGGTACATTTGCAGTTTACTATTGATCGAGCGCGACTATTTTGTTTTTTATTTATGTTTACTGTGATGATATCACATGGTTTGTCACTGCTGTTTGAAGTATCTTTTGCACATTAGCGCGGTATACCACTTTATATATTTATGGATCACAATTCAACTGGTTCAGCAGGGACCAGCCAAATTTCTATCCATGTATGGGCAGGCTTGTTGCACACAAGTCAGTCTATCGATTGACGTGCTTAGAACCGCTCTGTTGGGTTTTTCCTGCATGATCAGCGCCGCCGGTTATTTAATGCAACAAGTTGCGGATGATGTCAGTTACTCTTAAGCAACTTGATTCAAGAGGGTGAATGGAGAGAATGAGTAGGGAGAAAAGAAGAGGAAAAAAAGGGGGGGGGGATAGAGGAGGGGAGACTCCCATGAGCTCAGGTTCAGTCCAAGTAGATAGCTAAAGGAGTGTTAGGCTTTCTGGGTCTAGGTAAGTTAGGCATAATTGAGCCATGGGTCCCAAGTCTTAAGGAATTTGGGCAGAAAGACATTAAGAATGCTAGACATCTTTTCACGAATCAGCATTCAGTCCTTAACTTCCGGTATGGAGGCTGAGGGTTTCTTCTAGGCCTTGGCTATTGTTTGTTTGGTAGCCAAAAAAAAGGAATGTGTCCAGTTGTTGCTGGGAAGCATGAAGGCCTAGGATTGGACAGTGGAGTCGGGCATATTCAGCCTCCTTGGGGATTTAAAGTGAAATAAAGTGTAGAGGAGCCCAAAGACTCTGGACCAAAAGGAGAGTATCTTCCGGCATGACCACCATGTGTGTAATATGTCAGCTCTAGGCCACTACCCTGGAAATTGTCAGAGTAGTTGGGATTCGCTAGGGTTATCTGGGCTGGAACCCAGTACCATCTAAGGAGTAAAGGATGAGCCGAACCCCCCCAAGTTCGGTTCGCACCAGAACATCCGAACAGGCAAAAAATTCAGAAGAACACACGAACATCGTTAAAGTCTATGGGACACGAACATGAAAAATTTAAAGTGCTCATTTTAAAGGCATATATGCAAGTTATTGTCATAAAAAGTGTTTGGGGACCCGGGTCCTGCCCCAGGGGACATGTAACAATGAAAAAAAAAGTTTTAAAAACGGCAGTTTTTTCAGGAGCAGTGATTTTAATAATGCTTAAAGTGAAACAATAAAAATGAAATATTCCTTTAAATATTGTGCCTGGGGGGTGTCTATAGCATGCCTGTAAAGTGGCGCAGTTTTCCCGTGTTTAGAACAGTACCACAGAAAAATGACATTTCTAAAGAAAAAAAGTCATTTAAAACTGGTTGCGGCTGTAATGAATTGTCAGGTCTTGGCTATATAGATAAAACTCATTGAAAAAAACGTCTAGGATTCCCCACCCAGTCCATTACCAGGCCCTTTGGGTCTGTTATGAATATTAAGGGGAACCCCCAAAATCCATACCAGGCCCTTCAGGTCTGGTATGGAAATTAAGGAGGAACCCTGCGCCAAAATGTAAAAAAAAATGGCATAGGGGTCCCCCCCAAAATCCATATCATACCCTTATCCGAGCACACAACCTGGCAGGCCGCAGGAAAAGAAGGGGGGATGAGAGAGCGCCACGTGCCCTCAACATGGGGAGGGTGCTTTGGAGTAGCCCCCCAAAGCACCTTGTCCCCATGTTGATGGGGACAAGAGCCTCATCCCCACAACCCTTGCCCAATGGTTGTGGGGGTTTGCGGGTGGGGAGCTTATCGGAGTCTGGAAGCCCCCTTTAACAAGGGGACCCCCAGATCCTGGCCCCCCTATGTGAACTGGTAAGGGTACATTGTACCCCATTGTACCCCTACCATTTCACAAAAGAAAGTGTCAAAAATAGTAAAAAAGACAGGAGACACTTAGGGACAAGTCCTTTATTAAAAGATAAGAAATAAAATGTCCCGCGATGTCCATTCATCTTCTATCATGCCACATGACGAGCCGAAAAAAGAAAAAAAAATGCAACAGCTCCGCCTCCATGGGAGGCTCCGGCCGAGTGACGCTTCTTCTTGGTGACAGCTCTTATATAGCTAAGGGTGGGGTCACTCAGTGACGTAAACTGGTGACCCCACCACGAGGCGTCAGGGGGGGCAGTGTCACCCATTTACGTCACTGGGTGGCATTGCCCTCAGCTATATAAGAGCTGTCAACCCAATAGAAGCATCACGCGGCGGGAGCCTCCCATGGAGGCGGAGCTGTTGCACTTTTTTTTTATTTTTTCGGCTCGTCGTGTGGCATGATAGAAGATGAATGGGCATCGCGGGACATTTTTTTTCTTATCTTTTAATAAAGGACTTGTCCCTAAGTGTCTCCTGTCTTTTTTACTATTTTTGACACTTTCTTTTGTGAAATGGTAGGGGTATAATGTACCCCTTACCAATTCACATAGGGGGGGCGGGATCTGGGGGCCCCCTTGTTAAAGGGGGCTTCCAGATTCCGATAAGCCCCCCGCCCACATACCCCCACAACCACCAGGCAAGGGTTGTGGGGATGAGGCCCTTGTCCCCATCAACAAGGGGACAAGGTGCTTTGGGGGCTGGTGACAACATTCTCTAATTTGCATTGGGGCTCAAGAAGCTGCATGAGGTGTTTATATCATTGTCCATATCGTACTACCCCTGACAGAACTGCACTATATATATATAAAATTGAAAGAGAACCAAGATATGGGATTTTTAAGGTGCCAAAACACGAAAACACATAATATATTAAAACATATATCACAATTGTATTAGAAACATCTAAAAATCAACATTTTGTTGTCAGAAATAACATACAATACATGGAACAGATGCAACTGATTGGATCTCTACATGTTTTGCCATAATGATGGCTTCCTCAGGAAAACTTTTATCAGGCACTGCATGTATGATCACTATAATATACAATATAATGTATTATTTTGTCTACATTTTGTTATTTTCAATTTATAGTGATCATACATGCAGTGCCTGATAAAAGTTCTCCTGAGGAAGCCATTGTTATGGCGAAACATGTAGAGATCCAAACCATTGCATCTGTTTCATGTATTGTATGGTTGTTTCTGACAACAAAATGTTGATTTTTAGATGTTTCTAATAAAATTTGTATATATTTTTTAATACATTATGTGTTTTTTCGTGTTTTACCACCTTAAAAATCCCATATCTTGGTTCTTTGTTATATAATATAAAATGTTCTTTTGAAATACTTACTGTATACACTGCATTGACATCTTTAATATAAGTGAACAGTAATCAGCGAGAAGGACTTCCATATGGAAGATGGGTAATGCAGTTCTTAACGTACCACTGAGAATCAGGAATCAGCCAAGATGATGAAGAGGAGAGTGCGGCTGAGTGTGATGAGTGTGACGGCAAATGGAGCTTTTAAAAAGGAGGAAAAAAAATGAATAAATATTGGGTTCGAGTAATGATGCATGGTGCAAGAAAAATCTGGACAGAGAATATATTTAACCACTTCAGTCCCGGAAGGATTTACCCCCTTCCTGACCAGAGCATTTTTTGCAATACGGCATTGCGTCGCTTTAGCTGACAATTGCGCGGCCGTGCGACGTTGTACCCAAACAAAATTGGCGTCCTTTTTTTCCCACAAATAGAGCTTTCTTTTGGTGGTATTTGATCGCCTCTGCAGTTTTTATTTTTTTGTGCTATAAACAAAAAATGAGCAACAATTTTGAAAAAAAAGCAATATTTTTTACTTTTTGCTATAATAAATATCCCCCAAAAATATGTATAAAAAAAAATTTCCTCAGTTTAGGTCGATATGTATTCTTCTGCATATTTTTGGTAAAAAAATTGCAATAAGCGTATATTGATTGGTTTGCGCAAAAGATATAGCGTCTACAAAAAGGGGATAGATTTATGGAATTTTTATTATTATTTTTTTTTATCAGTAATGGCGGTGATCTGCGATTTTTATCATGACTGCGACATTATGGCGGACACATCTGACACCTTTGACGCTATTTTGGGACCATTGTCATTTATACAGCGATCAGTGCTATAAATAGCCACTGATTTCTGCATAAATGACACTGGCAGGGAAGGGGTTAAACACTAGGAGGCGATCAAAGGGTTAAGTGTGTCCTAGGGAGTGATTCTAACTGTGGGGGGGGTGGGCTACCACTGACATGACAGCGATCACTGCTCCTGATGATAGGGAGCAGTAGATCCCTGTCATGTCACTAGGCAGAACAGGGAAATGCCTTGTTTACATAGGCATTTCCCCCTGTTCTGCCTCTCCGTCTCACGATCGCGGGCCTCCGGCGAACATCGAGTGTGCGGGACGTGCAGCGCACGCACGCGCAAGGCGGCAAATTTCAAAGGGACATACAGGTACACCCATTTGCCTGTACGAGCCATTCTGCCAATGTATATGTGTGTGCGGCAGTCGGCAAGAGGTTAAATTAGCAATTTCGTGCAAAAACAAGGCTGAATTTTAAAAAAGCCACTCATGACTAAGATTATTTAAAGTGTAAGTTCACAAAGATTTTTCGAAAAGCTCCCCTATGCAATTCTATATCCTCCGAATAGTACATCCTATAGTTACTACGGATTTAAATGGTGCACATCCTCCCATTATACATGCAGCTGTTGGAGGCCTCTTCACAAAAACCACTGGTCCCTCATCCCCCTATGTCCAGCCGTTTGCAGCTGGAGCCAAAAGGTAGGGCTCTGTGACTGGGGGGGTTTGAGATGTAGGTGATTGGGGGATCTCTGTGATGGGGGGGGGGGTACTAGACATGTGCACTGCCAAAAATGTGTGCGTTTTAAAAAAAATCCAAAAATTCGAAAGAATAACTAAATAACTAACTAATAATAACTTGAAAATTCGGAAATCCGAATATTCTAGAATCCAAAAAATAAGAACGAAAATTCAAAAGAACGAAAGTCCAAAAATTTGAAAACCCGAAAATTCAAAAATCTGAAATAATAACTACCTAATAATAACTAACTATTCAATTATAGGTATTGGAATTTCCTTTCAAATTTGGCTGTTAGTGAACGTAATAAATACGACTTTATCCAAAGTTATGAATTATCCAAAATAACGAATGCTGTATCTAAACGAATGGAATGGAACAAATTAACAATAATAAATAATAATAAAACGTTTTTACTATTAATTGATAGGAAGATCAATATATGGTGCTGCGCTCCAAGTAATTCTATTACTTGGAGTGCAGCACCATATATTGATTTTTTCATTATATTTCCTGCTGGATAATGTTTGACCCAATCGGTGCTTGCCGCAACCAAGCACCATATTTATTCATTACAGTTTAGGAAGCGCGGGAATATTAATTTCATCTATCTTTTATTATTATTGCTATTTATTATTATTAGTTTGTTACGTTCCATTCATTTAGATACAGCATTTGTTATTTCGATAAATTTGTATTAGTTACGTTCACTAACAGCCGGATTTGAAAGGAAATTCCAATACCTATAATTTAATAGTTAGTAATGGTTACGTTTTTATTAGTTAGTTATTATTTCAGATTTTTGAACGTTCGGGTTTTTCGGATTTTTGAATTTCGAATTTACAAATTTACGAATCTTCAAATTTACACAATTAAAAATGATTAATTATAATTATTATAGTTATTATTAGCTAGTTATTATTTCAGATTTTCAAATTTTTGGGTTTTCAGATTTTCGATTTTACGAATTTTTGAATATTCGGAAAAATCCGTTAAACGGGATTTCCTTAATTCGGATATTTCCGAATTAAAAAATTTGTTGAAATTTGTTAAGAAATGAATTCGGAACTAAATGAACTGCCTATGTCTAGGGGCTACTGATCTCAGCTGGAGTGGGGAGAACACAGTGCCCAGGCACATAGTTTGGACACCTGCTAGGGGTACCTCACCTCTCTTCATTATGCAATGTGCAGTACAGGGTGAACATGACAATAATGCACCCCCTAGGGGACGCTGCACATCTTTCAAACTCGGTGTGTGCGCAATGTGCTCTCCCAGCTCCAGTTGAGATCTTGCACTTTCTCAGAGTCCCCCATTACCACAGAGCCCCCCAGCACAGAGCTTCCCCAATCACCCAATCCCTACATGTCAAACCCCCCCCCCAGTCTGCCCTGCAAGCTGTCTGTCACCTGGAGTGGGTAAAAGCGCCTGATACGATTAGGCATGTGCACTGCCGAACATTTTATTAATTTTTTTTTCATTTTATTTTTTTATTTTTTTTTCCGTTTATCGGATCATTTGTTATGATCGGCATTTGTTATTTTGATAATTCGTAACTTCGGATGCATTCAAATTTGTTACATTCTATTTGTATAGATGCGGTATTCGTTATTTTGATAACTCCTAACTTCGGATGCATTCATATTCGTTACATTCCATTTGTTTAGATGCGGCATTCATTTTTTCAGATAATTCGTAACTTCGGATACATTCGAATTTGTTATATTTACTAACAGTTAGTAAAACTTTAAAGGAAATTCCAATACCTATAATTTAACAGTTTATAACTATTATTATAGTTATTGTTATTTTTATTATTTATAATAACAATAATAAAAAAAACAATAATCGAGGTTAATAATTTAATAACTATTAAAATAAAATAACTATTATAGGTTTTTATTATTATTATTATTATTATTATTATTATTATTATTATTATTATATTATTATTAATAAATAATAATAATAATAAAAATAACTATAATCATGGTTAATAAGGTATGTTCATTCCTTTAGAAAATTAGTTTTAGAAGAAAATCATCAAATATTCTTTCATTCATTCCAAATGAACTAATATGTCGAATTTTGACGAAAAACTAATTTGGAACAAAATGAATTCCACATGTCTATGTACGATGAGGAAGGCTAGAACAGGGTCAGACGAGGCGGGTCATACATACGCAGACGGATCAGGTACAGATGCAGAAGCAGGAGCGAAGTCACGGTACAGGCCTGGTCAATAACAATAGCAGAGTAGCAGTACAGAGGGCACAGGCACAAGCAAGGTCAGGGACGAGCCGGGGTCGATGCAGGTGGAGTTCGGGAGTAGACAGAGCAAGCCGGGTCAATAACTTAAGACGGATGCAGGGTAACAGGTTGCAGGTTAGCACGGGAAGGCTGTAGACAAGACAGCACTGATCCTGAGTACTGGCCCTGTTTAAACAGCACATTTGGCACCAACATCTGTCACGGGGTGTGCGTGCATGCATTCCTATGCACATTGGCTTGTACACGAATGCGCATTCACATGAGCATGAGCTTGTGCACATGAAGAGCCGTGGACAGGAAGCTGCCTGAGGGAGCCATCTTGTCTGCTGGCATGCCCTTCCTGACAGGGGAGAACACACTGCCCAGGCACACAGTTTGCACACCCTCTAGGGGGTACCTAACCCCTCTTCGTCCTCCAGTTGAGCTGAGTAGTGGTTACTCAAACGGTACCTGTGTGCAGTGCACTCTCTCCTTCTCTGGCTAAACTCAGCAAGGTGCACTGAGCTCAGCTGGAGTGGGGAGAATGCACTGCAATTTGAAAGGCATGCGATGTCCGCTAGGGTAAGCATTATTGTAATGTTCAGCCTTTCTGCAAATAGCAAGGCAGAGGGAGATAAGGGGCCAGAGGTATATGTGGAGAGGCCCCCTAACAGCTGCATCTGCAATGGGAGGGCTTGCACCATTTAAAACAAGAGTAGAGCTGGTATGTTTTATTCCGAGGATAAAGAATTTACCTTGATTCAATTTATTTCACATCAGAGCTCCCCTTCACATCATAGGTTCCCCAATCACATCATGGGTGCCCCCATC
Source organism: Lithobates septentrionalis (assembly GCA_037952835.1). NCBI lineage: Eukaryota > Metazoa > Chordata > Amphibia > Anura > Ranidae > Lithobates > Lithobates septentrionalis. The sequence goes on from JBBDGP010000364.1 coordinate 2,222,878, forward strand.
GCACAGTATTCCCCCATATTTCAGAGGCCCCCTACACATGAGTCAGTTCATCCCAGTAGAGTCTCCCCATAATATCAGAACCTTCCCATTAGATCAGAGTCCCCCATTACCAGAGAGCCCCCCACAACATCAGAGTCCCCCCCATCGCAGCCCTCCCCCCAATCAAACAGTCCCTCCATCACAGAGCCCCCCCCATCACACAGCCCTACAACCACCCATCACAAAGCCTTCTACTTTACACCCGAGCCCTATCTTTTGGACCCAGCTGCATGGGCAGAGAGCAGGAGGCAGAGGTGAGGAGGACTATTGTCTGCCCTGCATGCTTTCTGAACTGGATCAAAGTCATTTGCAGCCATGGTGCAGGCCATCACCATAGCAAAGAATAACGCTGTGCGTCCTAACCTAACCCTAGAGCCTCAGTGGTTGTTATGGTGCTGATGGCCAGCCCACCAGCACCATGGCAACTCATGGTGCTGATCCAGGGCAAACTGCATCCTGTGCTTATGTGCACTGGGTAAACCAAGATGGCACCCCAGAGTGACGCAACACCCTAGTTAAGAAACATTGAAGTAAAGAAAATCTAAACTCAATCACCAAACCCTCATCTAATTTTTACATTTTTATTGTAATTTTGAGTCTTTTTTTCTTTTTTTAGTTTATTAACAGTTCTGCATCTCACATAATAGCCACATCTTTTGTATGAAACATTTCAATACTTTAACTTCAACATTGCAAACTTTATAGAAATGTATACTAAACACTTTAAAAATTGGGTCTTTTGTGTTGATCGTTTTGAACAAGGGATTTGCATTCTGGGAGCCAACTTTTATGGGTAATTTCAAACACATAACTAAACCGTATAAAAAGAAAAAAAAAAAATCCTTGAAAGGCATAAAAAACCCATGCTGTGCTTTGTACAAACATATCTTTCAATACTTTTAAGTCTTCTAAAAACACATACGTGCCTAAGCACCCTAAAGGTATCTGGATGATGGTCTCTATAGAGACTGGAGCAGAAAATGTTCATATCCTGCACCACCTATGTCAATAATTTTAGCGTGCCGCTTTGTATAAAAAGATGAAGAATTGATGGATTAAACTCTTGCACGAAATTCACTGTGACAGATGTCTCATCTGCTTTAGCAAACACTAGCCACATTATTAGAAAAATGACCCTCCGCTTCTGGATCTGCTGATTTAATATTGTATGTCAGCCGCTCGAAAGGCGAGAGGTGCTATGTTACATCACACGTGTGCCTGTCTAAGCAATGTGGAACAGAGACACATAAATAAAGTGAAAATGTACAAATAGAACAGGAAGTATCGTGTGTTTCTAAATGCTCATGCATTATACTGTAAGTGCAAATGGTTTTGCTGTTGTGCTCCTTCTTCACAGCAGCCTTTTGAAACATTAGTGTCTTCCACAATTGGTCTTGGCTGCTAGGACTGGAATGTCAAGTCATATTGACCAGGAGCCTAAGGCAGAAGAGCAACAGAGATCCCAAGAGAATATCCATGCAAAAAAAAGAGTGTGAGATCTGGATCCAAAACCTGACCACTGTAGGTCCTTAGTGATGACCAGCATTCTTCTCTTTATGTCACAGCAGAAGGTAGGCCTAGTAGAGGGTGCTGCAAGCCAAGATGGCTGTGTTTGGTTCCAGCTGCATTTTAAGACATTGGTGCCTTTCACAATTGGTCTTGGCTGCTAGGACTGGAATGTCAAGTCATATTGACCAGGAGCATAAGGCAGAAGAGCAACGGAGATCCAAACTTAATATCCATGCAAAGAAAAAGAGTGTGAGAACTGAATTCTAGGACCTCACCACTGTAATTCCATAGTGATGACCATTATTCTTTCCTTTATTTCACAGGAGAAGGTAGACCTAGTTGAGGATGCTGAAAGCCAGGGTGGCTTCATTTGGGTCCAGCTGCCTTTTAGGACATTGATGTCTTCCACAATTGGTCTAGGCTGCTAGGTCTGGAACGTGAAGCCATATTGACCAGGAGCCTAGGATTGAAGGGAGAGAAAAACAACACAGATAATAAGAGAATATCCATGCAGAGAAAAAGTGTGTGAGAATGGAATCAAGGACATGATCGCTGTAGGTCCCAAATGATGACCATAATTCTTCCCTTTATGTCACAGCAGAAGGTAGGCCTAATAAAGGATGCTGCAAGCCATGATGGCTGTGTTTGGTTCCAGGCCAGCTGCCTTTTAAGACATTAGTGCCTTCCACATATGGTCTTGGCTGCTAGAACTGGAATGTCAGACCGTATTGTCCAGGAGCCTAATGCAGAAAGGAGAGAAGGGAAACACAGAACCAAGAGAATATCCATGCAAAGAAAAAGAGTGTGAGAACTGAATTCACAGCAGAAGGTAGGCCTAGTAAAGGATGCTGGAAGCCATGATGGCTTTATTTGGGTCCAGCTGCCTTTTAGGACATTGGTGTCTTTCACAATTGCTCTAGGCTGCTAAGACTGAATTAAGAAGCCATATTGACCAGGAGCCTAGGATTGAAGGGAGAGAAGAACAACATAGATAGTAAGAGAATATCCATGTAGAAAAAATGTGTGTGAGAACTGAATCCACGACCTGGCCGTTGTAGGTAGTGATGATTAGTATTCTTCCTATATGTCACAGCAGAAAGTAGGCCTAGTAGAGGATGCTGCAAGCCATGATGACTGTGTTTGGTTCCAGCTGCCCTTTAAGACATGGGTGAATTCCACAATTGGTCTTGGCTGCTAGGACTGGAATGTCAAGTCATATTGCTCTTCTGCCTTAGGCAGAAGAGCAACAGAGATCACAAGAGAATATCCATGCAAAGAAAAAGCGTGAGAGCTGAATCCAGAACCTCACCACTGTAAGTCCATAGTGGTGACCATTATTCTTCCCTTTAATCCACAGCAGAAGGTAGTCTGCTGCAAGCCATGGTGGCTTTATTTGGGTCCAGCTCCCTTTTAGGACATTAGTGTTTTTCACAATTGGTCTAGGCTGCTAGGACTGGAATTCAATGCCATATTTTCCAAGGGCCTAGGATTGAAGGGCATTCTTACCTGATGGCTGCATTTAGGTAAAATTACAAGTACAACAAGATAGTTGAAAGCAGCATATGTAACTATCAGCAGCCAACCAGTCAACCAAACACCCTTGCACCATTAAAAACCAGCAAAAATCACTTTACATTTTTTATGTCTTCCTCATTGACTCCAAATTGGAAAATATTTGTCAAAATTGGTTGTGATTCTTTGATAGTTAGCTCAAACATGTTGTTTAGTAGTTGGTGCATCCTCCTTTTGGGTGTATAGTGAATTAAAGGGCAAGACTCACATCCTCTCCCAATCATCATAAGGCAATTTACCCTGTAAGAAAGTAGTATACTTTGATATTGTGAAAATAAATTCCCAGTGATCTACGGATTCCTTGGCAGTTCACTCCCATCGACTTGTAGCTGATGTGTACTCTTTATTAATGTGTAGTAAATTAAAGCACAAGACTTCAAGCACCATCATTCATAATATAATTTACGCAATAAGAAAGTAGTATACCATGTTACTAGAAAAAATATTTGCTAAATGACTTTTGGATTCCTTGCTAGTTCACGCCCACCTTCTTGTAGATGTCGTGTCTTCATTACTGGCAATTTAGAGAGTTAGGATGCAAGACCCCCATACCTGCTTTCATTTTCCCATAAAATAAGTTGTATACTCTGTTACTTGATTGATAAGTGATCCTTTGGGTTCCTTTCCAGTTCACATTCTTCTACTTCTTGTATCTGCCACATCCTCCCTAATGGCTTACAGTGAATTGCTACACTACAAGCCCCGTTTATCATAACATCATTTACCCTATAATGTTGAAGGCCTCTTGAGCCCCCTCCCTAGGGAAAGAGAGCCTTGACTGATGGGAGGATGGCCAGGTGCCGGACAAGGGAAACGATTGCTTGAAACATGGGGATGGGCCTGAGCTCAAGGAACGTGTGCCCCAGGGAATTCTGGGTCTTTCGGAAGAGTCGGATCGAAGAGCTGCCCACCCTCCCGCCCCTTTTTTCTCTGTTATGGTATGTCTCAGCTTGCTGTGGTTTCTTGACCTTGCCAGCATTTAAAGTGGCTGTAATGGACTATGCCCTTGGTGAAAAATTGGAAGTAGGCTGTCTGTCCAGCACTTATGGTAAGGGCAGGCCCCTACTTCCCTCTTCTGGAAATGAGTGCTCACAGTACGACTGTGACTGGCACTGGTTAAAATATGTTCACATGTTATGTGTTGGAATTTAATAAAGCCGTGGCCTATGGGGTAAAGGGCAAGGGTGGTGAGGGATTTGATCCCATTGTGTTATGTTAATTGGGGCCTAGGCCCATCGCGCCTCAGCAGTCAAGTAACATACCATTTAACTACACAAAAAACGCCATAATGACCTTTGGATTCCTTGCCAGTTGACTTGCTCTCTCGTTATTGCCATATCTTCCATATTGGCTCGTGGTAGTTTGCTAAATTTTAATGTAGAAAATGATAACACAAAACTCCCAGACTTGTCATCATGGCATCATTTGCCCATTAGGAAAGTAGTATACTTTGTTACTGGCCAATAATTCCTAAGTGATCCTTTGGATTCCAATGGTCTACATTCTCCCTCTTTTATATGCCACTTCTCCTATTATTGCCTTATAGTAAATTGCTAGACTCCCAGCCCCACCAATCATAAAATCATTTACCCAATAATGAAGTAGTATACCTTGTTACTAGGCAAAGTATGCTCTAATGACCTTTGCATTCCTTACTAGTCAATGCCCATTCTCTTGCAGTTGGCGTATCTTCATTATTGGCATGTAGCACATTGTGATGCAAGGCGTCCAGATCTGTTTATATTTATAATGTAATTTGCCCATTAATAAAGTATACTTTATTACTGTGAATGATTCCTAAGTGAACCTTTGGATTCCTTGCCAGTTCTCGCTCTCCCTTTTATATCTGCTCCATCCTCTTTATTGACCTATAGTGAATTGTTAGACTTCCAGCCTCATCAACAGTAATATAATTTACAGAGTAAGCAAGTCATATACTTTGTTATTAGGCATAGAATGGATTCTTTGCTTCATGCCCACCTTTTTGTAGTTGGTGTGTCTTCGTCATGGCATGTAGCATATAATGATTTGAGACTCCTAGACCTGTTTATCTTCATAATGTAATTTGACCAATAATAAAGTATACTCTGTTACCGGGCACTGATTCCTAAGTGATCCCTTGGATTCCTTGCCAGTTCTCATTCTCCCTATTGTATCTGCCACGTCCTCCTTATAGATTGACTTGTAGTGAATTGTTAGACTTCCAGCCTTGTCAATGATAGCATCATTTACTCAGTAAGGAAATAGTATACCTTGCCACTAGGCAAAGGGCTCTTTAATTCCCTTTGGATTATTTGCTAGTCCGCTCCGACCCTCTTGTAGTCAGTGTGTCTTTATCATTATGTTTTTCTATCGGGTTGAGGTCAGGACTCTGTGCGGGCCAGTAAGGTTTCTCCATCCCAAAATCGCTCATTCATACTTTATTGCCAAAAGTATTGGGCCACCCCTCCAAATCATTTGGTGGAGGGGGGATTATGGTGGGGGGTTGTTTTTGATGTTTCTCAGGGGTTGGGCTTGGAACAAGTTCCAGTGAAGGGATTTCTTAAGGCGTCAGGATACCAAGACATTTTGGACAATTTCATGCCCCCAACTTTGTGGGAACAGTTTGGGGATGGCCGCTTCCTGTTCCAACATGACTGCTCACCAGTGCACAAAGCAAGGTCCATAAAGACATGGATGAGCGCATTTGGGGTGGAGGAACTTGACTGGCCTGCAGAGAGTCCTGACCTCAACCTGATTAAACACCTTTGGGATGAATTAGAGCGGAAACTGCGAACCAGGCCTTCTTGTCCAACATCAGTGTCTGACCTCACAAATACGCTTCTGGAAGAATGGTCAAACATTCCCATAGACACACTCCTAAACCTTGTGGACAGCCTTCCCAGAAGAGTTGAAGCTGTTATAGCTGTAAAGGGTGGACCAATTCAACATTGAACCCTACGGACTAAGACTGGGATGCCATTAAAGTTCCTCCACCCCAAACTCGCTCATCCACACTATATTGCCAAAAGTATTGGGCCACCCCTCCAAATAATTTGGTGGAGAGGGGATTATGGTGTAGGGTTGTTTTTCAGGGGTTGGGCTTGGCCCCTTAGTTCCAGTGAAGGGAACTCTTAAGGCATCAGCATACCAAGACATTTTGGATGATTTCATGCTCCCAACTTTGTGGGAACAGTTTGGGGATGGTCCCTTCCTGTTCCAACATGACTGCCCACCAGTGCACAAAGCAAGGTCCATAATTACATAGATGAGCGAGTTTGGGGTGGAGGAACTTGACTGGCCTGCACAGAGTCCTGACCTCACCTTGATAGAACACCTTTGGGATGATTAAGAGTGGAAACTGCGAGCCAGGCCTTCTTTTCCAACATCAGTATCTGACTGTCAGATACCATGAACCAGACCGAGACAGAAGTACAGTAAAATCACACTTGTTTATTAATAAAAATAAAAAGGTAAATCGAGTAAGCGTAGTCAAAGCATAGCCAGAGTCCAGTAACCGGATCGGGTAGTCAGCCAAGCCAGAGTTCAGTAACCAGATCGGGTAATCAGCCAAGCCAGAAGTCAGGGATCCAAGTAGAGGAACAGCAAGCAGGATAAGGAGCCAGAAGGGATGTCAGCAAAGCCAGTCTTTAAACAGGAACGTAGGAGATGGTTTCTTGTGATGTGACCAAGGCGAAGGCAGGAATGAAGTGAGCTGGAGATCTTTAAGTAGGCAGGACTGAAGAGCAGATCCACAACAGCTGGTTAACTGTGGAGAGAGATGAGAGCTGGCAATTAGCCGACAGCTGAGCGGCCAGCTCAGAGAAGGAAGGGCTGAGCCAACCCTAACACTGACCTCACAAATGCGCTTCTGGAAGAATGGTCAAACATTACCATAGACACACTTCTAAACCTTGTTGGCGGCCTTCCCAGAAGAGTTGAAGCTGTTATAGCTGTAAAGGGTGGACCAACTCAATATTGAACCCTACGGACTAATGCTCTGTACACACGATCGGACATTCCGACAACAAAATCCATGTTTTTTTTCTGACGGATGTTGGCTCAAACTTGTCTTGCATACACACGGTCACACGGTTGTCAGAAAATCCGATCATTCTAAACGCGGTGACGTAAAACACGTACGTCGGGACTATAAACGGGGCAGTAGCCAATAGCTTTCGTCTCTTAATTTATTCTGAGCATGCGTGGCACTTTGTGCGTCGCATTTGTGTACACACGATCGGAATTTCCGACAACGGATTTTGTTGTCGGAAAATTTAATAGCCTGCTCTCAAACTTTGTGTTTGTCGGAAATTCCGATGGAAAATGTGTGATGGAGCCCACACACGGACGGAATTTCCAACAACAAGGTCCTATCACACATTTTCCGTTGCAAAATCCGACCGTGTGTACGGGGCATAAAACTGGGATGATACCATTAAAGTTCATGTGGTTATATAGTGTATATACACACACACACATATATATATATCTATATCTATATATATAGATATAGATATAGATATAGATATACCTATCTATATATATATATATATATATATATATATATATATATATATATATATATATATATATATATATATATATGTATATATATATATATATATATGTATATATATATATATATATATGTATATATATATATATATATGTATATATATATGTATATATATATATATATATATATATAGATATATATATAGATATAGATATAGATAGATAGATATAGATATAGATATAGATAGATAGATAGATAGATAGATAGATAGATAGATAGATAGATAGATAGATAGATAGATAGATAGATAGATAGATATAAATAGATATAGATATATTGCATCACTTCCAACCTTGCAAAACGAACCAGGGGGGTAAATTGGGCATACTGCAGGCGTTGCGGATTTTTTTAATAACGCGCTCCTTTTATCCCACGACTACGAAGGAGAGAAAATCAGTTTGATGAGGGAACTACCACAGGAGCATCATTAGTTAATCCGAGCTCTGCATGCGATTAATTAAGAAGTACTTGATAAATACTGTCTGCGAAATCTCTAAATCACGAGGAGAGGTAGGGATATTTGATTGGAATTGATTAATTTCTGCATGCTGAAGCCCCATTTCCCATGCAGGTCACACATCTGCGCGGCGCATGCATTTGGCGGCTCCGTAGGATTCCAAAAAAATCCTCCTCGTTGTGCGGGCAGCTAATAAACCCGAGGAGAAGATGCTTGGCGATAGTTGTTTTGTATTTATGTCATTCAAATGTTAATTAGCCAGAAACACGCAGACAAGTCTTAAGCGGTTTTGAAAAGCGTGGTGTTATATACAAATGAGGTTCTTGTTGATTTAATTATACATGAAATATGACAAACATACATCGTGGGAGACAAGATAGCAGAGGAGGTGACGGCGGAGCACTGGCGCTCCATGACACCAAATCGGAAAGTTGGAGAGATAAGATACGTGGACGCACAGCTACTGAATATTAATATATGACTTAAAGGGAATTGACTATCTTTAGAAAGTTTTTTTTTTTAAATACATACATTTAAATGTGACCAACTTCATTTAAATAATCTTAAGTGTTAATTTAAAAGAAATAATTTCGGTGATTTTGCATATATTTTCATTATTTATTAGGTCTGTGACTAAAACTAATTAAATTAAGATTAAATTAAAAAACATTTTTTTTAAATTTTATTTATGTATTCAATACATATTGCATGTCATAATTTCATGTTTACATTCCTGGCTCCAGGCTCCTTCTTTCATGATTTTCAGAAAAGCCAAATTTTAACAAAGATCAGTAGCTCAAGCTTGAGTTTACATGCACAGATATAAGGGAGAGAAGGAATCAAGGCCTCTCCCCCTTCCCTGCCTGTTTTGTTCATATGGAGCCATGTAAAGTTTCAATTATGCTCCGTAAACGCAATCGGACTTTCCGACAACAAAACTGTAGAATTTTGTTCGAAGGTTGTCGTCTCCAACTTGCCTTGCATACACACGGTCACGCAAATGTTGGGCAACAATTACGAACGTAGTGACGTACAGGTAACAACAAAGCCAGGGGAATGCCCAGGAAAAAACCCAAGACTACTTACCAACCAGCTGGCAGTAAGTAGGCTTGGGTTTTTTCCTGGGCATTCCCCAGGCTTTGTTGTTACCTGTTTTAGACTTCCAATGCCGCTTACTGCGATAGCCAGCTATAGATGAGGGCGGTGGCAAGTTTTTTGTTATCACGTAGTGACGTACAAGACGTACGGCGAGCCGATGTGATATCTCCATTCCGAACGCTAGTTTTACAAGACCCAGCGCTTCCGGCTCGTACTTGATTCCGAGCATGCGTGGACTTTTGTGCGACGGACTTTTGTACACACGATCGGAAAGTCCGACAACAAAAAATTTGTTGGCGGAAAATTTGAGAACCTGCTAGCCAACATTTGTTGGCGGAAAGTCCGACAACACATGTTCGATGGAGCGTACACATGGTCGGACTTTCCGCCAACGAGCTCACATCCAACATTTGTTGTCGGAAAATCCGATCGTGTGTACGTGGGCATTAGGGAGACACAGGGGGATGATTTATTAGAGGCAAATAGATGGTGAGCTTTGCAAAAGAACTTACATTCTACAAAGTGCAGTTGTTCTAGAGGCCGGGGTCTGGAGCGGGCCTCCAGCTGTTGCGAAGCTACAAATCCCATCATGCCTCGGCCTGTGGGAGTCATGCTTGCAACTGTCAGCCTTGCAATGCCTCATGGCCACAGCTGGAGGGCCACCAGCTGGAGACCCCTGTTCTAGAGCTTAGTAAATGTGGGGAAGCTCTGTTAACTTCCAGCATCCAATAATGTGCAAGCAAAAATGCTGTATTTTTTACAAATGTACCTTGCATGTGATTGTGTATTTCCCCTTCTCGAATAATTCTTCTCCCTTGCTGCCACTCAAATTCTCCCTCCCAACACAAATCCCTCCCCCCCCCCAATCTCCTTGCGACACCCCCCTACCTCATATGATACCACCAAGCCAAGTGCAGCTCCTGCCAACCCCTTTGTCCCAGCTCTGGTGGCTACATCCATTCTCCATGGTCCCACCATATGTAGGAACGTAACCACCCTCACTTGCTTGCTCCCCAGATGGACTATGGGATTTTTGGGGTACATAGAGCAGTGCACATGACCACAACTCAAAGTCCATCGCTTGTTCCAAACAAACAGAAGTTAGGGGGGAAATAAAGAAGTACGGGACTTTGTGGAGGACATTACAAGGAGACAGAAAAACACAGTAAGGAACCGTTTTCTTGAAAAATAGATTACAAGGCCATCAAATAGTGGATGTGGATGGATTATTTTTGGAGAATAAGGATATTGTTTATTGTCACTTAAAATGACCATTTTATTTCTCTTTATAGAACAGTCAAAAAGTTGCTCTGGTGGTCAAAATGTCCTAAGACTCGGCTCTGTAGCAGAAGATTCTTACCTTCATGGTTTTACAACCTTGAGTGTGGGTCACTCATTGTCTTTGTTTGCAGAATGCTTGGCAAGTAAAACTATTTATATCCCATAACTGCTTGTCACAGCATCTTCACTTTCTGCCGATCTGAAGTTTGAAGAATGACCAATTGAGTTGAGGGTCAGAGCGACAATTTTATTTACTCTTGTAATAGACCTGTTTTTTTTTTTTATTTTGCCTTGGTGGCCGATCCAATTGAATATAGATTATATGGATTTCGTAGTACTTAGGTTTAGAAATACTCCTGATGGTCGTCAGGACTCCATCTTAAAGGGGAATCAGTTATTCTTTAAACCTATTTTTTCATTATTATTTTTTTTTATAGAATTAGGAAGATTAGGAGAAAAGAAGATAGAGAAAAAAATCTGATTTTAATATCTGTTTGTGACCCCCATTAGGGATATGTTTCTATTGTTTCCTGTCCGCCTTAAAGGGGAATCAGTTATCCTTCTAAACATATTTTTTTTTTACATATTTTAAATAAAATGTTGATAGAATTAAGAAGATTAGGGGAAAAGAAGATAGGGGAAAAAAAATCTGATTTTAATATCTGTTTGTGATCCCATTAGGGATATTTTTCTATTATTTCCCATCCGCCTTAAAGGGAAATCCGTTATTCTTTTAAACCTATTTTTTTAAAATTATTATTATTGTTTTTTTTTAATAGAATTAGAAAGATTAGGAGAAAAGAAGATAGGGAAAAAAATGATTTTAATATCTGTTTGTGACCCCCATTAGAGATATTTTTCTATTACTTCCTGTCCGCCTTAAAGGGGAATCAGTTATCCTTTTAAACATTTTTTTTTTTTTTTTACATTTTTTAAATAAAATATTGATAGAATTAGAAAGATTAGGAGAAAAGAAGATAGAGAAAAAAATCTGATTTAATATCTATTTGTGACCCCATTAGGGATATGTTTCTATTGTTTCCTGTCCGCCTTAAAGGGGAATCAGTTATCCTTCTAAACATATTTTTTTTTACATATTTTAAATAAAATGTTGATTGAATTAGCAAGATTAGGGGAAAAGAAGATAGGGGGAAAAAAAATCAGATTTTAATATCTGTTTGTGATCCCATTAGGGATATTTTTCTATTATTTCCCGTTCGCCTTAAAGGGGAATCAGTTATTCTTTTAAACCTATTTTTTTTAAATTATTATTATTGTTTTTTTTTAATAGAATTAGAAAGATTAGGAGAAAAGAAGATAGGGAAAAAAATGATTTTAATATCTGTTTGTGACCCCATTAGGGATATTTTTCTATTATTTCCTGTCCGCCTTAAAGGGGAATCAGTTATCCTTCTAAACATTTTTTTTTTTTACATTTTTTAAATAAAATTTTGATAGAATTAGAAAGATTAGGAGAAAAGAAGATAGAGAAAAAAAATCAGATTTAATATCTATTTGTGACCCCATTAGGGATATGTTTCTATTATTTCCTGTCCGCCTTAAAGGGGAATCAGTTATCCTTCTAAACATATTTTTTTTTTACATTTTTTAAATAAAATTTTGATAGAATTAGGAAAATTAGGAGAAAGAAGATAGAGAAAAAAACCTGATTTTAATATCTGTTTGTGACCCCCATTAGGGATATGTTTCTATTATTTCCTGTCCGCCTTAATGGGAAATCAGTTATTCTTTTACACCTTTTTTTTTTTTTTTTTAATTATTATTATTGGGTTTTTTTAAATAGAATTAAGAAGATTATGAGAAAAGAAGTCCCTCTTTCCTCCTCAGCTGAAGGTTACCCTACAGGCAATACAGGTGACTAGACCTTTGCCTTCTCTCTGGCTTTCCTGTTAGGGCCAGATAGGGATTTAGGTTAAAATTACGAGTGATGAAAGCACTGCTTCAAGAATTACCTGCAAGTGCTGACTAACACCATACAGTGGATGTAAACTCTTCCATATACCCAGTAAGGAGACTGATACACAGAGATGAAACAAACTCTCGTACATAAGTTGTATCTGTTTATCTGCAGCTCTATCCCCTCTAAAGCCTTTCAAAGTGCAGAATTCACACAGCCTTTCTAAGCTCCAGAAGGCATACATCACACACTGCACAGTATAGAACAGGAAGCTGAGTGTAAACAAGCAGCTGTACCTCGGAAAGGAGCGCACAATGACCGGCCATCGCCAGTGCGCATGTTCAGAAACGAGTCCAGTGACGTCATCGTGCCTGACACTGCGCTCAAAGCCGCGCCGCGTTCCAGAGTTTATGTTCAGGACGGGGAGCACAGGTGAGAGGGGAGGGGGCACTGCACCTGCTGGGGGGGGGAGCGGGGACTTGTAGAGGAACCATTACTGTAGCAGAACATGTGTGGTCTCCTCCCGGGATCGGACATATGGTGGGGTGAGCGGAGTTCTGTCCTCCGGGCTTCCTAGTTTTCCTAATGATTGCATTGACTTTGCGATTCCAATCAGTGTATATTATGGGATGTCTGGTTGTAGTTATTCCTGGACAGTGGCGGCTGGTGCTCAATATTTGGGGGGGGGCAAACAAACCTGCCCCCCCTCACTCACACAACCGCCACCACCCTACCCCCCCATGGGAGGTGGACAGGAAGTCGTCAATCAGATGGTGGGTCGTGATCGGAGGGGGTGCGGGGTCCTGGAAGCTGCCCCTAGCTCCCTCACTTGCACAACTGCCACCACCCTACCCCCCCACGGGAGATGGACAGGAAGTTGGCGATTGGATGGTGGGTCGTGATCGGAGGTGAGGTAGTGCCGGGTTCTTGAAGCTGCACCTAGCCCCCTCACTTGAACTACCACAACCCCCTGCCCGGACAGATCGGACGGGAAGATGGCCTTACCTTAGAAGGTGGTGCTGGATCCATCTAATGGGCTAACGGAAGCTGCCCCTCCACATGCTGCAGCTTGCCGAGGGAAGGGCCGGGCTGTTGCTTCTCCTCTCGGCTGAACAGGAAGTGGGTCCTGGAACCCGACTGGCCGGGAGTCCTAAGACTCCCTGGCCAATTGGGTCTCAGGACCCGCTTCCTGATTGGCCAGGAGGAGAAGCAGGAAGACATTAGCGATTATTCATTCGCTAATGTCACACAACTGGGTGAGCTCAGGGCTCTGTGCCCCAAGCCCACCCTTTTTTTTAGCCAATTAGAGCCTCAGGCTCGATTCATGTGCTTCAAAAAAGAAAAAGAAAGGAGGAGAACGCAGACAGAAATCACATTCGGTTCTTGGGTTTGAGGCAAGCACACACTACAAAGTTATACTTTGTTCATTTTTCATTTCAGAGATTTACAACCACCTTGGCACTGGATATCATTTTTGAGGAGGAAGTTATTTTTGTAGCTGGGGATTTTTATGAAGCACACCAAAAGATAGGTGTGATGAAAACCTGGTAGGAACTTATTAAAATAAAAAAGCCTAAAAAAAAAACCACGTCAATTAATCTTGTGCTAAAAGCCATGAAAGTGCTACAGAGGTGATGCATTTGGTGACTTTGTGGATAATTAAAAGATTATGAGCTTTGCCGACGCCATAGAATCCTTCAATAACACATAATACACAGCATGTAGCTGCTGTATAAATTATATATGAGTTTTGGAGAAATATTGTTGCGCTGAGATACAGAAAAAAAAAATGAAGAAGACAGAATTATGCCAAGTTAACCTTTTTATATGGGACGAAATCCGGAAAAATAACCAGTAAAAAAATATATATATATATTTGAATGGGCTGGTAATGCAGCAGGATGAAAGCAAGGAAGGAAGGAAGGGAGGGTGGGAGGGAGGGAGGGAGGGAGAAAGGAAGGAGGAAGGAAGGAAGGAAGGAAGGAAGGAAGGAAGGAAGGAAGGAAGGAAGGAAGGAAGGAAGGAAGAAAAGAGTCGACGATAAACTAAAACAAACTGGTATTTTGTGTTCTACTCTTTCACATATTTTACTAAGCAATACAAAATTCTATAAATTATAACAAGGAAGAAAGGAAGGAAGGAAGGAGAAAGAGAAAAAGGAATAAAGGAAAAAAAAGAGTTGAGAATAGACTACAACATTTTTTTTAAGGAAATGGTGAGAGTTTATAAAAGGAAGGAAGGAAGGAATTAATTGGGGATAGACTGCTACATTTTTTCTATGGGAAATTGTATTTAATTTCCTCTTTATTTCATTCAATATAAAACAATATAACAATTCTATAAAAAAAGGGTGCGCCCTGAGCCCACCTAGTTGTGTGACAATAGCAAATGAATATTCGCTATTGTCACACTGATTCTCCTCCCGGCCAATCAGGAAGCGGGTCCTGAGACCCGTTTCCCATTTGGCCGAAAGGAGAAGCTACCCTATTGGTCTAGGAGGAGGGAGGAGACACATGGCCGCCGTGATGCCGAGGAGGAGACACGGGGGAAGCCGTCACCCGGAGGGAAGCGCTGCCCAGGCCCATAGATGGGGTAAGTGAGGGGCTGGTAGAGAGGAAGAAAGAAAGAAAGAAAGAAAGAAAGAAAGAAAGAAAGAAAGAAAGAAAGAAAGAAAGAAAGAAAGAAAGAAAGAAAGAAAGAAAGAAAGAAAGAAAGGGGGAAAGATAGAAAGGGGGAAAGATGGAAATAAAGAAAGGGGGAAAGATGGAAAGAAAGAAAGAAAGAAAGAAAGAAAGAAAGAAAGAAAGAAAGAAAGAAAGAAAGAAAGAAAGAAAGAGGGAGAAAGAAAGAAAAGTTTTATTAAATCACATTTCTACCAAGAATGAAGGAATTAAACCGCCATCAGGAGTTAAATACAGGCAATGAAGGAGGGAAAGAGTAAATGAAGAAAATAAATAACTTTTACTCCTTCGTAGTAATAACAGAAGAAGAAGAAAAAGAAGAGAATATATTTTGTTTTTTTTGTACTCTTTCCAAAATCTGCCTTTAAGCTGGTAGATGTAAGCCATGCTTGCATTGCAAAATTGCTTGTGGTGTTGTCTCTACTGATTTCAACTCAGAGTTCGCCTAATTAAAAGAAGAAAAAAAAAGATCAAGTGGCTTCAGAAAATCCAAATTGCTTATCTTGCAAATGTGCTTTTTCTTAGAAATCTGTTAGAATAGATGTAAACCCTGAATGACATTTAGTTTGCTAAAGCACTATGTATCAAAATTTCCATTTTGCTTTAAAAAGATGATTGTTTTAACTTTTTTTTCATCTGTTGCTGCATCTCAGTGCTGGCGATCAATGTTTAAGACCAATCAAAAGCCCGGCTGACAATGCGGGAGAAAGGTTAGGAGATATTGACGGCGTTAAAACTGCAGATTTAAAGATATAGAAAATAACTTTTGATACTTGTGAAACTTATAAGACATTTTAGTGATCAGGTTCACATAGTTTAAAGGGAGCATTCAAGACTCAACGGTGGGTGCATTCTCGAAGTCCCACCCTCTTATTTTACCCACTTGATGTCTGCACGCCATATATAAATGGTGGGGACTTCTTGTCATTATTTTCAGCCTTCCTTCATCTTCTCTATACTTATTTCTTTCTTCCTTCCTCAACTTTTTTGTATTTTAATTTATGTAAATATAATTTTTTTTCTTTACACTTTTTTTTTTTTTTTTTTTTTTAGCGCTACCCCTGAAGGATCCGTTGGTTATTATGGGCTCTTGGTTCTTAGCCTCGATCCCCTCAAGAGCCTCTGCCCCTCTGACACACCAGGTTAGGAGAGCAAAAGCAAACACAATGGAAAACGGCAAATCATTTCTGTTTCCCAATATCACGGTTATCTTAAGAAACCAGACACCAAACGATTGAAAAGGGAAAACTTAACATATTAGTCTCTCAGAGATTTGACAACCCCTTCAAGTACAAGCAAAATAATTTTGGGGTAGCACATTGAACACCAGCACACTGAATGGCTTACAAAAAGAAAACTAGGCATAAGAAGCGTAGGACAACTGAGTCAGCAGGAACAGTAGCAATGCCACCCCAGGATGCAAAAAGAGGCAATAGTAAGACACAGTTTAACAATAACAGGGCTAAACTGCTGGTATACACTAATGGTGGCTGTGCTAGGCCTTGACCAACTGGTTACACTTAGTCACATTTTAAACAACATAAACAGTGTAGAAGTTTCAGGGGGACTTGTAAGATTGATGTGGGGGGGGGGCTAGGCAGTCTCTAAGGTTGATCTTCTGCCGGCTAACGTTGGGGCCCCTTTTGAAGAGCGTTCGTACACTTTTGATAGTCCTGAAACCAACATGCCTTTAACTGGTAGGGTTGCAATGTAGACTGTGATATGAGACACAAATTGGACCAGAGGTGGTGATGATGCAGTTCAAGGCAGCAATGGTCCTGCAGAGATATTGAAGGCGATAATATAGAGAATGGAGGAGTGCAGAGAGTACTACAGACATCCTACTCTCAGCAACTTGGATTCTGTTGACAGTACAAAGCGGACCCGAAACCCTTTCATTGACTTCAGACTTTTAGTGGTGGAAAGGGGCCCTTCGGTCGTGTCCTGGTGGGGCTGCAGCTCACACCAGGGGTGGCGGACACTGATCGGTTGGTAAGGTAGATGAGTCTGGCAGCAGCATATATGATGGGCTGAATAGGGGATAGCCTATGGAAAGGTAGGCCAATGAGAAGCGAGTTGCAATAGTCAAGGCGCGAGATAACCAGGGAGTGAATATGGCGCACCAGACCAGACAGTTTTTTCTTCTAAAATATCAAATTATTCCTTTACACTCGAAAAATGTTTGTCAGCTATAATGATGCTGCTGCGTTTAACAGTGAATGTGTCCCTGTACACTTTGTTACATTTTTATCTGGATATTAATTTCACACTTTTATGAAAAGGAAGCTTCTGGTTCGTACTCTTCCAAGAATAGAAAGAAGACCAATTAGCTTGAGGGAATATGCAAGGAAAAAGAAAAAAACTGCCATGAACAGCTAACCTTTCAAATATCCCGGCGTTAACCAAGATTTTAATTGATGTAACAGCAGGAAAACTAAGCATAGTTAGCGGCGACTTTTCTTGAAGTTTTAATATTTCAGTTAGCCTTGTTGGGTGCAAAGAATGACTCATTGGCTGTAGAGACCGGTATTACACTAATGCCGCATACACACGAACGGTTTTCTCGTCGGAAAAAGATATGATGGCTTTTCCGACCGGATTCCGCTCAAGTTTGCCTTGCATACACACGGTCACGCAAAAGTTCGCTAAAAGTACGACTGTCAAGAATGCGGTGACGTACAACACTACGACGAGCCAAGAAAATGAAGTTCAATGCTTCCGAGCATGCGTCGAATTGTTTCCGAGCATGCATAGGGATTTTGCGCGTCGGAATCGCCACAGACGATCGCATTTTCGGATAGGAACTTTTCCCGACCGGAAAATTAAGAGCATGCTCTCAATCTTTTGCTGGCTGGAGTTTGGCCAGCAAAAGACCGCTGGAGCATGCACACGGTCGCATTTTTCAACGAGAAACTCTCATCGGTCTTTTGTGGGCCGAAATTCCGATCGTGTGTACACGGCATAAGTTTCTAATAGAGATCTTCGAGCCCTTTGCTTGTGCTGTGTCAGCCGTGATTCAGCTACTGCTAAAAGGCTATGGCACAATGGTTTTCAACGGCTATACCAAGAAGCCATGATAGCGGGAAGGATGCTAGAAAGATTATGCTAATCTAGTAAAAAGAAAAAGCCAGTTATTAGGAAATACATAATAATGGACAGCACTGATTGGACGAGGGGACGCTGAGAATCAGGGGTTGTGTAACAATAGCATGTACTGGAAAGATGAAAAGATAGTTCTTCTAATGGCGCGTACACACGAGCGGACTTTACGGCGGACTTTGCCCGGCGGACTGGATTTCGTCGGACAATTCGATGTGTGTGGGCTCCAGCGGACTTTGTTTTCTCAAAAGTTGGACGGACTTAGATTTGAAACTTGTTTAAAATTTATCCGTTGAAATCGAGTCCGGTCGAAAAGTCCGCCGTCTGTATGCTAGTTCGACGGACTAAAAAGCCACGCTAGGGCAGCTATTGGCTACTGGCTATGAACTTCCTTATTTTAGTCCGGTCGTACGTCATCACGTACGAATTCGACGGACTTTGGTAGATTGTGTGTAGGCAAGTCCGTTCATTCAGAAAGTCCGTCGTAAAGTACGTAGAAAAATCCGCCGGGCAAAGTCCGCCGTAAAGTCCGCTCGTGTGTACGCGGCATTAGTCTACAGCAGCCATTCTCAATCTGGGTTCCTTGGAACCCTATAGGTTCCACCAGAGGTTGCTTGGGTTTGATTGAGCAATGGCTAACTGACCTCTATATGATGGTACTTGTATAGTTCCAGGGCTAATGCCACTTGGCAGAGGCAGCTGCATGACACTAATGATCGCTTTAGCTGTCTGTAAGGGCACAAGCGGTGGAGTGTTTTAAGGTGGAATTAAGGAATTAAGGTGGAAGCCTTTTTTGAACACTAAAATGACACTACTCTCTAGATATATAACACACCCTCGCTCTTGTGACTGTACTTTCTTGATCGAGGTCATAATGGTTATTTAATGTATTCTAGGTATATGTATTTTTAGGCGCTTCACTTTTATACCTGTCTGCAAGGGTGGCATTCTTTCCACTAACCGCCAATGTAAGGTGCATATTCTAGCTTCCCCCATTAAATTGGTTTTAGCAAGGGTTCCGCAAGACCAGAAAAGTATTTTAAGGGTTCCTCTGGGTAAAAAAAGGTTCAGAAAGGTCTACAAATTTGCTTCAGCCATTCATACTTGACATGAGGGTTTTCAGTCATTTTTTAAGCGTTGTGCCTTTTTTTTGTGTGAACTTTCAGCAGTGTTTTTCATGTGTTTGTGTTTTGGCCAATGGAAGGCAGTATCATCTGTGACATCATACGTCATCATAATGTTATCTGCTTGCAGCTTTTTCTGTGTGGTTGTGGTATCAAAGCTCTGGAGACATGTTTGCTGAGCCAATTTCTTGCAAGAGACTCTGCTGCTTGACACAGTTCTTGAAATGGACATTACAGGGATCATATGGGGCCCTCACCAAGCCTATGAATATCCCCACATGGACATTCCGGAATTTTTCATTTGTTCACAGGCTTGATAGATTGCTAGAAGGATGAGACATAATGCTAGGCACAAAATCCCTTGAAAAACAATGCATGTTTTTAAGCCCTCCCATTGAATACTATTGCGCCCAAAAGGCGCAATTCTGCCTACATAGAAATCTCATGTACTTTTTTGTGGGACAAGCGGCAGCACAACACTCAGGTATAAATGGGCACCATTGATTATAAAAGGAATTCTCATGATAAACATTGCTGCAGTTCAGGAAATGCTAGGTGTGAATGAAGACTAAAAGTGCTTAGAACAGCCAGGGTTCCTCCAGAGGTCAATAGGGGTTCTTTGAACTGTGGTTGATTGACTTCCCTTTTGATGGTGCCTTTATGGTTCCAGAGTTAACGCCATTTGGCAGAGTCAATAGTATGAAGTCTATGGTCATTTTATGGAGTGCTGACCACCATCATACAGGGTGCTTGCAGTGACCTCTTATGATTTAGTTTCAGAAGGGGTTCCCTGAGACCTGAAAATTCTTTCAATGGTTCCTCTCGGGCAGTCTTCCTCGACTCCTGTCCTCGGGACCCACTAACAGGCCAGATTTTAAGTATTACCTTGGGGAGATGCAGACTAGAATACTGCAATCACTGAGCAGCAAATGATATCACCTGTGATGTATTTCCGTTATTTTGCAAACCTGGTCTGTTAGTGGGCCCCGAGGACAGGAGTTGAGAACCACTGCTATAGGGTGAAAAGGTTGAGAAATGCTCAAAGACAAAATGCTAGGCACACAAGCACCTGACAAACAGTGCATGTTTTCAAACCCTCCCATTAAAGACTATTGGGCCCAAAAGGTGCAATTCTGCCTACATAGAAAGCTCATGTACTTTTGCGTGGGACAAGTGGCAGCACAAGGCTCAGGTATAAATGGGTACTGTTGATTAATAAAGGAGCCCTCATGATGAACATTGCTGCACTTCAGGAAATGCTATGTGTGAATGAAGACTAATGCCGCGTACACACGGTCGGACTTTCCGGCATACTTGGTCCGGCGGACCAGAGTGTGCCGGACAATCCGCCCGTGTGTGGGCGCCGGCTGACTTTTCCGGCGGACTTTTTCCCAAAAGCCCGCCGGACCTAGATTTGAAACAAGTTTTAAATCTTTCCGTCGGACTCAGTTTCGGGCGGAAAGTCCGCTCGTGTGTGTGCTGGTCCGACGGAAAGCCCGCCCGTGTGTATGCTGGTCCGACGGACCAGATACGACACGAGGGCAGGGTATTGCATCTCGCGCTCGCTGCAATAGGAAAAACACATTTTCCTATTGCAGTGAGCGCGGAGCATACCAGGCCCTTAGGTCTGGTATGGATTATAAAGGGAAGCCCCTACGCCGAAAAAACGGCGTGGGGTCCCCCCTAAAATCCATATCAGACCCCGATCCGAGCACGCAGCCTGGCCGGTCAGGAAAGGGGGTGGGGACGAGCGAGCGCCCCCCCCCCCTCCTGAACCGTACCAGGCCGCATGCCCTCAACATGGGGGGTGGGTGCTTTGGGGGAGGGGGGCGCCCTGTGGGCCCCCCCCCCCAAAGCACCTTGTCCCTGGGTGATGTTGACCACGCCCCCTATAACATCACAGTCCCAGCATGCCCAGGGACTGTGACATCAAAAGGGGGCGGGGTCTCCGCCTATATAAGTCACAACGCAGCCCTCGGAGAGCAGTCCAGCCGGAGAGAGCGTCGTGTCAACATCTGGAGAAGAGAAGAGAAGAAGCCCAGCAGCCCAGAAGCTCAGAAGTCCGGACCTCTGCTGGCAAGAGAGCTACCTGAAGACAGCAGAGGAGCCGGCCGAAGAACTGGAACACCGGGAGAAGAGAGCGGAGAAGAACCAACCAGACGCCGGGAGAAGATGAAGCGGAGGGACCCCCGAAGCCGGAAGAAGACCCCCGAAGCCGGAGGAAGATCCCCCCCCCCGGAGCTGTTTAATAAAATATTTTAAAAACCTGTGTAGTGTGTTTTATTACTTACACTTTTCCCTAGGTGAATGGGTAGGGGTACCATGTACCCCATACTCATTCACATAGGGTGGGGTGCCGGGATCTGGGGGCCCCCTTATTAAAGGGGGCTCCAGATTCCGATAAGCCCCCCGCCCGCAGACCCCGACAACCAACGGCCAGGGTTGTCGGGAAGAGGCCCTTGTCCTCATCAACATGGGGACAAGGTGCTTTGGGGTGGGGGGGGCCCCGCAGGGCGCCCCCCTCCCCCAAAGCACCCACCCCCCATGTTGAGGGCATGCGGCCTGGTACGGTTCAGGAGGGGGGGCGCTCGCTCGTCCCCACCCCCTTTCCTGACCGGCCAGGCTGGGTGCTCGGATCGGGGTCTGGTATGGATTTCAGGGGGGACCCCACGCCGTTTTTTCGGCGTAGGGGCTTCCCTTTATAATCCATACCAGACCTAAGGGCCTGGTATGCCCTGCAACGGGGCTCGCAAGGTGTCAATCTCGGCGATAAAAGCAGCAAGATTGACATCCTTTGCTAGTCCCGTCGCACCTGAGTCACGTTCAAAATGAACGGACTTGTCCGTGTGTGGGCAAGTCCGTTCATTCTAAAAGTCCGCCGGCGCAAGTCCGCCCGTTTTAAAGTCCGGCGCACCTGGCGGACAAAGTCCATCGGAAAGTGTGCCGGACCAAGTAGGATAGAAAGTCCGACCGTGTGTACGCGGCATAACAGTACTTAGAGCAGCCAGGGTTCCTCCAGAGGTCACTAGGGGTTCTTTGAACTGTGGTTGATTGACCTCCCTTGTGATGGTGCCTTTATAGTTCCAGAGCTAACGCCATTTGGCAGAATCAATAGACTGAAGTCTGTGGTCATTTTATGGAATTCTGACCGCCATCATACAGGGCTTTTGCCCTGACCTCCTATGAATTCGTTTCAGCAGGGATTCTCTGAGACCTGAAAATTCTTTAAAGAGTTTCTCTAGGGATAAAAAGGTTGAAAAAGGCTGGCATAAAGTAATAGGGTGAAGAGTAAAGCCTCGTACACACGATCAGATTTTCCGACGGGAAATGTGTGATGACAGGCTGTGGGCGGAAAATCCAGCCGTCTGTACGCTCCATCGGATTTTCCGTGGACAAATGTTGGATAGCAGGTTTTAAAATTTTCTGCGGACAAATGTCTGTTGGATTTTCCGATCGTGTGTACACAAGTCCGTTGGACAAAAGTCCAAAGTACAAACATGCATGCTCGGAAGCAAGGACGAGCCGGAAGCGGTCGGTCTCGTAAACTAGCGTTCGTAATGGAGAATTAACATTCATGACGCAGCATATTATGAAATCTGGAAATGCAGCACACAATTCTTTTCTTCTTTAATGGGATAATAATGAAGCTGCTTTGCTGGTGATACTGATGGAGTTATTGCAAATGAATTTTCAAAGGCTTTTTTTTTTCTAGTGATATCAAGAATAATATTATTATGCTTTTTTTTTTTTTTTTTTTTGGGCAAGTTACCACAACACCATTATCCCGTAGTTTTTAGTATCAAAAATACAACTATGTTGGTGTCCCCAGTTAATTTTACATTGTATTTTTTTAAATGTAACTGCCTACTCCCAAACTGTCATTTGAAGTAAAACACATAGCTAAGTATTATTCTACACATTTTTTTTTATTGTGCATTAAAAAAAGAAAACATATAAAATTAGACATACTATCTGCCAATAGAACTTAAACAAAAAGTGCATTCTATGCATCCAAAAATATAGAAAATATACCAAATCAAATCATTATTATTCAACCAAAAAATTAAATAAAAGCCTTATGCATGTGTCCTGCTTCTTAATATAGGGGGTCAGCAATGCCAAGAGTTGGTGAAATCAGGGGTCTGTCATCCGGAGATAATTCCGAAAATCATCCGGATTATTCTCCTGGAGCTCCCGCAGCAAAGGCATATGGCATAATTGGTCACGATTAATAAAGCAACCAATTTTTGGTCCAAGAAATCCTCCTCCTCCTGTTCCTGAACTGGACTTGGGTCAAAGCAATAACTCCAAGGCCAATAATAAATAACACGTTATCTCCTCCGATTCCGCAACATGGCTGGTTGACGAACGGCCGTTCAGAAACGAACTGAAAAGCACAAAATGAAAAGCGCGAACTGAAAAGAGCTAAATGAAAAGCGCGAAATGAAAAGCACAAATCAACACTGGTCAAACTTCTACTAACACGAAATTAGCAGAAGGAGCCCAAAGGGTGGCGCTAAAGAGGTGAAAAACCACGTAGTACGTCACTACGTTCGGGATCATTGACCAACAATTGTGTGCCGTTTGTATGCAAGACACGTTTGGTCCAACGCCATTCGGATAAAAGACCACAGTTTTGTTGGCCAACAATCCGATCGCATGTACGAGGCTTAAAAGTCCAATTTGTGGTTTAAAAAATATTGGCATGGTGCTTTTGGATTTACAGTATGTAGTTACTCCAACAATTTGGACCCCCTCCTGCCAAACTGCATAACCAGGCAGGTGACACTACCACTACTTTCCATTTCAGTTTTCGGTGTGACTTGCCTACTCATCAGACAATGATCAGATGAGCAAAGCTGAATACTGAGATATTAGTGTTTCCATTCCTCTCATACATTGTAACAAAAATGTATGAATCACAAGTGGGTTGAACAGATCTAAAATGTAAAAAAAAAAAAAAGAAAAAGAATTCAAATCTATGCAGTCTGATTCTGTAAGTGGTTTTCCTGAAGTTTTACTTTAAAGGAGACGATGAGCGGGACGTATTGATGAAATCACCTCCTTTGTAATGTATTAGAATGTCTTGGTGTTTTACATTTATGAGTGTGAGGTTCAATTCAGCTGTTGCCCTTTTTTTCCCCAGCCCTTAGAAACACAACGTCGCTGATTACATCCATGATTTCATGTTTAATTCATGACCAAGTGACACACACCAAATACATTTACACTTCTGAATGCAGGAAATGTATATCAACAGCATGGAACAGCAAGGAAAACCAGAGAAGGGTAATAGCTGCTGTGCCATGATTAATTAACATAATTTTTTTAAATTATTTATTTTATTTTATACTGTGTAACCAAATTAGCTCTTTTGTTACAAGTCAACCAAAATCTTCACTCAAGGCTAAAAAAGAAAAAAAAGAAAAAAAAAGAAAAAAAGGAGGTTAGAGCCCCCCTACCACCACCATTTGCTGGCCGGAGGATGTCCAGCATCACCTAGCCTGACTGTTCCTGGCCCGCCCCTTTCGTTCATTGGATTTCAGTTCTTTCAATCGTGGAGGCTCAGCATCATGTGTGGGTGTTATCAATGCCTAGGAATGGCCAATTTTCCAGACTGACACCCTCCCTTTAAGGCATTTTGAAATTTGAATAACTCCTCCCAAAAGCCAGCCCACTGCTCGCGGCAGGACTGGGGGCTCTTGAGGAGCGCTGAGGCAGGGTCATGTGATATTTTTAGGAAGCTATGTACAGCGCCCTGCTGGCCCATCCCACTAAATATGATCTGCCTGCATTGTTTTGAGAAGCACAGAGAGCAACAGTATTGATGGGTCTAAAATACTGGAGTCCCACTGTAAAAGGAGACAGCAGATCCATGATCTGCATTCCATGGCCGGTTTCCTTTAAAGAGACAGGAGATCCACGATCTGCATTCCATGGCCGGTTTCCTTTAAAGAGACAGGAGATCCACGATCTGCATTCCATGGCAGGTTTCACCTTCACCTAAGCCTAAAAAAAAAAAAAAAAAGAGGTTAGAGCCCCCCCACCATCATCACCACCATTTGCTGGCTGGAGGATGTCCAGCATCACCTAGCCCGACTGTCCCTGGCCCGCCCCTTTCATTCATTGGATTTCAGTTCTTTCAATCATGGAGGCTCAGCATCATATGTGGGTGTTATCAATGCCTAGGAATGGCCAATGATCTGCCTGCAATGTTATGAGAAGAACAGAGAGCTACAGTATTGATGGGTCTAAAATGCTGGAGGTCCACTGTAAAAGGAGACAGGAGATCCATGATCTGCATTCCATGGCCGGTTTCCTTTAAAGAGACAGGAGATCCATGATCTGCATTCCATGGCCGGTTTCCTTTAAAGAGACAGGAGATCCATGATCTGCATTCCATGGCCGGTTTCCTTTAAAGAGACAGGAGATCCATGATCTGCATTCCATGGCCGGTTTCCTTTAAAGAGACCGGAGATCCATGATCTGGATTTCATGGCAGGTTTCCTTTAAGGTGTATCTAAAGCCAAATATTTTTTGTAGCTTAGGGTAGGGAAGATTTAGAATCCTGGCTGTCCAAGTTCCTACAGGACGATTCACCCTCTCTTTTCATCCTAATGTCCATTGCCACCTGGAATGAAAGTGGAGGAAAGTCAAAAATTTTGTGTTGCTGCTGGAACAAAAATAGAGGGTAAATCTTCCAATGAAGACATTTGTTCTGGTGAAAATTCCTCTCCCTTTTTTGAGAAGATGTCCCACAGACAGAAAGTCAAATTGCCATCGTTTTGCAAAATAGTTCACTGCACATAAAGCTCATCCCGATGCTGAGGTCAGGAACTAAGGTCAATTAGTTAACTAGCAATTTTCAGTGAAATTTTTCCTTTAGAAATATCATTTTGCTGCAGTACTTTTCTAAAGATGGGAAAAATATGCTACTTTACAGGCAGAATAAGGGGACCCCTGGGCACGATATTTAAAGGAATATTTAATTTTTATTGTTTCACTTTAAGCATTAAAAAAAAATCACTGCTCCTGAAAAAAAACGGCCGTTTAAAAAAAGAAAAAAAATTTGCATTGATACATGTCCCCTGGGGAAGGACCCGGGTCCCCAAACACTTTTTATGGCAATAACTTGCATGTTATCGTGTCCCAAAGACTTTAATGGTGTTTGCATGTTCGCACAAAGTTTTTGTCTGTTCGCAAGTTCTGGTGCGAACCGAACCAGAGGGGGGGGGGGGTGTTTAGCTCATCCCTAGTCTACAGACAGCTAAGATGGTCATTGGCTTCACGTAGCCGGCTCTGTCAAGTGGCATAGACCCCAGAACTATGTAGGCACCATTAGATGGAGCATCAATCTGCCACAGGTCAAGAAAGCCCTAGCAACCTTTTAGGGAACCCTAGGGTTCCATAGAACCCTGGTTAAGAATGGCTGGCCTAGAGCAACCCCCAGTTTCCTAAAGGCAAGTAGTCCTACCAGTATTTGATTGCCCCCCAGGTATTAGTATTCACTGCTTTAATTCCTTGCTTTATGGCACAGGGACTGAGCAAAGGTATCAAAAAAGAGCACCTGTAGTCTTGAGGAAGATCAGCCATAGGCTGTATCACTACAAGAGAATATCCAGATGAATGTCCGGAGGCTGGTGGTGGTCTGAACAGGTGATAGTTGGTAGCGATATCCTGAACCAAATAGGCAGATCTAAGGCAACTGTGGACTTTCATGGTACGGCAAAGACTTACATAAGCTTTCGTATAAAAATATATACATTTATTTAGAAAAATCACACACAGAGTTTAAAAGGTCCTCAAGAGAAAATATACACAATACATATAAATATATCTCTGTACAGAATCTGAACAATGGAGCGTGCATTCATTCATCCACGATTGAGGGATAAGAATGACGATCAAAAGAGTTCGGACTCAACTTGTTTCGCGGGATGACTGCTTCTTCAGGAGTATATTTCCAGAGACATTATATGTCGTTATCTCTATAAGGAATAAACATAAAAATAATCAAACTCGTGAAAAAAGATACATATAGATATGGTTGTAGTTGGTTTCCATTTCTATATGTATCTCTTTTCATGAGTTTGATTATTTATATGTTTATTCCTTATAGAGATAACGACATATAATGTCTCTGGAAATATACTCCTGAAGAAGCGGTCATCCCGCGAAACATGTTGAGTCCGAACTCTTTTGACTGTCATTCTTATCCCTCATTCTTATCGTGGATGAATGAATGCACGCTCCATTGTTCAGTTTCTGTACAGAGATATATTTTTATGTATTGTGTATATTTTCTCTTGAGGACCTTTATAAACTCTGTGTGTGATTTTTCTAAATAAATTTATATATTTTTATACAAAAGTTTATGTAAGTCTTTGCCGTACCATGAAAGTCCACAGTTGCCTTAGATCTTCTGCCTATTTTTTTTTTTTTCAAATTTATAGGACGACGGTACTTTATTGTAGCTTTATCATTTAGTAGCATTAATATATGATATCCTGAACCAGTCCGAGGTCAGGGCAGGCAGCAAGTAAGCATAATCCGAATAACAATCTGTGGTCAAGGCAGGTCAAGGTAGGCAGCAATCCAGAAGAGTAGTTTGTATTCCAGCAGGGGTCAGTAGCAGGAGAATCCAATGACTAGGCTAAATGGGTAGGGACAACAAGACAAGACTGGGTAGGGAATCAGGTAGCACAAGCCCAGAGCCCTGTCCAAATAGAGCTCCACTACCAATCGAGGAGGAAAGTCAAATCCTGGAATGTGTGGCCCATAGACCAATCAATGCAGAAGCGGCTAGGATGATGGAGCTGACTCACTGCTTAGCAATGGCGACACACCTTCTGACAGCTGCCGGCTAGCCAATGAGAGCAAAGGTGACATGGTCTTTGCTGCCCAACAATTCACATGCCGGCTGGACTATAGGCAACTATGCAGTGTGTTGCATGGTAAGAGTGCGAGTGAGTCGCATGCTTCAAACCCATAGGGGTTTATTTAAAAACCATTTGTTGGATGAATGTCAAACAGATTTGTGCATACTGCCAGGCTTCTGGCTGTAATTTCTCTAATAGAGCAATCCCTATGATTGTTAGCTCCATCTAGTGGCCAAAATGCTGAATATTTTCCCTCTGAGCTATTTCAGAAAACTGTACCACATTTTGGTCACTAGATGGAGCTGTCAAATATAGGGGTTACACTATTAGAAAAATTACGGCCAGAATTCGTGCAGCATGCACGAAAGTCTGTGACATTCGTCCAACAAATGTTTTATAAATGGACTGAAGGTTGTTTCCTGACCGACCTAGCTTGTTTTGTCCTTCAGATCACAAGTCTTTAGAACACTGGCTGCTTAGGAAAAATGTTATAACATAAGTAGGCTATGGTCACTATAAGTCTTAAAAAAAAAACAAACACTTTTTCACAGACGCATTTTTAGCTAGCGTTTCCCTTTAACCACTTAACGACCACCGTACACAGATGTACAGGCAGGCAAGTGGGCGTACCTGTACATCTCTTAGAATTTGCCGCCTATCGGGCGCGCCGCGGGAGCGGGCCCGTGGGTTCCGCAAACTCGATGTTAGCCGGCGGCCCGCGATTGCGTTGAGGAGAGGCAGAACGGGGAGATGCCTATGCAAACAAGGCATTTCCCTGTTCTGCCTAGCAACATGACAGAAATCCACTGCTCCCTGTCATCGGGAGCAGTGATCTCTGTCATGTTGTAGTGAGCCCATCCCCCCACAGTTAGCACACCTCCCTAGGACACACTTAACCCCGTGATCGCCCCCTAGTGTTTAACCCCGTCCCTGCCAGTGTCATTTATACAGTAATCAGTGGCTATTTTTAGCTCTGATCGCTGTATAAATGACAATGGTCCCCAAATAGTGTCAAAAGTGTCCGATGTATCCGCCATAATGTCGCACTCCCGATTAAAAATCGCAAATCGCCGCCATTACTAGTAAAAAAAAAATAATAATAATAAAAATGCCATAAATCTATCCCCTATTTTGTAGACGCTATAACTTTTGCGCAAACTAATCAATATACACTTATTGCGATTTTTTTAACCAAAATTATGTAGAAGAATACATATCAGCCTAAACTGTGGAAGAAATTTTTTTTTAGATAATTTTTGGGGGATATTCATTATAGCAAAAAGTAAAAAATATTGCCTTTTTTTTTTTTTCAAAATTGACGCCCATTTTTTGTTTATAGCGCAAAAAATAAAAAACCACAGAGGTGATCAAATACCACCAAAATAAAGCTCTTTGTGGGAAAAAAAAGGACGTCAATTTTGTTTGGGTACAATGTTGCATGATCGCGCAATTGTCAGCTAAAGTGATGCAGTGCCGTATCCCAAAAAAATGCTCTGGTCAGGAAGGGGGTAAAATCTTCCGGGGCTGAACTGGTTAATTTGCATTACAATGGTACAAATTCCATTGAAATGACAATGCCAAGCAGAGGTTAAATTTTCGAAAATTCCGTATTTCGCCAGTGGCTGCGGAGATAGAAGAAAAACTCTTCGCTTTGCTCCCAAATTGCATAGAAAAGCCCAAAGCAAGCGCTCGCCTATATAAAGCCATGCAAATGATTAATTTAATAGGAACCAGAAAAAAAGGTGTGAAATGATATTAACAGGGAAGCAAAAGGGGTGACATTGTGGAAAGGTTCACGCTATTAAATGTCTTTTTTCCATCTCTAACGTATGAGAATATGCTGGAGGGCGTTCTTCGGGTCTCGGGTGGGAGGAGCGGCCCCCATCGCTG
This sequence comes from Lithobates septentrionalis, assembly GCA_037952835.1. NCBI lineage: Eukaryota > Metazoa > Chordata > Amphibia > Anura > Ranidae > Lithobates > Lithobates septentrionalis. The sequence goes on from JBBDGP010000364.1 coordinate 2,252,983, forward strand.
CCTTTATTATATTTAAATAATGATCTCGGTGTTTAGTGATGGAGGTGATGGGCTTCGAGGAGGCTTTCCATCATCTCCCTCGATTCACTGGAGATTGGCGTCCTCCACCATTTTACCGCGTTTGATGGAAGGATGTGCTACAGGTCATATGTGCAGAAAAAAAAATGTAAAAATATTCTGGCTTTCTCAATACTAAGAAGGTATTGTGCTTGGTGATACATCAAGGGTATCTCCCACATTCCCTTCTACAAGCTCCTTGCACCCAAAGTCCAATCATGCCTTAGAGCAGGGATCCTCAAACTACGGCCCTTCAGCTGTTGCAGAACTACACATCCCATAAGGCATTGTAAAACTCTGACATTCACAGACATGACTAGGCATGATGGGAATTGTAGTTCCTGAACACCTGGAGGGCCGCAGTTTGAAGACCCCCTGCCTTAGAGAGTGTGCACATCTAAAAAGTTTCTAGCTATGCCTTCAGTCTCTACACAGAAGACCTACCTTCACCTTTTCAACGTCAGTCTGAAGATGTCAAGGCTGACTGCAATTTAATAGAGCGATTAAACCGCAGATATCAAATGTGATCTAAAAGAAATTAAATCGAAATGTGATTTTTTTTTTTACCCTTTTTAATTTTTTTATTTATTATTTATTTATTTATTTATTTAGAACTTTACGGTTACAAGTATAGAAACATTATTTCCAAAGCATACAGAGCTAACAGATATAGAATAAACACTGTGGGCAATCAATGAAGAAGAGATTACATTATATTCTGTACATGCGCGTTAGGTCCTGTATATAAGTAGGGTTGCCGCCACGCACACTTGACACCATCTGAAACAAATACGCTTATCTTTTTCTCAACAGACCACAGGACGTTCCAGTAATCCATGTCCTTAGTCTGCTTGTCTTCAGCAAACTGTTTGCTGGCTTTCTTGTGCATCATCTTTTAGAAGAGGCTTCCTTCTGGGACGACAGCCATGCAGACCAATTTGATGCAGTGTGCGGCGTATGGTCTGAGCACTGACAGGCTGAACCCCCCACCCCTTCAACCTCTGCAGCAATGCTGGCAGCACTCTTACGTCTATTTCCCAAAGACAACCTCTGGATATGACGCTGAGCACGTCCACTCAACTTCTTTGGTAGACCATGGCGAGGCCTGTTCTGAGTGGAACCTGTCCTGTTATACCGCTATATGGTCTTGGCCACCGTGCTGCAGCTCAGTTTCAGGGTCTTGGCAATCTTCTTATAGTCTAGGCCATCTTTATGTAGAGCGACAATTCTTTTTTTTCAGATTCTTAGAAAGTTCTTTGCCATGAGGTGCCATGTTGAACTTCCAGTCACCAGTATGAGAGCGTGAGAGCAATAACACCAAATTTAACACACCTGCTCCCCATTCACACCTGAGACCTTGTAACATTAAAGAGTCACATGACACCAGGGAGGGAAAATGGCTAATTGGGCCCAAATTGGACATTTTCACTTAGGGGTGTACTCACTTTTGTTGCCAGCGGTTTAGACATTAATGGCTGTGTGTTGAGTTATTTTGAGGGGACAGCAACTTTACACTGTTATACAAGCTGTACACTCACTACTTTACATTGTAGCAAAGTGTCATTTCTTCAGCGTTGTCACATGAAAAGATAGAATAAAATATTTACAAAAATGTGAGGGGTGTACTCACTTTTGTGAGATACTGTATATTCTTCAACAGATCTATCTATCTATCTATCTATCTATCTATCTATCTATCTATCTATCTATCTATCTATCTATCTATCTATCTATCTATCTATCCCTGTCCTCAGTGGTAGTGTCATTTTTCTGGAAGGAGTTAACCAGGAGGAGATCAGTAGTTTGGCGGTGATGTCCTCCTCTGCATTGACCTCTTCTGCTGTCCAGCAGAGTTTCTGATGTCTTTAAATTATCCTGCCAGTAGAGATCACACGGTCACAGATGGAGGCAGTGACAGGAGCGCCCGGCTCAGATGTCCCCTCTGCCACCCAGCTCAGCGGCTCTCTGCTAAGTGCAGGCCATCTCCACACCTGGGCACTGTTTAATCAGAAGTCCATGAGCTGGTGTCGCCCTCAGCCCGGCAGGGTGCTGGTTGTGATTTAGCCTCTCTCTGTTTTATGGCTTTTTAAACATGTCTTTATTACCATTGCTGAACTCCTATAAATCCCCTCTACTGTTTTACATCCATGCCTGGATTCAGAGGAAGTAAAAACCTAAAAGCTTGAGCAGTCCCCTCCATACGTATTATATATAAATCTCTGGCTGCTCTATTCAGTCCTTGTATTTAAAGCTGAACTCCGGCCTTCCCTATAATCTTGCACAGTTGTATGGGCTCCCCTCCTGTACTGATATTTGCTTACTGATTTTACTGCACACTGTGAGCTTTGCACTGTAGAGATCCCCCCATAATATCAGAGCCCCCCCCCCTTCACATCAGAGACCCTTCTGTACCTCAGTGGCCCCTCATCTCATCAGAGACCCCCCACCCCCTTTCACGCCAGAATCACTCCTTAACTTTGGAGGCTCCCCATCACATCAGAGACCCCCCTATACATGAGAGCCCCCATCACATCAGAGACCCCCCTATACATGAGAGCCCCTATCACATCAGAGACCCCCCTATACATGAGAGCTCCTCATCACATCAGACTATCCCCTATACATGAGAGCTCCCATCACATCAGAGACCCCCCTATACATGAGAGCTCCTCATCACATCAGAGACACCCCTATACATGAGAGCCCCCATCACATCAGAGACCTCCCTATACATGAGAGCTCCTCATCACATCAGAGATTCTCCTGAACATGAGAGCTCCTCATCACATCAGAGACACCCCTATACATGAGAGCTCCCCATCACATCAGAGACCCCCCTATACATGAGAGCCCCCATCACATCAGAGACCCCCCTATACATGAGAGCCCCCATCACATCAGAGACACCCCTATACATGAGAGCCCCCATCACATCAGAGACACCCCTATACATGAGAGCCCCAATCACATCAGAGACACCCTATACATGAGAGCTCCTCATCACATCAGAGACACCCCTATACATGAGAGCTCCTCATCACATCAGAGACCCCCCTATACATGAGAGCCCCAATCACATCAGAGACACCCCTATACATGAGAGCCCCCATCACATCAGAGACAACCCTATACATGAGAGCTTCTCATCACATCAGAGACCCCCCTATACATGAGAGCCCCAATCACATCAGAGACCCCCCTATACATGAGAGCCCCAATCACATCAGAGACCCCCCTATACATGAGAGCCCCTATCACATCAGAGACACCCCTATACATGAGAGCCCCCATCACATTAGAGACTCCCCTATACATGAGAGCCCCAATCACATCAGAGACCCCCCTATACATGAGAGCTCCAATCACATTAGAGACTCCCCTATACATGAGAGCTCCAATCACATTAGAGACCCCCCTATACATGAGAGCCCCAATCACATCAGAGACCCCCCTATACATGAGAGCCCCAATCACATCAGAGACACCCCTATACATGAGAGCCCCCATCACATTAGAGACTCCCCTATACATGAGAGCCCCAATCACATCAGAGACCCCCCTATACATGAGAGCTCCAATCACATTAGAGACTCCCCTATACATGAGAGCTCCAATCACATTAGAGACCCCCCTATACATGAGAGCCCCAATCACATCAGAGACCCCCCTATACATGAGAGCTCCAATCACATTAGAGACCCCCCTATACATGAGAGCCCCCATCACATTAGAGACCCCCCTATACATGAGAGCCCCTATCACATTAGAGACTACCCTATACATGAGAGCCCACATCTCATTAGTTTCCTTTTTAGGCTTTCTTTCCTTTATTTTCATCTTGCGATCTGGTCAGTAAGTCTGTTGTATTTCAACAGAACAAGCATTCCTGACAATGCGGCTGTCTGCTGTGCCTCCTGTGCTCCTTCATCCAGGGTGGGGGCGCTATAATACAGGAGGGGTGTTACTGGGAAGCGCACCAGGTGAAAACAGAGGGGGGGGGGAGCATTAAAAGGTAAAACAAATGCAGCCACCACTTTAAATGACTGGTAAGCAGCAATATGTGAGATTTTTTTTGGCTTTGAGTTTAGTACCGCTTTAAGCATTAATGGTAACACTCCTGTAAAAGTGTATTTTTATTATTGTGGTTGCTTTCACATACTGTATGTGTTTAGAAAACTATAGTTTCCTTTTACGATATTTTTTTTCTTTTTTTTTTTTTATATATTTTTTCCAATTGTATTTCCCTCATTTCATCCCCTAATAACCGCACAGGTGTTCAGCTCAGCCGGACTCTGCTCCCCCCCACGAATCTCCGCTTCTGTCACTTCCACCGCCTCTTGGTCTCCAGCCCATTCCCCAGCGTGTTCCTTCTGCAATGACTTGCATTGATCTCTCAATTTCGCTGTTAATTAAGATGTATTCTGCAGGCCTGTGAAAGGCGGCACCGCAGTCCACTTGCAGCAAAACGCCGGGGTTTCATAAAGTCCCTTTTTTGCTGCTTGGTAGTCACTGTACATGTCATGCTTGCCTTGGGGGACTCGGAGGAATAGAAGCCTTCTGTGCTTCTCTTTGTGCCGAGCTTTTGAACCCGAGCCTCTGCAAACCAGAAACATCCTTCTAAAAAGCTAAAGACTGACCGGTGGTGAGCGGTGCCGGGGACGGAGCGCCCGACCCAACTAGCCGTCAGAACTCATCATGGCAGGGAGTTTATCATGGCGCCATTCTTGTTCTATGAAGTGTAAGAAGATTACAGAGGGACTAATTGTGTCTCTTGATAGTTCACAGCAGACACAACTTACAGTATACGGGGCTCAGTCTGCTCTTCTAATATGTTTTATTCCACCTTATATTATCATAACGAGCCACACAGCTATTCACTGCTTATTGGAAAATGAGGAAGAGTGTGGGGAGCTTATAATATGAAAGATTATCGGAATCAAAATAGAACATTTATCTTCTATTTAATATTGTATAGTTCTCATAGAGTCTCTTCCTTCCTTTCTCTGATTTCCCTTACTTCCTGCTCTATGAATCTCCTTCCTTCTTCTTTCCTCTTTTCTCTCTTTTTCCCCTCCTTCTTTATATCTTCCATTCATTCCTCCCTTCTTCCTTCCGTCTTCTTCTGTGTTTCTCTGTTCCCTTTCCTTCCCTATCTTGATCTCTTCTCCTCTCCCCTCCCCTCACCTCTTCTCTCTTCTCATCTTAGCTCTCCTCTCCCCTCCCCTTTCCTCTCCTCTTCTCTCTTCTCCTCTTCCCTCTCCCTCTCCCTCTCCTCTCCTCTTCCCTCCTCTCTTCTCTATTCTCCTCTTCCCTCTGCTCTCCTCTTCCCTCCCCTCTTCTCTCCGTTCCTATTTCCTCTCCTTTCCACTCCTCCCCCCTTTTTCTCTTCTCCCCTCTCCTCTTCTCTCTTCTCCTCTTCCCTCTCATCTCCTCTTCCCTCCACTAATCACTCTTCTCCTCTCCCTCTCCTTTCCTCTCTTTTCTCTTCCTTCTTCTCTTCTCTTCCCTCCCCCTCTTCTTCTCCTTTTCCGTCTCCTCTCCTCTTCCCTCCCCTAATCTATCTTCTCCTATTTCCTCTCCTTTCCACTCCTCTCCCTTTTTCTCTTCTCCGCTTCCCTCTCCTCTACCCTCCCCTCTCCTCTTCTCTCTTCTCCTCTTTCCTCTCATCTCCTCTTCCCTACACTAATCACTCTTCTCCTCTTCCCTCTCCTCTCCTCTCTTTTTCTCTTCCCTCTTCTCTCCTCTTCCCTCCCCTCTCTTCTCCTCTTCCCTCTCCTCTCCTCTTCCCTCCCCTAATCTCTCTTCTCCTATTTCCTCTCCTTTCCACTCCTCTCCCCTTTTCTCTTCTCTGCTTCCCTCTCCTCTACCCTCCCCTCTACTCTTCTCTCTTTTCCCCTTCCCTCTCATCTCCTCTTCCCTCCACTAATCACTCTTCTCATCTTCCCTCTCCTCTCTTTTTCTCTTCCCTCTTCTCTCCTCTTCCCTCACCTCTCTTCTTCTCTATCCTCTCCTCTCCACTTCCCTCCCCTCTTCTCTTCTCTTCTCTTCTTCCCACTTCCCTCCCCTCTTCTCTTCTTCCCACTTCCCTCCCCTCCCATCTTCCCTTCCCTCCCCTCTCCTCTTCCCACCCCTCCCCTCCCTCCCCCTCCCCTCTCCTCTCCACTTCCCTTTCCTCTCTGCTTCCCTCCCCTCTCCTTTTCCCTCCCCTCTCCTCTCCCCTCCCCTCTTCTCTTCTCCTCTTCCCACTTCCCTCCCCTCTTCTCTCTTCTCCTCTTCCATCTCCTCTTAACTTCCATCCCCTTTCCTCTCCTCTTCCCTCCCCTCTCCTATCCCCTCTCCACAGCCACCCTGCTGTGTTTTTGGAACAGACCTCCCAAGGAAATGTCTCTTGTCAGCCCTTTCTCCTTGTTAATGCTCTGTATATGTAGAGAGAAAGTGACACTCCGTGGTGCAAATAACGTTTATAACACCTTTATTTCCTTACAAGGGTAGTTATGCACCTACATTTGGTTAAAATCGTGTTTGCAGTTTGGAACGGGAAGTAATGAGCTTCCTCTGCATTCCACAAGTTAAAGCCGGAAGTGACGCAATGACTCTGTGGCTCCGCCCTGCCCGTTTCGTCATCAAGACGTCATCTGGAGAGGCCAACCAGGGCTGACAAGAGGCATTTCCTTGGGAGGTCTGTTCCAAAAACACAGCAGGAGGGCTGTAAAGGCGCAATACCGTTTAGAGAGGAGAGCTTTCTGGTAAGTGCACACACATAAGAAGAGCACTGAGTGGAGCACCAGCACAGCTTAACGAGCGTCTTTGCAAGGCACTGAAGGGATATTAGTCACCAGTCACTTGATATATTTGAAAGAACTTTTTCACCGATTTGTTGGCAAATTATATGGACTATTTTTTTTTTTTCTATAATTCAATTTTTATTAAATTTTTTACATTTAAGACAAGCCATACAATACTGTACAAAAAGATATGTAAAAACAAAGAAAAAAATTAAAGAGTAGACTGTATATATACACTTTTATCTTTGCTCTTCTACCCTAAATCACTTTTCTCAATTATATCGTTTATCTAATAAACCCTACAATATTTAGATGAACTATTTATTTACAGAGTTGAGGACTTGGAATTCTTTATTCACAACACTAGAAGGAATTTTGTGATTTTTTTTTTCGTTTTGTTTTTTAATTTTTTTTATTTTTTGTCTTTTTTTTCTTGATTGATTGTATCTGAACAATTGAATTTTGTACTTTGAGGATTACACTTATCAAGTTCATGGTATCATAATACACTGCACCTTATTGCAAAAGTCACTTTATATTGATGTAGCAAAGACATTTTTATGGTTTGATCTAATTTTATTTCATTATATATATATATATATATATATATATATATATATATATATATATATATATATATATATATATATATATATAAATATATATATATATATATATATATATATATATATATATATATATATATATATATATATATATATATATATATATATATATTTATTTATTTATTTTTAATTATATTGTGTCACAAGCATTTCTGCACATGTCACTTTAAGTTGATCAGAAACCACACGTCACTTATTACACTTTAGTATATCACGTGGCACTCTATTCAGTTATTCGGAGCAGTGCCATTACCACCATCAGTTATATCCCTTTTAAATTTGATTTTTTTTTACATTTTTTATTGGCTATGTTTTATAGCAGAAAGTAAAAAATATTGTTTTTTTTTTTTTTTTTTCAAAATAGTTTATTTTTTGTTTAATTTTTTTGTTTATAGTGCAAAAAATAAAAACCGCAGAGGTGATCAAATACCACCAAAAGAAAGCTCTATTTGTGGAGAAAAAAGGGCATAAATATTATTTGGGTACAGCGTCGCACGACCGCGAAATTGTCAGTTAAAGTAACGAAGTGCCGTATCGGAAAAAATGGCCTGGTCATGAAGTGGGGGTAAACCTTCTGGAGCTGAAGTGGTTAAAGTCCAGTGTACTCTGTAAATCAGGGTGGAATTTTTTTATTTTTTATTTTTTGAAGGAGAATGGACATATTTAACTTTTCCACTGACTCCGACGCGTTTTACCAAAATGGCTAAATCGTAACAGAATCTCCCTTTTTTTTTACCAAACTTTTGGGAAATGCACCCTCAGTTTAGCTTGTTCCTATGTACATGGCTGAATGTATTTTTTTTATTTAAAAAAAAAATAGCCCCTGCCCAGTCAGAACCCCCTTTATTATCTGCATGCTTATTTTCAGGTGGTCACCGAAAGTCTTGCAAGGTCAGTGGGACATCCAGGCAAATAGGATTTTAGGAACGAAGTCAGCAAAGTAAAGAAAAATATAGAAAAAAAATATATATATATAAATATATAAATATATAAATAAATAGCAAGTAAAAAGCGGGGATATATCATAATATTTTCATGTCAAAGTTAACTGTGCGAAATGAACGCTTTCAAAAAACGTACAAAGCATTCCCTTTAATCTCCGTCAGTGATCTTTGTCCAATCACGGCGTATCAGGTGATCATTTCATCACCTGTCATCGGATAACAGTCGCCTTTCAAGCCTGGTGATTGCCAGACGCTGATAATAATTTCAGACTTTTATCAGGCGCTACGCGAGCAAGGTTATCGTTGTGAGGCCTTGTCAAGAGAGGATCCAACGGGTTTTATTTATTATTTTTTGTAATTTTTTTTTTTTTTTTTGCCATGCCGCGCGCTGGAATAAAAAACGTTTAATAAACAGGAAAGGACTTCACAGAAAATGCCACCATCTGATCATGATCAATAACATTTAAACTGAGCGTGACAGACGTTATAAAGGAGGAAAGAATACATGATGGAAGCACAGGTAGGGAAGAAATTGATTATTCTGCAGAGAAAAAAAAAAAGGGTTTTCATCCTGACACTTGTACAAATAAGTGGATTTGACATTTTTAAAGTGGAATGCTGCTCTCGCTCTCTGATTGTCGACTGTGAACGTAAAGGATATTTTTTTTAATTTTTTTTTTTAAACTAAAAGCTAAAATAGACTTTGCAGCAAAATACAAGGTCTGCTTATTCCAGTCTTTCAAACAGGGTGCTGTAAAACTGTAGCTCCAAAGGTTGCTATTATTGCCTCTTTTAGATAATATAAGGTACCTTCTTCCCATTGACCACCAATGTAAAGGGCATTCTTCCCACTTACTACCAATTTAAAGAGCATTCTTCCCACTGGCCACCAATATAAGGAACGTTCTTCCCACTGATCACCAATGAAAGGAACATTCTTTCCACTGGCCACTAACTTAAAGAGCATTCTTCCAACTGGCCACAAATGTAAGGGGCATTCTTCCCACTGACCACCAATATAAGGAACATTCTTCCCACTGACCACCAATGTAAGGAACATTTTTCCCACTGATCACCAATGTAAGGAACATTCTTCCCACTGATCACCAATGTAAGGAGCATTTTTCCCACTGATCACCAATGTAAGGAACATTCTTCCCACTGACCACCAATGTAAGAAGCATTCTTCCCACTGACCACCAATCTAAGGAGCATTCTTCCAACTGGCCACCAATGTAAAGGTCATTCTTTTCACTGGCCACAAATGTAAGAAGTATTCTTCCCACTGACAACCAAAATAAGGGCCATTTTTCCCACTGACCACCAATGTAAGGAACATTCTTCCCAATGACCACCAATGTAAGGAACATTTTTCCCACTGATCACCAATGTAAGGAACATTCTTCCCACTGATCACCAATGTAAGGAGCATTCTTCCCACTGACCACCAATATAAGGCGCATTCTTCCCACTGACCACCAATCTAAGGAGCATTCTTCCAACTGGCCACCAATGTAAAGGTCATTCTTTTCACTGGCCACAAATGTAAGAAGTATTCTTCCCACTGACAACCAAAATAAGGGCCATTTTTCTCACTGACCACCAATGTAAGTTGCAATCTTTCCAACGATCACCGGTGTAATAGGGCATTCTTCCCATTGACCACCAATATAAGGGGCATTCTTCCCACTGACCACCAATGTAAGGAACATTCTTCTAACTGGATCCTTATTGTAAGAGACATTATTCCAACTGGCCACCAATGTAAGGAGTATTCTTCCCACTGACCACCAATATACTGTAAGAAGCATTCTTCCCAATGACCACCAATGTAAGGGGCATTCTTCCCAGTGACCACCAATGTAAGCAGCATTCTTCACACTGACCGTCAATGTAAAGGGTATTCTTCTCACTGGCCACCAACGTAAGGCGCATTCTTCCCAATGACCACAAGCATAAAGAGCATTCTTCCCACTGACCACTGATGTAAGGAGCATTCTTCCCACTGACCACCAATGTAAAGGGTATTCTTCTCAATGGCCACCTATGTAAGGAATATTCTTCTCACTGACCACCAATATGAGGGACATTCTTCCCACTGACCACTGAAGTAAAGGAGCATTCTTCCCACTGACCACCAACGTAAATGGCATTCTTCTCACTGGCCACCAATTTAAGGAGCATTTTTCCAGGTGGCCAGTGATGGGAAACCTTAATATGTTGTAGCTAGTAGTAGTTGGCTCATTCAACTGGACATGTTCTCTAAAGTTGCACCGTTGTAATTGCCCTTTACTTATAGAACGTTATTGCCCTACTCTTTAGTATTTACTTATTTAAAAATGAATTTATGTGAATTGATAATGTGGTTGTTATTTAAATATCTATTGGACTGAAATATTTGACAGCATGTGTATCAAAGAAAACCCACAACGTTTCACTACACTATATAGATTTGTTTATTTATATGGGTCCATTAATTGATATAGAAATTGCATTTTTTTAAGGTTATCTATTGGATTGCATTTTACTTTTCTATATATTAGACATGTGCATTCGTTTTCGTCCAAATGCATTTTCGTCCGAATTTCGGGTATTTTCACAAACGATAACGAACGTGCAGAATCCGGAAACCGAAAGATCCGACATAAACAAATGCTTTATTTTCGTTGGGACAACCTTTCTATGTATTTATAGAAGATTCAACATGACGCTGACCTTAGCGATCTGTGTCCATCGAACCTGTGGTCGAATGTGCCTAACCTTAACTCTATTAGTCCAGGATTATTCGACATAGAGAGAAAAGATTCGACATAGAGAGAAAAGATTTGACATGAAGATTCGACGAAGCAGTCGCCACGAGCGGACATTTATGGCCAAATGCTCCACCCATAGGCTATAGAAGAATTCCAATGTTGGTTGACTAGTAATAACAATAATAACAATAATACAACATTAGAATTCTACTATAGCTTGTAGGCGGAACATTCGACCGGAAATGTACGATTGCGGCGTCGTACAGTTTAGCTGCTCCATCGAATCTTCTTAGAACATTCGACAGACACCATAAGCCTTCAATGACAGATTCAACCTTAATTATTTCAGATTTTCGGACGAATGCAATTTTTAACGAAACAAAATAAATAAAAACGAATTTCGGGAGTAACTAAATAAATGTATTTTCCGGACAAAAACATAATTCCGAAACAAAATATTTCAGTGTGCACATGTCTACTATATATAATAGATCAGGAGTCTCCAAGCTTTCTAAACAAAACCAGAAAAAGATTAGCCCATGGGACTTTATATGAGGTGTCCATGTTGATCACAAGTAAATAAATAGAATAAAGTAAAAAATATATATCAAATTTATTAGAATCATTATCATACAATAGAGCTCATGCATATAGATGGCAATTCATAAGATCAGCAACATAACATAATGGTCCTTAAAACATAGCCAAAATGACATTGGTCAAAGTATAATAAATACAGATATACATGATACATCTCTAACCCGACGCGTTTCGCGAGCTCTCCTCGCATCATCAGGGGCTGATGTATATATCTGATGTCTGTAAAAACAGGTAAAAAATATATATTCAAGTATGGGTTATGATTGGACACAAATGCGAAGCCAGAGCTCATGATCCCATACTCACTTGTCAGGCAGTTGGCTCCAGGGGCCGACCCCCGGCAGGGGCGGTCGGAAAGTATCTCCCAAGGGAGCTGAAGGGACGGAGGTCAAAGCATGGAGGACCGAGGTCAGGCGTAGGGCAGGCACGGCAAAGAAATGGAAAGGAAAAGGAGAAGGCTGGACCCAGATGTCACCCAGAATCTTTGCAGAGCTTGCTCACTGGAATAAATTAAATGAGTAAAATATATATGTATATATGGAAGTAGATCTACAAACATAGATGTAGCAAAAGGTATCAAGTGGTATGCTCTGGTGCAAGGGGTGCAGAGGTGTCCAACCATAGTAGAAAGGAAGAACATGAAAGAAGGAGAGAAGAAAAGAAAAAAAGAGAGAAGAGAGAGAAAAGGGGGAAAGGAAAAAGAGGAGAGAGGGGCAAAAGTGTAGCCCCCCAGTCCTGCAGGGTGTATTCCAAATAAAAAATGTATAAATGTCTCTTTTTTTCTTTTCTTCTCTCCTTCTTTCTTGTTCTTCCTTTCTACTATGGTTGGACACCTCTGCACCCCTTGCACCAGCGCATACCACTTGATACCTTTTGCTACATCTATTTTTGTAGATCTACTTCCATATATACATATATATTTTACTCATTTAATTTATTCCAGTGAGCAAGCTCTGCAAAGATTCTGGGTGACATCTGGGTCCAGCCTTCTCCTTTTCCTTTCCATTTCTTTGCCGTGCCTGCCCTACGCCTGACCTCGGTCCTCCATGCTTTGACCTCCGTCCCTTCAGCTCCCTTGGGAGATACTTTCCGACCGCCCCTGCCGGGGGTCGGCCCCTGGAGCCAACTGCCTGACAAGTGAGTATGGGATCATGAGCTCTGGCTTCGCATTTGTGTCCAATCATAACCCATACTTGAATATATATTTTTTACCTGTTTTTACAGACATCAGATATATACATCAGCCCCTGATGATGCGAGGAGAGCTCGCGAAACGCGTCGGGTTAGAGATGTATCATGTATATCTGTATTTATTATACTTTGACCAATGTCATTTTGGCTATGTTTTAAGGACCATTATGTTATGTTGCTGATCTTATGATCTATCTATATCCATCTATATGCATGAGCTCTATTGTATGATAATGATTCTAATAAATTTGATATATATTTTTTACTTTATTCTATTTATTTACTTGTGATCAACATGGACACCTCATATAAAGTCCCATGGGCTAATCTTTTTCTGGTTTTGTGCATTATAGGGATGGAGGTGCCTCGTGTCAGGGAGCAATATTCAGCCTTTCTCTTTTTTCTAGCTTTCTAAACAAAGGGTCAATTTACTGTCCTTCAGGCTTTAGGGAGTCCAGACTAGGGCCAGTGGAAGTAGAAGATGTCCTGGCGTCCAGTGGGGGGGGGGGGGGTAAACAATGATCTATTTTTGGTGTCAGTGGGAGGACTAGTGCCTTATTGTTGATGTCAGTGGAGTGCCCCATTGTTGGTGTCATTTGGAGGAATAGTGCCCCGTAATTGGTGTCAATGTAAAGAATTGTGCCCCATCATTGGTAGCAGTGGGAGAAATTGTGCCCTGTGGTTGGTATCAATGGAAGGAACTTTGGCCTATTGTTGGTGTCAATGGAAAGAATTGTGTCCCATGGATGGTGTCAATGGAAGGACTTGTGCCCCATCGATGGTGTCAGTGGAAGGACTTGTGCCCCATCGATGGTGTCAGTGGAAGGACTTGTGCCCCATCGATGGTGTCAGTGGGAGTTATTGTGTCCTTTTGATGGTACCAGTAGGAGGAATAGTGCCACATTGCTGGTGTCAGTGGCATGAATTATTCCTCAGTGTTGGTGTCATGGATGTGGAGGATGGAATAGAGCCCCATGGGCCAGATAATGGCAAGCAGTGGACCGCATCAGAGCCCTGGGCTGCAGTTTGGAGACCACTGCAGTAGATGAATGCCTTTATAAAAGTCTCTATTTATTAGTATAGGAATTCTTTTTTTTAAGTTACTGTATCTATTGAATTGCACTGGAATTATTTTATATATACTTTAGGTAAATTATTTTTTATTTTTTTTTATTTTAACATGATCATACATTATTATACTTGTAATTATACATCATTTATTTATTTATATTGCAAATGGTGGTCAAAGTCTTTATGGGTTCTGTATACACTGTAAACCTTGGAAGCTTCCTATACACATCCTGTTGCAACCTCTGGTGTGCATTCAAGCATTATGGAGTTAATTTCTAAGCCGAGTAAATGTATCTGGTCAAACGGTTCTTGCTGGTCACTTCAGTCCTAACATGAAGATAAAGGGGATTTGTTAGCAAACGGCATGTTAATCAATAGGTGGACTGACAATCAATCAATATTTACTGTACATATTAAAGTATTGAGCGGATAAATATTTCAGCAGCCTGTCTATAAATGTGATTGCTGAGCATTGAGGACTCGGCAATCTTCAGAGATACATAAAAGACAACACTCTATATCAACCTGGTATGTGGTTAACCTTGATGGACATATGTCTTTTTCTAGGTAAATATGAATACGAGATTGGCTGTTGATATATGAATGCTGGGAGCAGTAAAATTAATTCCAAATACTGCACATCTCTGCACATGTAGCCAGCAAGTGGAGAACCTGGACAGGGCTGGAGGCCTGGGGAGAGGTAGACCAGCAACCAGAAGAGCCAGCTGTAGACTTCCTGACCATTATGGAGGTGGGGTCTAGGGTGGGTTGTAAAAGGCCTTTTAGGCCAGGATAAGAGTTCCCTGAATGAGGCTATCCCTTGTTGGATCCCGGGAGAGGCGTACCTATGGAGGACTTATCTCAGTAAGTACTAATGACCTTGGGTGGAGATAGACTGTGACGAGAATATAGCTCATTGACAACCAGCCCATAGTAAAAAATACGTCATTACCTTGACGTTAAATACCGGGGTTATGGCAACAGCTAAGGACAGTGAAAAAATAAAAAGTAAAATAAAAAAAATAAGAAAAACATTTTTTTTTTTTTTAAAGCACCTTATCCCTCCGTGCAGAAGCGAACGCATACGTAATGCCGCGTACACACGAGCGGACTTTACGGCGGACTTTGCTTGGCGGACTTTTCGACAGACTTTACGACGGACTTTCTGAATGAACGGACTTGCCTACACACAATCCACCAAAGTCCGTCGAATTCGTACGTGATGACGTACGACCGGACTAAAACAAGGAAGTTCATAGCCAGTAGCCAATAGCTGCCCTAGCGTGGCTTTTTGTCTGTCGAACTAGCATACAGACGGCGGACTTTTCGACCGGACTCGATTTCGACGGATTGATTTAAAACATGTTTCAAATCTAAGTCCGTCCAACTTTTGAAAAAACAAAGTCCGCTGGAGCCCACACACTATCGAACTGTCTGACGAAATCCAGTCCGCCGGGCAAAGTCTGCCGCAAAGTCCGCTCGTGTGTACGCGGCATTAGTCGCAGAAGCATATGGAAATTTTGTTCAAACCACACATGTGAGGCTATCACCGCAATTTTTAGAGCACAAGACCTCCTCTGTAAATCTAAACATGTAACCTGTAAAAAGTTTTAAACCGTCGCCTATGGAGATTTTTAAGTACCGTAGTTTGTCTCCATTCCACGAGCGTGTGCAAAGCGTGACATGTTAGGTATCTATTTACTCGGTGTAATTTTGCAAAAGCATTTGACACAGTTCCCCATAAAAGTTTACTGTACAAAATAAGGTCCGTTGGCATGGACCATAGGGTGAGTACATGGATTTAAAACTGGCTACAAGGACGTGTTCAGAGGGTGGTGATAAATGGGGAGTACTCGGAATGGTCAGGGGTGGGTAGTGGGGTTCCCCAGGGTTCTGTGCTGGGACCAATCCTATTTAATTTGTTCATAAACGACCTGGAGGATGGGATAAACAGTTCAATCTCTGTATTTGTGGACGATACTAAGCTAAGAAGGGCAATAACTTCTCCACAGGATGTGGAAACTTTGCATGAAGATCCATTAATGGGGTGGGCAACTACATGGCAAAATATGAATGCAATCTATACACTGGGGGGAGAACCTCTGGGGGGAATCTAAGATGGAAAAGGACCTGGGGGTCCTAGTAGATGATAGGCTCAGAAATGGCATGCAATGCTAAGCTGCTGCTAACAAAGCAAACAGAATATTGGCATTAAAAAAGGGGATTAACTCCAGTGATAAAACGATAATTCTCCCGCTCTACAAGACTCTGGTCCGGCCGCACCTGGAGTATGGTGTCCAGTTCTGGGCACCAGTCCTCAGGAAGGATGTACTGGAAATGGAGCGAGTACAAAGAAGGGCAACTAAACTAATAAAGGGTCTGGAGGATCTTAGTTATGAAGAAAGGTTACGAGCACTGAACTTATTCTCTCTGGAGAAGAGACGCTTGAGAGGGGATATGATTTCAATCTATAAATACCGAACTAGTGACCCCACAATAGGGATAAAACTTTTTCGTGGAAGGGAGTTCAACAAGACACGTGGCCACTCTCTAAAATTAGAAGAAAAGAGGTTTAACCTTAAACTACGTAGAGGGTTCTTTAGTGTAAGGGCGGCAAGGATGTGGAATTCCCTTCCACAGGTGGTGGTCTCAGCGGGGGGCATCAATAGTCTCAAAAAACTAGATAAGCACCTGAACGACCACAACATACAGGGGTATACAATGTAATACTGACATATAATCACACACCACATAGGTTGGACTTGATGGACTTGTGTCTTTTTTCTCACCTACCATGTAACTATGTAACATCATCTTTCACAATATACAGAAAAATTGGGTCGATATTGTGTTTTTTTTTTCAATTTATTTATTAAAGTGTATTTTTTCCTCAAAAAATTGTGTTTGAAAGACTGGTGCACAAATGCCGTGTGACATAAAAAATTGCAATGATTTCCATTTTATTCTCTAGGGTCTCTGCTAAAAATATATATATATAATGTTTGGGGGTTCTAAGTAATTTTCTAGAAAAAAAATACTGATTTAAACCTTTAAACAAACAGTTTCAGAAAAGGCCTGGTCTTCAAGTGTAATGGCTGCACGATGCTTTCACATTTGACTACTGTGGATCGTCCACTAAATGTGAATAACTACCGTGTTTCCCTAATAAATAAGCCTGGGTCTTATATTAATTTTGCCAACAAAAGACACCGTAGGGCTTATTTTCGGGGTAGGTCTTACCATGTAATGCGCTGTCTTCTCTTCCCCTCTCCCTCCCTGCCTGGTACGAATCCCCAGTGTGAACTGTGTTAAAATGTTTGTAAAATCCTATAATCCACTCTATTAGAGTAGTATATAATGTAAAATGTGTTTATTTCTGTAATATATTATATATATAATATATTGTGCCAAATACCTTCGTTATAGTGCCGCTCTGCGCTTCTGTGACCCACCGGAGATCTCTTCCCCACAATTATATTACAGAAGCACACACATTGTACATTATATACTACTGTATTGGAGTGGATTCTAGGATTTTACAGGCATTTTAAACTAGGACTTATTTTCGGGGGTAGGGCTTATAGTGCAGTCTTCCTGGAAAATAACGCTAGGTCTTATTTTCGGGGTAGGTCTTATTTTTGGGAAAACACGGTATGTACTTTCAAGTTTTCCCAGATAGCATGTTGATGTGATGTGACCGTTTTCCGTCATTTTTCAAATACCACCATTAAAGTGCAGCAACTCTATTTATGTGTGGACATTCCTTCATTCCTGGCTCACACCTATGCATTTTTTAGAAACACACTACAGTCCATTAAACATGGTTTCCTATGGGTCACGTTCAAATCTGTGCATTTTATGGAACGGGCCAGGGACTTTTTTTCTGGTTTTTGGTTCCATAGACTTCAATGGACCAAAAAACGTGTATTGAAAATGCAAAATGCACCTGGAATATGCATGAACTGCAACCTGCATAGGTTGTAAACCAGGCCTCAATGGCCGGGGATGTTGGGAGGAGGCCTCTGGTGTGAAGTGGGCCACAAGATAGCGAAGGGTTAAAGCCTCATTAGGAGGGCCACTGTTCTAAAAGGAGAGGAGTGGGACCAGGGGCGGACTGATAACTCATGGGGCCCCCGGGCAATAGGAGATTATGGGGCCCCCAGGCAATCAGAGATTATGGGGCCACACAGTATACACACACACAGTATACAATCACACAGTATACACATACATGTACACACAGTATACACAGACAGATGTAAAACAAACACAGATTTATACATACTGTCCCTGGTTTTACTGAGGCTGGCAACCCTGATGGGGCCCCCTAGTGGCCCAGGGCCCTCGGGCAGTGCCCGAGTGGCTCAATGGTCAGTCCGCCCCTGAGTGGGACAGGGACTTGCTCTCTTGAAGCCAACATTTAGCCAATCTCAAGGCCCTACTTACGCATGTATGTACAAGGTAGAGCTCTGTACCAGCTAACCCTTAAAAATGTAGAAACGAGTAATTCCATCTTGAATGTTCAAGTGACCCTGTGAAGTGCTCTGCTTATTCAGTATTCAGTCAGTTGAATTACCTTTTTTTATTTCAACACAGGTGTAATGCTTGTAGAATCGCAATAATAGCTCGTTGATTGCTTTTACTTGTTGTCTGAAAATTGCTCATTAATGGTGAACTGAATACTCCTCATGCAGAGAATGAGAGTATTTTATTTTTTTTTTTAATTCTTGACTCTTAGAAATATGAGTACTTCTAAACAGTAAGGGTATTTTTCCATAGAAAAGCATTTTTTTTTTCTGAAAGGACTTATGTTGAGCCCTTGGTTTAGATGGAAATGGCGATTTGTGATGTTCTCCTTTGAACCGCAGATGGCAACTTCGACCGGCGGAGAGGTTAATCTGCTCTTTCCGCAGCGAATTGCAGATGGGCCTATAAGGAGAAGCGGCGCTAATAGAAGACTGATGAGGCCTTTGCCTGTCGGGAGGTGGAAGACGCCACCAAGCCCAATCCACACCGCCAGCATGAAAGACCCCTGTCCAACTCAATAAATGCGGTTAGAGTGATTAAAGACCCAATTTACTCTTTTTAATTGGCTTCATTTCTGCCTCCTTCCTTCTCACCGCACATCCATTTCACAGGATGTCTGATACATTTTAACAGGAAAAAGATAAGTCAGTTGGTAAGCAGAGGTTTACACCATTGTGAAAATGCGGTACGTCCTATAAAATCCCATCATGAGAGTGGAATGGAAAGTTCCCGGTACTCCTGCCACTTGCCACTCTTCTCTTTCAGTCTACACGTCTTCGTGGAGACGTCATTCAACCTATAAATAAGACAAAGTATCCATTTTCACCAATTAGATTTTGAGATCTTTTAAGGCCATTTCACACATAGCTTAGGTATATATATATATATATATATATATATATATATATATATATATATATATATATTTACATATATATATATATCATACTATATATACAGTATATACTGTATATGTATGTTTCTTAGGTGTTAATTTTGTACATTTGTTACAAGTTGTGTTCTAAAGCCAAAACATTTTTAATGCATGCAGGTAAAAAACGCCCCACTAACTGTTCAAATACCCCTCCCCCGTCCCTAAACACTTACCTGGTTCCTCTCATCGCTCCTTTCACTTCCTGGTCCCACAGGAGACACTAAGGGCAGCGGGAGCCATAGGATCCTGCTGCTGTCAGTCATACTGCTCTGAGTAGGGGATGGGGGCATGGCTTAGTGGAACTGTGTAATAATAGTAATGAATACGAATTTACACATATAACAACCATTTACTACTCATGTGGGTGGCATCCCATACAGTGGTGGCCACTCACAAGGGGCGCCGCCCCCCTAATCCATGCACCGGGCCCCTACTGTTCATGCAGGGCGCCGGACGCATGAACTTCCATGGAGTTTTTTTTTTTTAAGCACATGATTAGAGCCTGAGGCTCTAATTGTCTTAAAAAAGGGTGGGCTCTGGGCGCAGAGCACTGCGCCCCGAGCCCACCCACTTGTGTGACATTAGCCAATCAATATTTGCTAATGTCTTCCTGCTTCTCCTCCCGGCCAATCAGGAAGCAGGTCCTGAGACCTGATTGGCTGGGAGTCCTAAGACCTGATTGGCCGGGAGTCCTAAGACCCGATTGGCCAGGCGGAGAATCGACCGCTGGGACTTGGGGACTTGGGAGGAGATGCAGGGGGGAAGCTGCCGCCGAAGCCACCACCTGGATGGGGTAAGTGTGGGACTGGCAAAAACTAAAAACTATAAATATATTAAATAATTATTGTTGTATGTACTACACTTGCCTCCTGACGAACTGGCATACTCAGCTGTGAAACGCGTAGATATCACCTGGTGATAGCTTTCATCCCTCATTTTACCTATAAAGCTCTTGCTTTATGTTTTTCATAATGACGATACGTTTTATATAGACGTATTATTAACATGTTATACCGTAATTATACTATATAATCATTGGATATACTACTGTAGATCCTTTAAGCCCTTGACATCTGAAGAATCGGCGTATCCAGCTATGAAACGCGTAGATATTCCCTAGTGACAGCTTTCCACCCTCAGTTTTACCTGTGAAGCTCTTGCCAAAAGAAGATTAATGGTCCAATTTGGACTTGTGACTTGACTGATTGTCAAATGTTATGGTATTGGAAGGGAGATACATACTTTATAAGGTCCACCAAACCTTAATATCATTAGGATAACTTATTTTTTTTTATTTTTTAGGGAGTATGTGTTATTCTTAGTGATAGGTTTATGTTTCATACAATTAAAATATAAATTTTAGAAAATTACAATGTAATGTGTTTTTGGTGCCATTAAAAACCCATGTGCATGAGTGGTTAAGTGGTGTATTGATGTACAGGGTGCAGCACCTTATCGCTGTCCTGAACTTTATCTTAAGAAAATCTAAATATTTGTATATATACCCCTCCTATGCTAGGACTTGCAGATAAACCTTCATGCTTAGAAGCATACAAACGATAAAGCTCCGGTACTCAAAGCTTCCTCTGACTATTGCCTTAAACATAACAGTGGCCGCAGTCATCATGGACATTACTTTGTGAAAGAGGCTCAATGGCGACCACATAATTTTTTTTTTTCAGAATATCGTCATGACTCAAGAAATTCCGACCATCCTGACCATTCCTCATAAGACAATGTACATGTTTATATTGTTTAATACCTATGAATGGAATAAATGGGATATTCCACTAATAACAGCTGAGCCCCAGCATATCCCTCCTAATTACATGGCTATATTTGCTAATATACAGGATGGTGCTGCACCTGGGGAGCACTTACTTGAAGATGAAGTCCTTTTAGTCCAGTTATAGATTCATTAAGAGATAATTAAATGTATTTTTACAAGCAGTTGGCAGATGTACCTTTGTCTGTCTTTTGTACCAGTCTCCTGTGTTCCTCTGCACAGCAGCACTCAGCACTGGGATAGGTGGAATCGGTGCCATTGGGCTCTGCTGCATTGAACAATGTTGTCCTTCTTACACTGGGAACTTGCTGATATTTGATAAGAGCAAACGTGATGATGGCTTCTTCTTCGTTTTTCCATCACCAGGCTTGACCAGGCTGTACTGCAAATTTATACAAAACTACAAAATCACTGCTGCCGCAAGCAAGCTGATCTTATATTTACCAGGTGGTGGACGCTTGCAGATCACATTACCATTCAACCTCCTGGTCCTCTCCTATCCTTACACCCTGCTTTCTCATTCAACGTCCTCTTCTTTCTTTGCACACATCCTTCTCATTCAACCTCCTATCCTCTCCTCACATAGGGTTGCCACGTGTCCAGGATTCACCCGGACAGTTCGGGTTTTGAATCACGTGTCCGGGTTTCAGTCCACCCGAAACCCGGACACATTATTCAGACCAGGCTGTGGCTAACCAAGTAACCGAGATTAGTCATACACGAATCTGTTGCCGCTGCTGGCGGCTGTTTAGGAGCAGGTTTGGCATCACAGAAGGGTGGGGTGGTGATGTCAGCAAGAGCAATTTGGCCACACCCACTGGCGCGCTCTGTGCGCTACATTACTACTCTCCTTGGGGCACCCAAATGTGTCCCAGGTCTTTTATAATCCTATAGTGTTTACTGCAAAATAAAAAAATTGCCCTGTGCCGCAAAAGTGTTCGGGTTTGGCTTGAAGAAAAGGTGGCAACCCTATCTCAGGGCTTTGCCCAGTTCTGACACATGCAAAACAATACATACCAGCAAAACCAGTGTGACTTTTTTAGTCACATAATTGCAACTTATAAGATGAAACAATCAGCGCCACAAGTAAAAAATATTGTGATGTTTAAATAAGATAAACTAATAATAAACGTGCACAGCTGCTAAACATTCCAAGTGGTACACCACACTAATTTCAAAATGGATAGTAAATACATAAATGTAGCGCTGTGTGTAAAATTATAAATATAAAGTGAAAATCTCTAAAATAAATAAATCCTGCATATAAATGAATAGTTGATAAAATGAAAAAAATGAAGAAATAAAACATGAAAAACTCTTCTTGTGATCAGTGTATCCACACAATTCCCCTACAGTAATTGTTCGTCCTCAAAAGGAGTGCACACCACCACCAGTAAAAATGCGCGCTCACCTCCCAGAACTACTGAGGAAGGCCTGTGATTGGCCGATACGCGTTTAAAAGGGAGGAGCTGATAGTCACGTTCAGCCAGGCACTGTGTATGTGGACACGGCGGTGCTACTCTGGAGGTTTTTATGTTAATTTAAAAGTTTTTATCTTGTAAGTGCAACTTGTCTGTTTGGGGACTTTGAATAAATTTGTATACGGAGAACACTATGGTCTCTACACTTATTATTTACATGTCCTGAACTCATGGAATCTTGAGCCAAGCTGGGAGATGATCCACTTCTTTGGATATTAATGAGCTGAGTTACCATTAAGAGAAGAGCCATCTGGATTACCCACCGTTGATTGGGAAGAGGAAGTGAGAGCAAAGAGCTTGTGGGGACATCCGCATATGAGTTTTTGACTCATCTGGCAGGTGAGCGCGCATTTTTACTGGTGGTGGTGTGCACTCCTTTTGAGGACGAACAATTACTGTGGTGGAATTGTGTGGATACACTGATCACAAGAAGAGTTTTTCATGTTTTATTTCTTCATTTTTTCATTTTATGGACTATTCATTTATATGTAGGATTTATTTATTTTAGAGATTTGCACTTTATATTTATAATTTTACACATAGCGCTACATTTATGTATTTACTATGCATAATTGCAACTAGTGATGAGTTTAGTGTTGTGTCCGAACATAGACAATTTGGCATTTTCCGTCTGTCAATGGTTGGTAAGGAAGCATTGGCTGCCTGCAGCAACTACATCCCTGCCAACACCTGATGCCATCCAGCCTATTCACTTACAGTACATGGCCAGGAATTCCCAGACACAAAAGTTAATGGGCGGAGAATGGAGGCTTACACCATTGGCTAAACATGGCAAGGTCTCTGCACGCCGGTCTCCACCACACCGCCTTTAGACCAGGACCCGACCCAGGCCGGACTCTCCTAGCCTCCCCTGGCCTGGACCCTTGGTTGGGCACTTATCCCCTAGTGCCCCTGGACAGTCCTCCTGCCGGCACCACCAAATCCCCCCCCTGTGTTGTACCAGGGACCTTCCTGACACTGGGTGCCACCTGGCCGGGGTGCCGTATCCTGCCGCACAGGACCACTGCATGTGCTTATTTGTGCCGACCCTCCCTGTACACCGAACAGCATTTTGCCAGCACAGCTCTGATGGCCTAATTCAGGTACCTTACCCTAGGCTGTTCCTTTACAACATTATTTCATTATCATGTAGATACATGGTTTGTACAACACCTGGGGTCCCAACAAAAATGCTCCTTTGCAGATTGGAGCCCATTTAAGGACCACTCTACTCATTGGTGGCTTTTTGACTCCCTCTGTTGGGGAATACCTCCCTGGTGACTCCGCTGGGACTGGGCACACAAGGCCTACCAGATGTGGACTAGGAACAAGCTATACCTCGGTGTTTAGTGGTGTTATGTCCCCTCCACACCCCCCTCCCTTTGAAAGGTTTTAATGGATGCAGTACCAGACACATGCCCCCCAAGCAATACTATATGACATACCCTTTTGTTTGCTGATTCCAATCTGACACCCCTGAGGAAGAGTATATCTCGAAACGCGTCGGGTACTCCCCGTATGTGTGTTCCATATGTACCGGAGTTCAATGATTGTGGATCTCTGCATACTGTATTGCAATTTTTTGTCTGTATCACGCATCCTGTATCCTGTGTATATTCACCCTATGTACCATAGACCTATTCAGATCTATACCCCAATAAATACCTAAATTCATTTCAACACAAACTGATATTTCTTATACTCCTTATTACTCTTCTTGAGTAGGTGTTCCCTTTAAAGTCCCGCAAGAGGATGAATTTTCCCATTATCTTCCAGGTTGTAGAACACTAGCTGTCAATTAACAATAACTGAGCGCTGATGACATCTTGTGGCCATAAGAGAGTTCTGCAGGGGACAACTCTAGATTGAAATTAAGTAATGCAGCCAGGGTTTTTTTATACAAAGGCTGCAGGATGAGATCAATCAAGGTTGGTAACAAAATAATGTTTTAAAAAATATATATATCATATATAAACATTTTTTTTTTCAATCAGTGATTGTGTATTAAAAAATCTTTAACGTGCATTTTTTTTTTTTTAAATTAATACTTGAGTGGATTTTCAATTTTCTTTTATTTTAAATACACAATCACTTCTCAGAAATAGATATTTTTTTAAAACATCATTTAACCTTCACCTCAAATGACTCCATCTTTGTCTCTTCTCATAAATACTTCATAGAACCTCACAACTAATGTCCTTCACAAGCTTGCGCTAATTTAAGGAGCTGAAAGCCGTGCAATCATTTTATGTGAATTGACTGTTACATACGACTGCTGTGGGGGATCGATGTAATAACAAGAAAAAGAAACGCATGTAATAAATAACACCGCCCGTGCTATAGGGGCTTTCGTGAATAGAAAATATTATTTTTGAGGCGCACAAATTATCGCACGCTCTATCGTTTGGATTATTGATTCCTTCTGCTACATGGAACATAATAGAGATCTGGTCTACCAAGAGGGGTGCTGAGTATAAGTATATACAGTGCATCCGGAAAGTATTCACAGCGCTTCACTTTTTCCACATTTTGTTATGTTACAGCCTTATTCCAAAATGGATTAAATTAATTATTTTCCTCAAAATTCTACAAACAATCCCCCATAATGACAACGTGAAAGAAGTTTGTTTGAAGTCTTTGCAAAGTTATTAAAAGTATTCACAGCCTTTGCTCAATACTTTGGTGAAGCTCCTTTGGCACCAATTACAGCCTCAAGTCTTTATGAGTATGATGCTACAAGCTTTGCACACCTATTTTTGGGCAGTCTCTCCCATTCTTCTTTGCAGAACCTCTCAAGCTCCATCCGGTTGGATGGGGACCGCCGATGCACAGCCAATTTCAGATCTCTCCAGAGATGTTCAATCGGGTTCAAGTCTGGCCTCTGGCTGGGCCACTCAAGGACATTCACAGAGTTGTCCCATAGCCACTACTTTGTTATCTTGGCTGTGTGCTTAGGGCCGTTGTCCTGTTGGAAGATGAACCTTTGTCTTAGTGTGAGGTCCAGAGCGCTCTGGAGCAGGTCTTCATCAAGGATGTCTCTGTACATTGCTGCCAAAGGCGTGCGCAGCCTATAATGCCCCATACACACGGTCGGACATTGATCGGACATTCCGACAACAAAATCCATGGATTTTTTCCGACGGATGTTGGCTCAAACTTGTCTTGCATACACACGGTCACACAAAGTTGTCGAAAAATCCGATCGTTCTGAACGCGGTGACGTAAAATACGTACGTCGGGACTATAAACGGGGCAGTAGCCAATAGCTTTCATCTCTTTATTTATTCTGAGCATGCGTGGCACTTTGTCCGTCGGATTTGTGTACACACGGTCGGAATTTCCGACAACAAGGTCCTATCACACATTTTCCATCGGAAAATCCGACCGTGTGTACGGGGCATTACATTGGGGTGTGCACCCCAAAGCTCAAACACACATGTATGTGTGTATATATTTTATTTACCATCAAACGCAGCCACTGTGCCATCAAACGCTGCCACAATGCCCATCAAACACAGCCACTGTACCATCAAACGCAGCCACAGTCTCATCAAACGCAGCCACTGTGCCCATCAAATGCAGCCACTGTACCATTAAACGCAGCCACTGTGCCCATCAAATGCAGCCACTGTACCATCAAACACAACCACTGTGCCCATCAAATGCAGCCACTGTACCATCAAACGCAGCCACTGTGCCCATCAATTGCAGCCACTGTACCATCAAACCCAGCCACTGTGCCATCAAACGCTGCCACAATGCCCATCAAACGCAGCCACTGTACCATCAAACGCAGCCACAGTATCATCAAACGCAGCCACTGTGCCCATCAAATGCAGCCACTGTACCATTAAACGCAGCCACTGTGCCCATCAAATGCAGCCACTGTACCATCAAACACAGCCACTGTGCCCATCAAATGCAGCCACTGTACCATCAAACGCAGCCACTGTGCCATCAAACGCAGCCACTGTACCATCAAACGCAGCAACTGTGCCCATCAAATGCAGCCACTGTACCATCAAACGCAGCCACTGTGTCATCAAACGCTGCCACTGTGCCCATCAAATGCAGCCACTGTGCCATCAAATGCTGCCACTGTGCCCATCAAACACAGCCACTGTGCCCATCAAACGCAGCCACTGTACCATCAAACACAGTCACTGTACCATCAAACGCAGCCACTGTGCCCATCAAATGCAGCCACTGTACCATCAAACGCAGCCACTGTGCCCATCAAATGCAGCCACTGTACCATCAAACGCAGCCACTGTGCCCATCAAATGCAGCCACTGTGCCATCAAATGCAGCCACTGTGCCCTTTAAACGCTGCCTCTGTGCCATCAAATGCTCCCACTGTGCCCATCAAATGCTCCCACTATGCCATTAAATTCTCCCACTGTACCCATAAAAAGCTCCCACTGTGCCCATCAAATGCTCCCACTGTGCCATGAAGTACTCCCACTGTGTCCATCAAATACTCCCACTGTGTCCATCAAATGCTTCCACTCTGCCCATCAAATGCTCCCACTATGCCATCAAATGCTTCCACTGTACCCATAAAAAGCTCCCACTGTGTCCATCAAATGCTCCCACTGTGCCATGAAATACTCCCACTGTGTCCATCAAATACTCCCACTGTGTCCATCAAATGCTCTCATTGTGCCCATCAAATGCTTGCATTGTGCCATCAAATGCTCCCACTGTGCCCATGGAAAGCCGCCACTGTGCCCCCCCACCGTCCGTCTGGCCGGAACTTACTTTGTCTCGTTGGGGCAGCGGTTGACGGCGGCGAGCGGTTTCCTCCATGTCCTCGATGTCTTCTCCCATCCTCTCCTATGATTGGACGTCTGATAGGCGTCTAATCACAGTGCCTGTCGTTTCACCCAATTAGGTGACTGGTAACAGACCCAAGCACCTGATTGGCGGAGAGGCGGTTCAGTGTTAGGAAAGCGAATATTCATTCACTTTCCTAACACAGCTGAGTAAACTGCAAGCGCCAAGCATAGAGCTCACTGTTTGCCTTTTTTTGACGCCTGTTACAGCCTATGGCTCTAATCAGGTGCTTAAAAAAAATACCCCACTGCTGTAATTCAGGCACCCGGCGCCCGAAAAAGGGGACGGGGAGCTCTGTCAGAGTGACCTTCGAGTTCTAGGTCTGTGTTCTGGGGTATTGTTTGTAGAATTTTGAGGAAAATGATTAATTGAATCCATTTTGGAATAAGGCTGTAACATAACACAAATGTGTAAAAAGTGAAGCGCTGTGAATACTTTCCGGATGCACTGTAAAAGTTGTATCTTGTATCATCAAACGCCATCTGTGAACTCCAGCCTTGAATCTCGCACTACACGTGGTTGAAGGGCGCTTGTAGAGCGTCTGCATTTACTTGAACGACTTTGTAAATCCCTTTTCAAGTCCAACATAAAACTATACATATGATTCTAGGACCGATTTAACCATTTTAGGGCTCGTCGCACATGATTTGACCTCTGAAGAGCAACCCGCATTTGGATTACTCTTCAGAGGGCATTTGACGGGCGTTGAGGAACCATTGTAACACCTGCCTGAACCCCCTTGAATCCCGCACTGCACTTGATTGAGGTAGGCTTGCAGAGCGTCCACATTTAATTGAATGAGTTGGTATATAGCCAAGCATTGGGGCCATGCATCCATACACCCCCGGCCAATGCAGTGAGGGTGCAGCTCAGCCGCAGTTGTTTACTGCCCGCCCAGTCGATACCGTGAACGAGCCCTTGGTTTTGACAGCTATGCAGTTGGCTATACCGAGGTCAGGTGCGGTAAAGGCCAATCTCATCCTTCCTAAATCTTCCTCCGTAGACTTGAATCTCACAGCCATCATTCTGTGTACACCCCCAGCCACTGTGGTTGGGAGGGGGGTGCAGTAAAAATTCAGCTCAGCCACAGTTTTTTACTAACCCCCCCCCCCCCCTTCCCCCCAGCCACTCATGTGAAGAGCCCTTAGCCGGCAATCTTGGTTTTGACAGCCATGCAGTTGGATCTACCAACCTCATCCTTCCTTCCTAAGTCTTCCTCCGTAGACTTGAAGCTTGCAGCCATCCTTCCCCAGCCACTGTGGTTGGGGGGGGGCAGTAAAAAACACAGGTCGACTGCAGTTTTTTTTACTGTCCCCCCAGCCGCTCATGTAAAGAGCCCTTAGTCATCAATCTTGGTTTTGACAACCATGCAGTTGGATCTACCTGTGCCATGCACGGTAAAAGCCAATCTCATACAAATTATAAGATATGTGGCGCTACTCTGTCGATCAGTACCAATCAAACAATTAAAATCCTAGCCGTAATCATCTAAAATGAAGAATAAGATTGACAAAGTTGACTCCAAAGCATTGATTCATACCAAGAAAAAATTAAAATAAACTGGGGGCCGCTGCTGGAGGTGAGAGGCTGGGGGAAACACTTGGTGTGTGCATCAGAACGTGTATATAAGAAGAGCACCAGTCACTGCACACTCTGCACTTTATCCAAAGATTGTTCCTTTGTGGACATCACTCATCACAGTTGCACATTGTTTTTTATGGACTGATTGACAATATTGTCACTTTTTGGGGCGGCATCTCTGCTGTGGGATTGTCTGCCCTTATATTTATTTATATTCACTGATAGCGTATTAGAGTGTTTTATAATGTTATGATTGCACCAGGGGCGGACTGACCATTGAGCGATTAGGGCACTGCCCGAGGGCCCTGGGCCACTAGGGGGCCCCATCAGGGTTGCCAGCCTCAGTAAAAACAGGGACAGTATGTATAAATCTGTGTTTTTTTTACATCTGTCTGTGTATACTGTGTGTACATGTATGTGTATACTGTGTGATTGTATACTGTGTGTGTGTATACTGTGTGGCCCCATAATCTCTGATTGCCTGGGGGCCCCATAATCTCCTATTGCCCGGGGGCCCCATGAGTTATCAGTCCGCCCCTGGATTGCACCATTATCACTGATTGAATTCTGATTCTGTTATTGTGGATCCAGATTGATACGGAATCCCTACACGCAATATATTTATATAATTTTTTTGCACATTATGTTAGTCTACTATACATTTCTTATGTGATTTACGGTCAAGATTCTTTTGTGATTATCACTAGGGATTAATTGATCTTCATCTTCATCTTCAAATGTGTCACATTTTCTAGAGTTGTTTGGCATTCTTTAGAACCAGGGATTTTTTGTTTCTCAGTTTGTTTGAGAAGTTATCACTTTTAATTTCCAGTTTCATTGAATATTTTCACCCCCCCCCCCCCCCTTTTTTAGGTGAGGCGGCCTATACAGTATTCATTTACTTCTACTGAGCACTTTTATGTTTGTTGTTCACTCATTTATCTTTATATTTTGGAACTGATGTCTGCTTTGATGGATTCCTGGTTGGTGTTATTAGTCCGAAGTTTATTTTAATTTTTTCTTGGTATGAATCAATGCTTTGGAGTCAACTTTGTCAATCTTATTCTTCATTTTAGATGATTACGGCTAGGATTTTAATTGTTTGATTGGTACTGATCGACAGAGTAGCGCCACATATCTTATAATTTGTTTGTCTTCTGGGGGGAACTGAGTGGACCCATCTATGTTGGCAGCTCTCTACCGGGTACCTCATTGCTATTTTTAGATTACTCGTTTATATTGTGGTTTTTTGCGCACTAGTCCCCATACATTTAAAAGCCAATCTCATCCTTCCTTCCTAAATCTTCCTTCGTAGACTTGAAGCTTGCAGCCATCCTTCCCCGGCCACTGCGGTTGGGGGACAGTAAAAAACACAGATCGACCGCAGGTTTTTTTATTGCCCCCCCCCAGCCGCTCATGTAAAGAGCCCTTGGTCGTCAATCTTGGTTTTGACAACCATGCAGTTGGATCTACTTGTGCCATGCACGGTAAAAGCCAATCTCATCCTTCCTTCCTAAATCTTCCTCCGTAGACTTGAAGCTTACAGCCATCCTTCCCCGGCCACTGCGGTTGGGGGGGGCAGTAAAAAACACAGATCGACCGCAGTTTTTTTTATTGCCCCCCCAGCCGCTCATGTAAAGAGCCCTTAGTCATCAATCTTGGTTTTGACAACCATGCACTTGGATCTACCTGTGCCATGCACGGTAAAAGCCAATCTCATCCTTCCTTCCTAAATCTTCCTCCGTAGACTTGAAGCCCGCAGCCATCCTTCTGAGACGCCTAACAGATATCACTCAACATCCCTTCTGTTAGCTTTTCCTCTCCATATATCAAAGTAAATGCATGTTCTCTGGATGGATTTTCTTATCAAAGTTCTTTTTTTTTTTTCTATAATCAGGTTGGGCCTCTCCGCCAAAGTCTAATAGCGGTTGAAGTATTAGGAGATAAGGGCAGCATTCCCCCGCAGCACCTATAACAAGTTGAGCGCCAACTCCGCGTCTATAGCTCATCCGGCACTGACAGCCAAGTGTCTGTACACAGGGTACTCTCTGCTGACAGTTCGGAAATATTCGACTCTCGTGGCAGATCCATCAGAGGTCTCAGAAGGCCTGTCAGATCTGGGGCCACCACATTCATTAGGATGCCAAAAAAAAAAACTACTTTTTTTTTTTTGAAGAGATAATATGACCCTTCTTCCCAAGTAGAAATTAGTTCATTTTTTTGTTTCCTTCTGCTGAAAAATATAATGCAATCCATCCACCGGGGAAATGCGGTTCTATTATTTTCCCCAGGCGCCGCTCTCCGGTAAAACTAGATGGATCTCCGAGGATGAAAACTAATAACAGAGCGCCAGTGTTGCTGAGGAGGGGGGGGGGGGGGCGTTTTACATAAATGACCTGTAAAATTGTCCTGAGAGCCTGCCGATAGGGAATTATGATAATGTTTTATCTCCCGTGGCTTCCGAATGTTGTGCAAGCGCGGCGTGACCGGAATCAGAGGTGAGGAAGGTATAGAAATGAGGGGAACTCCGGGGATTGGGCTTGGCGGGAGACATTTATTTCCTTACTTTTAATGATTTCTGAAGATCGGCCATGCTCTGAGCCCACATAACGATTCATGATGATTTAACGGCATTACTAAGGGCTTATATGCTACGTGGGGTTTCTCTGTAATAAGCGCTTTGGTTGCTAGAGTGACTTTGCAGAAAGATGTTTTTAAAACAAAGTTTTGTTCCTTTGTTTCTTGGAATGTTTCTGAGGATCAACCGTGCTCTGAGTCCTCGTAGCTATTCATGATGATTTAACGACATTACTAACTGCTTATATTCCAATGTGAGGTTCCTTATCTAATAGCCGTTTCGTTTGCTAGAATGACTTTGCAGAAAGATGTTATTAAACACTTGCCGACTGTGTCACGCAGATATATTGCGGCACAATGGCTCTCCTGGGCGAAAATCCAGTACGGGTATGTCCTACCCGTTTTTGGCCACCAGAGGGTGCGCGTGCTGCATGGCAGGGGACCCGATGCGAGTGGCTGGTGGGCGCGATCGGCCACCGGCCACGCGCGATCCTATGCACGAGTGCCAGCACGGGGATTTGTATGTTGTTAACACACAAATCCCTGTGCCGTCAGAGGAGAGGAGCCATATCATTTGTTCCTACTAAGTAGGAAAAAAGATATGGCTCCTCTCCTAGTCACTCCCATCCCCCCACAGTTAGAACTGTGTAAACACACAAATCCCTGTGCTGTCAGAGGAGAGGAGCCATATCGTTTGTTCCTACTAATTAGGAAAAAAGATATGGCTCCTCTCCAAGTAACTCCCATCCCCGCACAGCTGGAACTGTGTAAACACACAAATCCCTGTGCTGTCAGAGATTATTGCGATTTTTTTTTTTTACCAAAATATGTAGAAGAATATATATTGGCCTAAACTGATGAAGAAATTTGTTTTTAAAAAAAAAACTTTTGGGGGTATTTATTTTATCAAAAAGTAAATAATTATTGTTTTTTTTTTTCAAAATTGTCACTCTTTTTTTATAGCGCAAAAAATAAAAACCGCAGAGGTGATCAAATACCACCAAAAGAAAGCTTGTGGGAACAAAAGGATGCAAATTCCATTTGGGTACAGTGTCGCACGACCTGTACCATGCTCTGCGTCCACATAGCTATTCATGGCTATTTACTAAGTGCTTATATGCTAATGTGAGTTGTTTTTTTTTTTTATATATAATACCAGTTCACTTACTAGAATTATGATATTAGAACAATTTTTTTGTACTTTGGTTCCTTGGAATGCTTCTGAAGATTGGCCGTGCTCTGAGCTTACATAAAAGTTCATATCAGTCAGGCCTGAAGGAATTTTTGAGTGCCGGTTAGGGCTAGTTTACACTTGCTTCAAAACAAGGCTTCGGACACGCTTTGTTAAAGCTCTCTGAATGCCAGTCAAAGCTCCTGTCACTAAATAAAATGGTTAGCTTACAGTCCTGTTTACACCTTGCTTTTGGCTTGGTGCTTCGATGAGGCTTCGATGAGGTTTCGGTGGGGCTTCAAGGAGGCTTTGGTAGAGCTTCGATGGGGCTTCAATGGGCCTTTGGTGGGGCTTCGGTGGGGCTTCGATGGGGCCTCCATGGGCCTTTGGTGGGGCTTTGATGGGGCTTCGATGGGCCTTTGGTGGGGCTTTGGTGGGGCTTCGATGGGGCTTCAATGGGCCTTTGGTGGGGCTTTGGTGGGGCTTCGGTGAGGCTTCGATGGGGCTTCAATGGGCCTTTGGTGGGGCTTCGATGGGGCTTCCATGAACCTTTGGTGGGGCTTCGATGGGCCTTTGGTGGGGCTTTGGTGGGGCTTCGATGGGGCTTCCATGGGCCTTTGGTGGGGCTTTGGTGGGGCTTCGGTGAGGCTTAGTGGGGCTTCAATGAGCCTTCGGTAGGGCTTCACGCAAGCTTTGCCATAGACTTCTATAGAGGCTTTGAAGACGCCTTGAAGCCCCACTAAAGCAACATGGGGTATCATTTTTGAAGCAAAGCAAAAGCAAGGTGTAAACAGGACTGTAAGCTAACCATTTTATTTAGTGACTAGGGCTTTGACTAGCGTTCAGAGAGCTTTAACAAAGCCTGTCCGAAGCCTTGTTTGAAGCAAGTGTAAACTAGCCATTGTTGTGTGTTGAAACCGAAGCTTCAACACACATTAATTGTCATTGTCATCATTTATTGTCATCAATTGTGCCTTGTCATCATTTATTGTCTTGTGCTATTGTCTTGTAGCTCCCCATTGAAGGTCTGAATCCCACTGTCTACATTGAGTTTGTACATTCTTACTGGAACAAAGAAAAATACCCCCTGAATGGGACTGAACAGACCACCAACTCCGGGATAAAAAAATATATCTTTAACAATGTATAATCAGGGATAAAAAGAGGTGTGCCGTCTACACATTACATAAATACATCAAACAAAAAAAAACAAAAACCAAAACACCAATACAAAAATACAGATCAGCATATGTACTCTACAAAGGGTGGTGTACCCTGAAAACCGACGCGTTTCCAGTATTTTTGATACCTTCATCAGGGGTTGAGATGTTTTAATTCCATTGGAATGATTCCATGTTCAAAGAACACAACAGGCGATTCGAACAAAGAGAGTCTATGCCCAGGCATAGACACGGAGGAGGTACGCTCTACATAGGACCCCGATGCTCACAGGACATATTGAACCAGGGACTTTTGGATATTATCCGCCCGCTATGCAGCCCACATTTAAAGCTCTAGCGACAGTCTGTCCTGGGTATTCTTCATGAACACTCACTGTTCATTGGTGGAGCCCTACCAAGCATATTTTCTGCTATAAAGACGCTGAAAACATATTGCATTTCAAGCCTTTCATCACCCTGGTCTGGCGTCCATCTAACGCTCTCTTTGTTCGAATCGCCTCTTGTGTTCTTTGAACATGGAATCATTCCAATGGAATTAAAACATATGTAAATATATTCAACTCTCAACCCCTGATGAAGGTATCAAAATACTGGAAACGCATCGGGTATCAGGGTACACCACCCTTTGGAGAGTACATATGCTGATCTGTATTTTTGTATTTGTGTTTTTTTTTGTTTTTTTTGTTTTTTTTTATGTATTTATGCAATGTGTAGACGGCACACCTCTTTTTATCCCTGATTATACATTATTAAAGATATATTTTTTTATCCCGGAGTTGGTGGTCTGTTAAAGTCCCATTCAGGGGGTATTTTTCTTTGTTCCATTGTATCAGGGATGGGACCACCATACTCTATATCTGACATGGTGGAGGTCTCTCTTTTTTCTTTTTGTACATTCTTACTGAGTTTGTATCTTTTTCTGAAGACTGGCCGTGCTCTGAGCCCACATAACTATTCATGATGATTAAATGACATTACTAAGTGCTTATATGACAAAGTGAGGTTATTTTATGTAATAAAATGGTTTGTTTGCTAGAATGACTTTACAGAAAGATGTTATTAAAACAAAGTTTTTGTTCTTTGAATCCTTGGAATGTTTCTGATGATCTACCCTGCTCTGAATGCACATAGCTATTCATGATGATTCAATGGCATTACTAAGTGATTGTATGCCAATGTGAGGTTCTTTTTAATATATAAAAAAAAAACGATTATCTTTTCAGAATTATGTTATTAGA
Organism: Lithobates septentrionalis; assembly: GCA_037952835.1. Taxonomy (NCBI): domain Eukaryota; kingdom Metazoa; phylum Chordata; class Amphibia; order Anura; family Ranidae; genus Lithobates; species Lithobates septentrionalis. The sequence goes on from JBBDGP010000364.1 coordinate 2,288,322, forward strand.
ACAAATTCCTTGTTCTTTGGATCCTTGGAATGTTTCTGATGATCTACCCTGCTCTGAGTCCACATAGCTATTTATGATGATTCAATGGCATTACTAAGTGATTGTATGCCAATGTGAGGTTCTTTTTTAATACATAATAAACCTATTATCTTTTCAGAATGATGTTATTAGAACAAATTCCTTGCTCTTCGGATCCTTGGAATGTTTCTGACGATCGGCCTTGCTCTGAGCTTGCACAAAAATTCATATCAGTCAGCCCTGAAGGAATTTGCAGGTGTCGACTATGTTATGGTCTACACAGAGTTTGCATGCTCTTGCTCAATTTGTCTCTGTTCATGAAGACCATCCATGCTCTGAGCTCACATAGCTATTCATGCTGATTTAACGGCATTAATATTCGCTTAAATTCTAACGTGCGGTTCTTTATATAATAACACGTTCGTTTGCTAAATGACTTTGCAGAAAGATGGCATGAAAACAGTTGTTTTGTTCTTTGGATCCTTGGAATGTTTCTGAAGATTGACCCTGCTCTGAGCATCACATAGCTATTCATGATGATTTGTAAGTGCTTATATGCTAAGATGAGGTTCTCTAAATATTTACCAGTTCACTTCCTAGAAATGTTATTAGACCAAATTTTCGTTATCCTTTGGATCCTTGGAATGTTTCTGAAGATCCCCCATTTTCTAAGTTCACAAAACTATCCATATCAGACAACCCTGAAGGAATTTTCAGCTGTTAGGATGATAGCGATTTGCTCTCTTGCCTCGTAGCTCTCCGGTTTAGGTATGAATCCTATTTTCTACATTGAGTTTGTATGTTCCTACCGAGTTTGTATCTTTTTCTGGAGATTGACCATTTTCTGAGCTCACATAACTATTCATGATGATTTGTAAGTGCGTATATGCTAAGATGAGGTTCTCTAAATATTTACTAGTTCACTTCCTAGAAATGTTATTAAACCAAATTTCCGTTATCCTTTGGATCCTTGAAATGTTTCTGAAGATCCCCCATTTTCTAAGTTCACAAAACTATCCATATCAGACAACCCTGAAGGAATTTTCAGCTGTTAGTTAGGATGATAGCGATTTGCTCTCTTGCCTCGTAGCTCTCCGGTTTAGGTATGAATCCTATTTTCTACATTGAGTTTGTATGTTCCTACCGAGTTTGTATCTTTTTCTGGAGATGGACCATTTTCTGAGCTCACATAACTATTCATGTTGATTTGTAAGTGCGTATATGCTAAGATGAGGTTCTCTAAATATTTACCAGTTCACTTCCTAGAAATGTTATTAGACCAAATTTTCGTTATCCTTTGGATCCTTGGAATGTTTCTGAAGATCCCCCATGTTCTAAATTCACATAACTATTAGGGGTGCAACGGATCAAAAAACTCGCGGTTCGGATTGTTCCTCTGATCAGGAGTCACGGTTCGGATCATTTTCGGATCAACAAAAAAAAAAAATCTCCCCCACTGTAATATCCACAATCTCCCTATTGGCAGGGTGTGGCAGAGTATTGGCAGAGTATTGGCAGGGTATTGGCAGAGTATTGGCAGGGTATTGGCGGGTATATTGGCAGGGTATTGGCGGGTATATTGGCAGAGTATTGGCAGGGTATTGGCAGGTATATTGGCAGGGTATTGGCGGGTATATTGGCAGAGTATTGGCAGTGTATTGGCAGGGTATTGGCAGAGTATTGGCAGGGTATTGGCAGAGTATGGCAGAGTATTGGCAGGGTATGGCAGACTATTGGCAGCAGAGCCGGTACAAGGCAGGGGCGGAAGGGGCGGATGCCCTGGGCGATAGAATTTGCTGAAGGGAGGGGGGCGCAGATGAAGTGCTGGCAGTGTGCTTCATCATAGTAGTACATACACACCAGCCGGCGCTGCTAATAGCTGTACTGTAACTATGTGCCGAGTGCACTCCTGCACCCGGCACAAGCCTAAACAGACTGCACAAGCCCCTTCCCTGTCAGCGCTTCTCTCCCCCTATGAAGGCGATTCGTAGTCCCGTCCCGGCGGCGTGACATCACTGATGGCCAGAGGCGGGATGGGAGGAGATAGAGAGCTGCTGCAGAAGCTGCAACCTAGAGGAGCCACCGAGGAGGAACCAACAAAGCAGTGGCGGAATTTTCAGGGTCGCAACAGTCGCACTTGCGACTGGGCCCTGGAATTCTGCCAGTGTGGGGGGGCCCCAAGACGCCGCACCTCCCCTGGCTGGCATCTAACTATACAGGAGAGGGGGGCGTAAGGGGGCGATCGGCAGCTATGTGATGTCTGCGCTCTGCGGGATGTCCCTCCAGGCAGCACACAGTTCACTTCCCGAATATCAGTGAGTACAATGGAGAGGGGAGGGGCCTCTGACCAGCAGATTGAGTGCACAAGTTTCTCCCTCTGCTTGTACACTCTGAGTCTTGCTAATACACGCTCAGGTCAGAGGCCCCTCCCCTCTCCATTGGATACAATGATATTCGGGAAGTGAACTGTGTGCTGCCTGGAGGGACATCCTGCAGAGTGCAGACATGACAAGGAAGCATGCTGCTTCTCATGTAAGTAAAGCACAACACTGGCCACCCACCTCTCCCCTCTCACACTGTCCCCTCTCACACTGTCCCCTCTCACACTGTCCCCTCTCACACTGTCCCCCCACACACTGTCCCCTCTCACACTGTCCCCCCTCACACTGTCCCCTCTCACACTGTCCCCTCTCACACTGTCCCCCCACACACTGTCCCCCCACACACTGTCCCCTCTCACACTGTCCCCTCTCACACTGTCCCCCCACACACTGTCCCCTCTCACACTGTCCCCTCTCACACTGTCCCCTCACACACTGTCCCCTCACACACTGTCCCCTCTCACACTGTCCCCCCACACACTGTCCCCCCACACACTGTCCCCCCTCACACTGTCCCCCCACACACTGTCCCCTCTCACACTGTCCCCTCTCACACTGTCCCCTCTCACACTGTCCCCTCTCACACTGTCCCCTCTCACACTGTCCCCCCACACACTGTCCCCTCTCACACTGTCCCCCCACACACTGTCCCCTCTCACACTGTCCCCCCACACACTGTCCCCTCTCACACTGTCCCCTCTCACACTGTCCCCCCACACACTGCCCCCTCTCACACTGTCCCCTCTCACACTGTCCCCCCACACACTGTCCCCCCACACACTGTCCCCCCACACACTGTCCCCTCTCACACTGTCCCCCCACACACTGCCCCCTCTCACACTGTCCCCCCACACACTGTCCCCCCACACACTGTCCCCTCTCACACTGTCCCCCCACACACTGTCCCCCCACACACTGTCCCCTCTCACACTGTCCCCTCTCACACTGTCCCCCCACACACTGTCCCCTCTCACACTGTCCCCCCACACACTGTCCCCCCACACACTGTCCCCTCTCACACTGTCCCCTCTCACACTGTCCCCCCACACACTGTCCCCCCACACACTGTCCCCTCTCACACTGTCCCCTCTCACACTGTCCCCTCTCACACTGTCCCCCCACACACTGTCCCCCCACACACTGTCCCCTCTCACACTGTCCCCCCACACACTGTCCCCCCACACACTGTCCCCCCACACACTGTCCCCTCTCACACTGTCCCCCCACACACTGTCCCCCCACACACTGTCCCCTCTCACACTGTCCCCTCTCACACTGTCCCCTCTCACACTGTCCCCCCACACACTGTCCCCCCACACACTGTCCCCTCTCACACTGTCCCCTCTCACACTGTCCCCTCTCACACTGTCCCCCCACACACTGTCCCCTCTCACACTGTCCCCCCACACACTGTCCCCTCTCACACACAGTGTGTGGGGGGCACACACTGTCCCCTCTCACACTGTCCCCCCACACACTGTCCCCTCTCACACTGCCCCCTCTCACACTGTCCCCCCACACACTGCCCCCCCCCCCCCACACACTGTCCGCTCTCACACTGTCCGCTCTCACACTGTCCCCTCTCACACTGTCCTCTCTCACACTGTCCCCCCACACACTGTCCCCCCACACACTGTCCCCCCACACACTGTCCCCCCACACACTGTCCCCCCACACACTGTCCCCTCTCTCACACTGTCCCCTCTCACACTGTCCCCTCTCACACTGTCCCCTCTCACACTGTCCCCTCTCACACTGTCCCCCCACACACTGCCCCCTTTCACACTGTCCCCCCCCACACTGTCCCCTCTAACACTGCCCCCCCCACACTGTCCCCCCCCCACATTGTCCCCTCTAACACTGTCCCCTCTAACACTCTCCCCTCTAACACTGTCCCCCCCCACACACTGTCCCCCCCCACACACTGTCCCCCCCACACACTGTCCCCCCCACACACTGTCCCCCTCTCACACTGTCCCCTCTCACACTGTGCCCCCCACACACTGTCCCCTCTCACACTGTGCCCCCCACACACTGTCCCCCTTCTGTCATATCTACCCCCCTCTTGTTAAACAGTCCCCCTCCTTTCACAGTGCTCCCTCATTACACTGCCCCCCTCTTGTAATACTTCCCAGGTATCCTTTTCCTGTCACACTGCCCCCCTCTTGTCACAATATCCCCCTGTCATACTGCCCCCTCCTGTCACACTGCCCCTTCTTGTCACACTGCCCCCCTTCTTTCACAGTGCCCCCTCTTATCACACTCCCCCCTCTGGTCACACTTTCCAGATACCCTTCTTTGGTCACACTGCCCCCTCCTGTCAAAATACCCCGTCATACTGCCCCTCATTCTTTCACAATACCCCCCCCCTCCCCCATCATAGTGCGGGTCAGGGGCCCTTCATGGTTTCTTGCACTGGGGCCCTGAAGGTTATAGTTACGCCTCTGCAACAAAGTGTGTATATCACACAACGGACACAAGACAAGACACAAAAGTAAGCACTAAACAGATAATAACAAATGCAATGCCATCTGCAGATATTAAAATAAAGTGTCTGAATCTGATGAGGGGAGGGGAGGAGGCTGAGGAGAGGTTAATTACCAATGCTACCTATTTTTTAATTTCTGTAATATGCAGCATGGGAGGGGGGGGGAGGGTTAATGTACTGCCACTGGTCACTGATGCATCAGTGACCAATGGCAATACATTACCCCCCCCCCCCATGCTGCATATTACAGAAATTAAAAAATAGGTAGCATTGGTAATTAACATCCCCTCAGCCTCCCCCCCTCCCCCAATCGTATTCAGACAGTTCATTTATTAATCTGCAGCAGAATAATACATGAATGGGGGAGGGGGGGAGGCTGAGGGGAGGTTAATTAGCAATGCTAGTTTTAATTTCTGTAATATGCAGCATGGGGGGGGGGGGGTTAATGTATTGCCATTGTTCACTGATGCATTTGTGACCAGTCACAGTTAATTAAGCCCTTTGTGCATTAGTTGCACCAGGCTCTACATTAAAAACCTTAAGCCCCCTTTCACACTGGGGCAGGGGCGGCATCGGTGGTAAAACTGAGCTATTTTTAGCGCTGCTTTACCATCATTACACACCACTCCTTCACTCCAAAGATGCTGCTAGCAGGACTTTTTTTACCGTCCTGCCAGCGCACCGCTCCAGTGTGAAAGTTCTCGGGGCTTTCACATTGGAGACACAGTAGCGGCTCTTTCAGGGCGTTTTGCAGGTGCTGTTTTTAGCGCAGTAGCGCCTGCAAAGTGCCCCAATGTGAAAGGGGTATAAGTGTAAACATCTAAGATAAAAGTTTTTGTCCTCCTATTTAATTCCTCCCCGCGCGCCGCCGCAGGTGCACATCGGGGAAAATCTGTGAAAAACAGGGGTCGGGGGGGGGGGGGCGCAGTTTGCCATCTCCGCCCTGGGCACCAAATGACCTTGTCCCAGCACTGATTGGCAGGGTATGGCAGACTATTGGCAGGGTATGGCAGAGTATTGGCAGGGTATGGCAGAGTATTGCAGAGTATTGGCAGGGTATGGAAGAGTATTGTCAGGGCATTGCAGAGTATTGTCAGGGCATTGCAGCAGGGTATTGCAGAGTATTGCAGCAGGGCATTGCAGAGTATTGGCAGGGCATTGCAGAGTATTGGCAGGGCATTGCAGAGTATTGGCAGGGCATTGCAGAGTATTGGCACTGCTGCCATCCGATCTCTCCCCTCCACTGTACAGATCAGTACACAGAGGGGAGAGAGGAACCGGTGTCATGACATGATGCCGGTTTGTTACAAGTGACCGCTCCATCATTTGACGGAGCGATCACGTGCTAAACGGCCGCCGGGTGTACCAAGATGGCTGCTGCTCCGGAGCTAGTCCAAAGCCGCGGCCTTTCCTATGGCCGAGGCCACAGAGCACAGGTTGATCTGTACGGATCACGGATCGATGAGGATCCGTTGCACCCCTAATAACTATCCATATCAAACAACCCTGAAGGAATTTTCAGCTGTTAGTTAGGATGATAGTGATTTGCTCTCTTGCCTTGTAGCTCTCCGGTTTAGGTATGAATCCTATTGTCTCCATTGAGTTTGTATGTTCTTACTGAGTTTGTATCTTTTTCTGGAGATTGACCATTTTCTGAGCTCACATAACTATTCACGATGATTTAAAGTGGAGGTCCGCCAAAAAAATAAATAAATAAAAGTTAGCAGCTACACATACTGCAGCTGCTGGCTTTTAATAATCGGATGCTTACCTGTCCTGGAATCCAGCGATGTCGGCACCGCAGCTGATGTTTCCATCAGCTGTCGGGTGCTGCCACCACCATTGCGGGTAAGGGAACCTGGCAGTGTAGCCTTTGCGGCTTCACGCTGGGAACCCTACTGCGCATGCGTGATGCCCCGCTCCTCTCTCCTACTGGCCCGGCGACAGAGGGAGGAGGAGGGAGGAGGAGGCAGCCCCGCAGTGATGTCATGGGCCGCGGCATGGACTCCCGGAATCGGAAACAGGATTCCTGTCCCCCCTCCCCCCCCCGAAAGGTGCCAAATGTGGCACCGGAGGGGGAGAGGAGACAAAAGAGCAGAAGTTCCACTTTTGGGTGGAACTCCGCTTTAATGGCAGTACTAAGTGCTTATAAGTGCTTACTAAGTGCTTGTCTTAGGACTCACGGCCAATTGGATCTCAGGACCCACTTCCTGTTTGGCTGGGAGGAGAAGCAATGGCCCCGGCTCTTACCTCATCAAGCTGAAGTGAGGAGCAGCGGGTGGAGGGGCAGCAATAGCCACTTCGAAGAGCCCTACCCCGGATCCTGCACCACCTCATCATCGGAATGTAAGGCCACAGTTCGCCACCTTCCCGTCCGACCCACCTGGGGGGGGGGGAGGGTTGTTTTCTGACCTCCCCAAAAATATTGAGCACCAGCTGCCACTGTTTGGATCCTTGGAATGTTTCTGAAGATCGGCCGTGCTCTGAGCCTACATAACTATTCATATCAAACAGCCCTGAAGGAATATTCAGGTGTTGGTTAAGATGATAGTGTTTTGCTCTCTTGCCCTGTAGCTCACTGGTGGAGGTTTAAATCCTATTGTGTACATTGATTTTGTATGTTCTCACTGAGTTTGCATCTTTTTCTGGAGATTGACGATTTTCTAAGCACACGTAACTACTCTGAATGATTTAATGGCATTACTAAGTGCTTATATGCTAATGTGAGGTTCTCTATCTAATAACCAGTTTACTTCCTAGAATTATGTTATTAGAACAATTTTTGGAACTTGGATCCTTGGAATGTTTTTGAAGACTGGCTGTGCTCTGAGCCTACATAACTATTCATGATGATTTAATGGCATTACTAAGTGCTTATATGCTAATGTGGGGTTATTTATGTAATAACAGGTTTGATTACTAGAATGACTTTGCAGAAAGATGTTATTAAATGTTTTGTTCCTTGGATCCTTGGGATGTTTCTGAGGATTGGCCATGCTCTTCATGATGACCACATAGCTATTCATGATGATTTCATGGCATTACTAAGTGGTTATATGCTAATGTGAGGTTCTTTATATAGTAACCGATTCACTTCCTAGAACTTTGTTATTAGAAGAAATGTTTTTTGTATTTCGGTTTCTTGGAATGTTTCTGAAGATTGTCCGTGTTCTAAGCTCACATAGCAATTCATATCAGACAGCCCTGAAGGAATTTTCAGGTGCCGGTTGGTGCTAGTGATTTGCACCATTGCCTTGTAGCTCCCCGTTGACGGTCTGAATCCCATTGTCTACATTGAGTTTGTATATTCCGACCTTGTATCTTTTTCTGAAGACTGGCCGTGCTCTGAGTCCACATAACTATTCATGATGATGAAGAAGACCATCTTATGCTCTAAGCTCACATGGTTATTCATGCTGATTTAATGGAAATACTAAGTGCTTATCTTCTAACGTGCGGTTCTTGATACAATAACAAGTTTGTTTGCTAAATGTCTTTGCTGAAAGATGGCATTAAAATATTTTTTTTTGTTCTTTGGATGCTTGGAATGTTTCTGAGTCCACATACCTATTCATGATGAATCAATGGCATGTGAGTGCTTATATGGTAGGTTCTTCATACATTTACCGTTTGGCTTCCTGGAATTATGTTATTAGAATGATTTTTTTGTCCTTTGGACCCTTGGAATGTTTCTGAAGATCATGTGAGCTCACATAACTATTCATATCAGACAGCCCAGAAGGAATGTTCAGGCGTTGGTTACGGTGTTAGTGTTTTGCGCTCTTGCTTTGTAGCTCCCCATTGAAGGTCTGAATCCTATTGTCTACCCTGTGTTTGTATGTTTTTACTGAGTTTGTCTCTTTTTCTGGAGACAATTCTCTGAGCCCACATAACTATCTTTAAATATTTTATTACATTACTAAATGTTTACATGCTAATGTAAATTTTTTTTTATAAAATAAACGGTTCGCTTCCTAGAATTATGTTATTAGAACTATTTTTTTGTACTTGATCCCTGGAATGTTTCTGAAGATCGTCCATGCTCTGAGCTCATATAACAATTCATTTTAGTCAGCACTGAAGGAATGTCCAGGTGCCGGTTAGGGTGTTAGTGTTTAACCACTTACGGACCAGCCGCCGTCGTTATGCGTCAGTACTTTGACGTAGAATACCCTTGTTATGGCAGCAGATAGCTGCCATAACCCCGATATCCTCTTAAACGGTGGGCCATCTGCTTTCGGATAAAAGTGATCCCTGTGGCGGATTCGCCAGGAGATCAATTTTATCGGCGGCGGGTGAGGTGCTCCCGCCGCGCTCCAGACGTCTCTGCCGCCTACCGGAGCTGCCGGTAGCGGCGGAGATGATCCGATGCTGTACCCTCAGTAGCACGGAGCCGAGTGAGGGAATGATGGTTCCCACTCGGATCCATAACATTGGATGACGGAAGCCAAATGTCACTTCTGCCCAATGGTCCTAAAGGGGAAATTTTTGAAAAAAAAAAAAAAAGATATTTATTTATTTGTTTTTTTTATTGCATTTAAGTGTAACTGTGAGATCTGAGGTCTTTTTGACCCCAGATCTCACATTAAAGAGGTCCTGTCATGCTTTTTTTCTATTAAAAGGGATGTTTACATTCCTTGTAATGCCGCATACACACGGACGGACTTCCCGACAGAAAAAGTCCGATGGGAGCTTTTGGTCGGACGTTCCAACGGTGTGTATGCCCCATCTGACTTTTTTTGTTGGCATTTCTGACGGACTCAGATATAGAACATGTTCTAAATCTTTCCGGCGGAAATGCCGACAGAGTTTAGACCGTTCGCAAGTCCGGCCGTGTGTACGCGGCATTACAGGAATAAAAAACACCCAATTTTTTTTTTTAAAGGACAGCGTAAAAAAAAATAAACTAAAAAGTAAAATAAATAAGGAAAAAAAAAAAGTAAAGCGCCCGTCCCGCCGAGCTTGCGCGCAGAAGTGAACGCATATGTAGGTCATGCCCACATATGAAAATGGTGTTCAAACCACCCATGTGAGGTATCGCCGCAATCCTTAGAGCGAGAGCAATAATTCTAGGACTAGAACTCCTCTATAACACTAAACTGGTAACCTGTAGACATTTTTAAACGTCCCCTATGGAGATTTTTAAGTGCCAAAGTTTGTCGCCATTCCAAGAGCGGGTGAAATTTTGAAGCACGACATATTGGGTATCAATTTACTCTGCATAATATTATCTTTCACAATATAGAAAAATTGGGCTATTTTTACTGTTGTCTTATTATTTACTTTAAAAAAGTGTATTTTTTTCCCACAAAAATTGCGCTTGTAAGAGCGCTGTGCAAATACAGTGTGACATAAAGTATTGCAACAACCGCCATTTTATTCTCTAAGGTGTCTGAATATATATATATATATATATATATATATATATATATATATATATATATATATATATTTATATATATATATATATATATTTTTATATATATATATATATATATATATATATATATATATATATATATATATATATATATATATATATATATATATATATATATATATATATATATATATATATATATTTATATATTTATATTTATATATATATATATATATATATATATATATATATAATATGTTTGTGGGTTCTAACTAATTTTCCAACAAAAAGAAACGTTGAAAAATAGGCCCGTTCCTTAAGTGGTTAAGTCTATTGCCTTGAAGCTCTCTAGTAGAGGTCTGAATCCTATTGTCTACCCAAAGTTTGTATGTTCTTACTGAATTTGTATCTGTTTATGAAGATTGGCCGTGCTCTGAGACCACATAACAATTCATGATGGTTTAATGGCATTACCAAGTGCCTATATGCTAATGTGAGGCTCTTTATTTTTATTTATTTTATTTTTTTATGTAATTTTTCTATTTTCCAAGTATTTTACAAAGTAATATGAGCAAACAGAAAATAAAATAGATTATAATAATTTTACAAAGAAGAAGCTACAATATATTTGATATATTAACCGTTTCACTTCCTAGAATGACTTTGCAGAAAATGGTATTAGAAAAACTTTTTTTGTTTGTCGGATCCTTGCAATTTTTCTGAAGGTCGGCTTTGCTCTGAGCTCACATAACTATTTATATCAGTCAGCCTTGAAGGAGTTTGCAGGTGTTAATGTTTTGTTCTCTTGACTCTTGCCTTGTAGCTCCCAGTTGGAGGTCTGAATCCTACTGTCCACGCTGACATTGTATGTTCTTATTGAGTTGGTATATTTTTCTGGAGATTGACCGTGCCCTGAGCCCATAACTATCTATGATGATTTAATGGCATCACTAAGTGCTTATATGCTGATGTGAGGTTCTTTCTATAATATCCTGTTCACTTCCTAGAATTATGATATTAGAACAATTTTTTGGTTCTTTGATTTCTTGGAATGTTTCTGAAGATTGGCTGTGCTATGAGCTCACATATTGTCTACATGGAGTGCGTATGTTCTCACTGATCTTGTATCTGTTTAACCGGTTCCGGACCGCCCACCACATAGATACTGCAGCAGGGCGCCCCGGCTGTGCGAAATCACGTACCCGTACGTGATTTTGTGCACGCATTGTAGGGGGGCAGCAAAGAGGGGATTTCACCATATCAGACCAGTGTGTCATTGCCACATCCCTATTGTGTAGCAAGAAAAGAAAATCCCCCTTCGTTGGGACTTTTTAGGCAGCAACCACACATGAATAGATTAGAAAATATATTTATTGTGTATACATAAAATCGTTTGATCATAAAATGATCGTAAATTTAAAAAGACACAGCAAAAAATATACTAAAAAAATACAAAAAAGAAAAAAAGACAAAAAACGACAGGTTACATCATTTGCATGACATAGAAGATTGATTTCTCTCTCCGGTATATAGTGGTCTCCGATACCCGACGCGTTTCTGGTTTAGGCACCTTCGTCAGGGGTATTTGATAAGAGTATATGCAGTCATAATTTTGTCTTACATGCAAAAATGTTCCACCATGCAACTTGAAAGGATGAATGAAGCACCGCCAGCGGGGGTGTCAAAAAATGCCCACCAAGAACATCGGTATCACCCGATAATATCAGAGGAAAGAACTCGCCTATTTTGGTTTGCCTGGTGATCACAAGGAGTCATACATGGCAAATTGCCAACAAGGTCTGTAAGTTTGAGTAGGAACGCTATCTGAAGCTATTAAAGTGTGGCTTCTTATCCATATATAGCAGCACACTCCAAACCATTTAACATTAAACCTCCCTATAGAAAAGGGGGACCCTCTATCTGAGCATCGCCCTGCTTTGCAGTACTCGCCCCCCTCTGTGATTTGGAACACAGCGGGAGCCAATCAGCGGGTCTGGCGGCCGCAATGGCCGCTGTGACCAACCGATCGTTCAGTGGAGAGACAGAGCAGCTGTGTGAAAAAATTTTAGACAGCGCTTGCTCCACCTAATGTTGCAGTGAATTACCAGTGCTATAATCAGGGCCATCTTTAATATTGATTGGACCCTGGGCAATATTCTTGCCCCCCCCCCCCCCCCATACAATTTCGCTCTCCACCTGCTCTGAGACATACAAAAAATAGCAGCTAGACTTAAAATCAGTTTACTGTATCAGATCAGGCAGTGATTGCGATTGGTTGCCAGAGGTTACAGCATACCATTACTGCTTACTGACTGGTTGCTAGAGGTTACAGCATACATTACGGCTCACTGATTAGTTGCTAGATGTTACAGCACATGATTTCTGCTTGTTAATTGGTTGCTAGAGATTACTGTACAGTAATACTGCGCACAGATTGGTTGCTAGAGGTTACAGCACATCATCTCCTCACTGCAGGGGGCATGACATACATATGAATGCCACCTTTATTTACATATCTATACCGCCGGATGCAGCTATTTACATATGAATGCCAGTTATTTACATGTAAACACAGGGTCTGCAGGTGAGTCATCTGTACACAACAATAGGGCAGAGCAGGGCAGCATTAGTAGCAGCACTTCACACTGAGATTTCAGGACACAGCAAGGGACTAAAACTTGAAGGGACAAGGGAATTTAAACTGGGATAGTTGGCAAGTATGAGGCAGCTGCTTTGGGCCCCACAACAATGACAGGGCCCAGGGCAGCTGCCCCTTTTGCCCTGCCTTAAAGATTTCCCTGGCTATAATGTTCAATATCTATTACTAAACCATATCACAAACCGACTTATGCTAGATAAATTAATTAAATCAATAAATAAGTGATAACAATAAATGACATGTAAAAGTGCATACATCATTAGGCTTGTAAACCAAGTCTTTCTTTTGTCTTAAATTAATCAAATTGATCAATGAAGAATTTTTGGAAAATTTAAAGTGCATAAAGTGGTGGCTGTGCAAAGCAAAGTTTTTCCCTTGTTAGAAAGTGCTGTTGTGCTCCGTACCCCAATATTTTCTGTGCATCCACCTCATGAGGGGCTGTGAATACTCCGTACTCCCCAGATACGGTTGGACTCCCTTAGCTTATAGCAAGAGAAATCTGCTGTGCTTGTAGGTCTTTCTAGGGACCTATCCCCCTACGGTGTCCTCTGGTTACTCCCACTGGTATGGGTTACCTCCAGCGGTGACTCCGGAGCTCCAGTACGTAAACTATGTAAACAATAGACATGTGCGCCATCAATAAATTCATTTTGTTTCGTTCTGTTTCGTATTAAAATTAATTTGTAATTCGTGTCCGAAATTCAATTCGGATTCGTACGAAATACGAAAGTTCGTTGATAAATTTATCATTATGAGTGGCTCCCACCATCCCTGTGCTGTGCTGACTTCCTGGGGTTTTTAACTTTTAGGTTTGTTAACTTTTCGTAACAATAACGAAAGTTTGTTATGATAAATTTATCCGAAGTTCGTAAACAAAATTTCGTATTTAGTACAAAATTCGTAAGCATAAAAATTTGTATTTCGGATCCTCACGAATGTACGAATTTTCGGAAATTCGTGCGAATTTCCGATTCGCACTAAACTAATTGCACATGTCTAGTAAACAAGGCAAACCGCTGATCTGTCAGGGAGCTAAGCTGAAACACGGATCTCTCTCTTTTTTTCCAGTGTATCTGTCCCCCCCCACACAGTTAGAAAGCACCTCCCAGGGACACACTTAACCCCTTGATGTGTGCCTAGCCAGTGTTTATGTGTGTACTGTGAGGTGTTTTTACTAAGGGATGTGGTGGATTTTATTCTCTGCTTTGCAGGGAAACAAAATCCTCAACATCCCTGCTGACAGGACGGAGCTCTGCATTGTTTATATGCAGAGCTCCATCCTGTGTCTTTTTTCAATGATCAGTGGGTTCCGGTGGTCATCCATTGGCCAGTACCTGCTGATTGGCTTCTGCTGTCCTGTCCAGGCCAGTCAAGTTCCTCCACCCCAAACTCTCTCATCCATGTCTTTATGGACCTTGCTTTGTGCACTGGTGTACAGTCATGTGTGAACAGGAAGGGGCCATCCCCAAACTGTTCCCACAAAGTTGGGAGCGTGAAATTGTCCAAAATGTCCTGGTATGCTGACGCCCTAAGAGTTCCCTTCACTTGAACTAAGGGGCCAAGCCCAACCCCTGAAAATCAACCCCACACCATAATCCCCCCATCCACCAAATGATTTGAACCAGTGCACAAAGCAAGGTTGAAAAAGACATGGATGAGACAGTTTGGGGTGGAGAAACTTGACTGGCCTGCATAGAGTTCTGATGATAGAACACCTTTGGGATGAATTAGAGTGGAGACTGCGAGCCAGGCCTTCTCTTCCACATCAGTGCCTGACCTCACAAATGAAAGAATGGTCAAACATTCCCATAGACACACTTCTAAACCTTGTGGACAGCCTTCTTAGAAGAGTTGAAGCTTTTATAGCTGCAAAGGATGGGCCAACTCAATATTGAACCCTACGGACTAAGACTGGGATGCCATTAAAGTTCATGTGCGTGTAAAGACAGACGTCCCAATACTTTTGGTAATATAGTGTATATGAGATATCTGCCATATTTTTTTGACACCAGCACAATAGCTCTTTTAGAATGTTAAGTAGAAGTTCTGCCTATAGCCTAACTATGCTTAAACCTTCTCCCACCCCCTTCTATATCCTACTCTAACTACCCTGTGAAAGGAAGATGCCTATACTCAGGGCACTCCTGTCCAGTGATCGACTCCCAGCAACAGCTTCAGGGGAGAGGAGGGACAACCGACAATGGATGCCACATAGTAGGCCTATGGGTGATGTCACCGCATAGGCATTTCAGCCATTGCTGGTACTCTTTCCACTCCCCTGAAGCCGGTGGCCACTGGGTAGATAATGTGCCTGGACTGGAGCACCATCAGAATAGGTAAGTATAATCATCGTCCTTCCACAGGGTAGTTAAAATGAGATTTAGAGGAGGGACTGGGAGCAGGCTTTAGGCATAGTTATGCAATAGCCTGGAATTCAACTTTAAAGCTCTTGGCTCTTATTAGCATCTCACCATTAAGGTGGAGGTGGGGTGGGGGTAGTTTAAGTAACACAAGAAGGATCAACAGCTAACAACATTGTGTGATAGCATCGGACTTCGTCGGAGAAAACACACTCGTTTGGGAGATTCAAGGCAGTAAACTATAACATCCCAAATGGATGACTGCGAGGGCAAGTTTAGACAGTTCAAGACTTTATATCTGTGAATGCAATTTAAGAAGTGATATTGCCTGGCTCTGTTTGGGCCTCCCGGAGATGGTAAGGAGCAGCCTTGGCACTTCCACAAAGCATTCAAAGTTTTCTGCTAGAATCTTCTCAGTTTTATCTGTTCAGACATGTTTCTTCCATTACAAAGAAGGTGTCAGTTGTGGACTGCCTTATAACGTACCTGAGGAAAAAACTGTGTAAGGGCCCATTCACACTTAAGCGTTCCACTGCAGTGTGTTAAAGCAGATACATTAACGCGGGTTTTGGCCCTCACTATTGTATGTTGCGTTACAGCAGCCCATTTATGTCAAAAAGCACAAGTGTGAATGGGTCCTGAATGTCTTTGTGCACTTTGAATACTGGTGTAGGTTTGTAAATATTGTTAGATGAGCAAAACTAAAATTAGAATTCATAAAAAGTGCATTTTAGGCTGTAGCTGGTTGGTTAGAAACCCCTGGGTGCTCTGCCACGCCACTGCACCTAATAAGCAGTAATCTCACTCTAGTGGGTGGCAGCAGAGGAAGTGAGGAGGGATCCACAGATCATATGACCACTGCTTACTTCTGGTGCTAGGGGAACCTTGCAGAGGATTGCCTTGTCCTCTGCACTGGACTCCAGGTGGCCAATTTGGGATAGCCTGTGGGCACAGAGCTCTATCCAGATTTAGGCAACCATCCTGGACACTAATGCCCCGTACACACAGTCGGATTTTCCGATGGAAAATGTCCGATCGGAGCGTGTTGTCGGAAATTCCGACCGTGTGTGGGCTCCATCGGACATTTTCCATCGGATTTTCCGACACACAAAGTTGGAGAGCAGGAGATAAAATTTTCCGACAACAAAATCCGTTGTCGGAAATTCCGATCGTGTGTACACAAATCCGACGGACAAAGTGCCACGCAAGCTCAGAATAAATAAAGAGATGAAAGCTATTGGCCACTTCCCCGTTTATAGTCCCGACGTACGTGTTTTACGTCACCGCGTTTAGAACGATCAGATTTTCCGACAACTTTGTGCGACCGTGTGTAGACAAAACAAGTTTGAGCCAACATCCGTCGGAAAAAATCCTAGGATTTTGTTGTCGGAATGTCCGAACAAAGTCCGACCGTGTGTACGCCCTATAAGAGCCTATATGTAGTCCCTCTTGGGTCAATTTTGGCATTTATGACCACTGCTTACTTCTGGTGCTAGGGGAACCTTGCAGAGGGCTGCCCTGTCCTCTACACTAGGCTCCAGGTGGCCATTTTGGGATAGCCTGTGGGCACAGAGCTCTACCCAGATTTAGGTAGCCATCCTGGACACTGAGAGCCTATATATAGTCCCTCTTGGGTCAATTTTGGCATTTATGACCACTGCTTACTTCTGGTGCTAGGGGCACCTTGCAGAGGACTGCCTTGTCCTCTGCACTGGGCTCCAGGTGGCGATTTTTGGTATAGCCTGTTGACACAGAGCTTTGTAAATATTGTTAGATGATCAAAACTAAAATTAAAATTCATAAAAAGCTGATTTTAGGCTGTAGCTGGTTGGTTAAAAAACACTAGGTACCATGCCACTGCACCCCAATGAGCAGTAATCTCACTCTGGCAGGTGGCAGCAGACAATATATATATAGGCACTCAGTGTCCAGGATGGCTGTACAGACTGCACCTGCCTACAAGCAGCCCCAAAGTTATCTGTTAAAAGAAGTATTCCTCAAGCACCCTGCAATATGTAGGTTTTGCATTATTGACGGTACGGAAGAGGGATCCACAGATCGTATGATAGCTCCTTACTTCTGGTGCTAAGGGAACCTTACAGAGGACTGGCTTTTCCTCTGCACTGGGCACCAGATGGCCATTTTGGGATAGCCTGTGGGCACAGAACTCTCCCAGATTTAGCCAGCTATCCTGGACACTGAGAGCCTACATATTGTCCCTCTCGGGTCAATTTTGCCACACCTGAAGTGTGGGAAGTGTGCAGTTAGGGAAATAACATCCACTGCTTAGGAAAAGCTAGGCTAAGCCTTGGAAAAGTTCAGAAGGAGCAGGAATAGCTTAGAGACGGTCCTACATATCCAATGAATACTACCTGGTGTTTAAGGAAGGACCATTGCTACCCAGCCAATTATCCAGATTGGCGCATCCTTGCTTACCATTCAGCACTCCTTTCAGATGGCCAGTTGTAGCTAGTGGGTAGGGGTCAGCGTGGTGTACCACAGACAAAAAATACACTCAGATGGATGAAAACATTATATTAAGAAATATCCAACAATGAACAATCAGGCCCAGCAGGCAGGCACAGTTAACCGGAGCAACTTACAAACAGTAGCAGAGGATCTTGCTCTTGAAAAGATGCTGACGGATTCTGGAGCAAGGAGCAAGAATGCATCATGGCCAGTCCACACCAAAACGGGGGGCTTCCTAAGTGGAGATAGCGTAGTCCCTACACTTTCTCTACCAGATGGAGAACCGGTCCCTACACTAGTCACTTGCAAAAACCAGTCTTAAATAGACATTGCCCTGACCCAAGATTGCCACCAAGGTCACGTGGGGCACCAGCGTCAAATCAGACAGCTGTTCCCCTGGTAACCACAGGAAATCATAGAGGAACCAGGTTCTTCACGACTCTCTTCCCCCTTCTGCATTGCCCCTTCAGTGAAGCACCATCTACAGTGGGGAGTACAGACTGCACCTGCCTACAAGCAGCCCTAAGGTTATCTGTTTAAAGAAGCAGTCCTCAAGCACCATATGTAGGTCTTACAATATTGATGGTATTATGGTGGATCTGTTTAAGTGCCTTACTGTCCACTTTGGGAAAGCAAATGCATTATTGTAACTATGTAACTAACCTGTGGTTACTAGGGGAACAGCTGATTGGTATCAAAGATCCAAAAAGTGTGATATTTTCAAATGCTGAAATAGAATTCTAGCTTCACCAATTGGGATGCAAGGTCCTTTAAACCAGTGGTTCTCAACCCTGTCCTCAAGTACCCGCAACAGGCCATGTTTGCAGGTTTTCTTTTATCTTGCACAGGTGCTTTAAATCGGTGTCAATGGCTTGGAATTTTGGACAGCTATTTTATCTAAGAGAAATTACCAAAACATGTCCTGTTGAAGATACTTGAGGACAGGGTTGAGAACTACTGCTTTAAACTAAGGTTGCCCTCCCTCCTCTCCGTGTCTCTCCGTGTTCAACCTATTTCTCTCTCTTTCTGCCCAATCTACTAATTACCGTTGTAACAGGTCAGCAGTTAGGAAGCTTACATGTCCAATTTTCACAAAAACTGTGTTATGGGTTGTGGGAAAGGACCAGTGCCCCTGTCATGTTTTTACTGCTATCTGTTTTCATATTGGGTAGTTGTTTTCATGACAAGTAGTGATAGTCTCTCAAATGGAGGCACTGACATAAACACATATTTAGTTGGGTTGCAGTTAGAACATATGACAATGTTTTTATTGCTGTCTCCATTTTTGTGTTCCAGTAATGTAAAGTACTGTGCCTCCCGTTTCTTGTATGAAGGTCACAGGAACAGGAAGTGGTGGTAAATCTCAATAGGGAGAGTGGCAGAAATAATACACTAAGAAATTGTAATATCGTTTCACTCTGTCCAAAACGAGTTGAGTTCAAGTTTTTTCAGTAAAGGCTACTGCAAATACTACACCATACTGAGGCATTTTAGACAATTGTGCACTTCCAACCTTATGGTGACAGTTTGGGGAAGGCCCTTTTTCTTTTCTATCATGACTGGGCTTCTGGTCACAAAACCAGCTCCATATAGACATGGTTTAATGAGTTTGGTGTAGTGGAACTCTAGTGGTCTACAAAGAGGACTGACCTCAACCCTTATGGTGACAGTTTTGAGAAGGCCCTTTTTCTTTTCTAGCATCACTGGGCTTCTGGTCACGAAACCAGCTCCATATAGACACGGTTTAATGAGTTTGGTGTAGAGGAACTCTAGTGATCTACACAGAGGACTGACCTCAACCCTTATGGTGACAGTTTGGGAAAGGCCCTTTTTCTTTTCTATCATGGCTGGGCTTCTGGTCACAAAACCAGCTCCATATAGACATGGTTTAATGAGTTTGGTGTAGAGGAACTCTAGTGGTCTACAGAGAGGACCCTTATTGTGACAGTTTGGGGAAGGCCCTTTTTCTTTTCTAGCATCACTGGGCTTCTGGTCACAAAACCAGCTCCATATAGACATGGTTTAATGAGTTTGGTGTAGTGGAACTCTAGTGGTCTACAAAGAGGACTGACCTCAACCCTTATGGTGACAGTTTTGGGAAGGCCCCTATTTCTTTTCCAGCATGGCTGGGCTTCTGGTCACAAAACCAGCTCCATATAGACATGGTTTAATGAGTTTGGTGTAGAGGAACTCTAGTGGTCTACAGAGAGGACCCTTATTGTGACAGTTTGGGGAAGGCCCTTTTTCTTTTCTATCATGACTGGGCTTCTGGTCACAAAACCAGCTCCATATAGACATGGTTTAATGAGTTTGGTGTAGTGGAACTCTAGTGGTCTACAAAGAGGACTGACCTCAACCCTTATGGTGACAGTTTTGGGAAGGCCCTTTTTCTTTTCTAGCATCACTGGGCTTCTGGTCACGAAACCAGCTCCATATAGACACGGTTTAATGAGTTTGGTGTAGAGGAACTCTAGTGGTCTACACAGAGGACTGACCTCAACCCTTATGGTGACAGTTTGGGAAAGGCCCTTTTTCTTTTCTATCATGGCTGGGCTTCTGGTCACAAAACCAGCTCCATATAGACATGGTTTAATGAGTTTGGTGTAGAGGAACTCTAGTGGTCTACAGAGAGGACCCTTATTGTGACAGTTTGGGGAAGGCCCTTTTTCTTTTCTAGCATCACTGGGCTTCTGGTCACGAAACCAGCTCCATATAGACACGGTTTAATGAGTTTGGTGTAGAGGAACTCTAGTGGTCTACACAGAGGACTGACCTCAACCCTTATGGTGACAGTTTGGGAAAGGCCCTTTTCTTTTCTAGCATGACTGGGCTTCTGGTCACAAAACCAGCTCCATATAGACATGGCTTAATGAGTTTGGTGTAGAGGAACTCTAGTGGTCTACACAGAGGACTGACCTCAACCCTTATGGTGACAGTTTGGGGAAGGCCCTTTTTCTTTTCTAGCATGACTGGGCTTCTGGTCACAAAACCAGCTCCCTATAGACATGGTTTAATGAGTTTGGTGTAGAGGAACTCTAATGGTCTACAAAGAGGACTGACCTCAACCCTTACAGTGACAGTTTGGGGAAGGCCCTTTTTCTTTTCTATCATGACTGGGCTTCTGGTCACAAAACCAGCTCCATATAGACACGGTTTAATGAGTTTGGTGTAGAGGAACTCTAGTGGTCTACACAGAGGACTGACCTCAAACCTACTCTACACCTTTAGGATGAATAGGAAAACAAATTGTGAGGCAGGTCTTCTCATCCAACATCAGTACCTGACTTTACACATTCTTTTTTGACTAAATTAGCACAAATTACCACAGAAAGACTCCAAAGTCTTGTCAAAAGCCTTCCCAGAAGAGTGGAGTCTGTTTACCGCAAAAGGAGGAACAACTCCATATCCATGTCCATGGTTTTGGAATGGGAAACCCAATTAGCACATATTGATGTGCTGGTCTGGTGTTCACAAATGTTTGCCCGTATAGAGTACAAATCTATATAGGTCACAATAATAGAAAAGACAAAGTAATTTCCTGATCCACTATATGAGTTTTCATTACCATTATCTTTTTCTTATTTTTTTTTTTTGCTTAGTCTCATCATGTGGCCTCCTATGCCATTTCCATTTCTGCTTACATTATGCATATCGTTAGGGTTAATTTATAATTGATAGAGCACTTTATTAAAAACGTTCATGAGGTCCCCTTAGAGAGTTAAATGAATGTCAAGAGCTGATAACAATATAATTCTTAGGCTGACTTCTTTATTGTATTGATCGGACACTGGAAGGAACTGCTAGGGCAAGTTATTAACTCTTCAGGCATCAGAAAGGAAGCAGGAAAGTTGTGTAATGAACCTTTACTTTGATGATTTAAGGGTCATTCTACCTGTTTTTTTTTGAGTTGCACTGCGTAACGTTTTTGCTTGCTGGATTCTTAAACCAGTGAACCTGGCATGCCAACCAAAATGTATAAATTAACAATACTGGTATAGTGTAGGCATCTTCTGATGCTTACAAGTTCCCGTGCTTGTCTCCAGATCTGTTACTGGAGAAGAGCTTGAATCCTAGGCCCAAATTGTAGACATGATCTTAACATTAACCAGTATTAAACCATGATGCATTGGATTTTAAGCTACCCCCCCTAATATTTAACTGTCCACAGAGGCTCTAGCTTTTGATGGTTGGCTGTCAAGAGTTTGGTCTTAGGGTCTGCAGAGGAGGGTCTTGACCTTATCTTTGACACAAGTCCCATATTTATAGCTTTGGGTCCTAGAATATTGTATGAATTGAGTTTTTATGTTCTTGATGTTTTTGCTATGGCTTTTTGTATTGATCTTTAAATCATGCTCATGGGTAATTTGTTGTCTCCTGAGCTGACCTGAGGGTGTTAGGGCCATTACACCACGGGGTGACTTGTGTGCACGGTTCTATGTTCTGTGTAATACATATGAGGCGTATACACAAAATGAATAACAGCTCCTGGTTTCTAGAGAGAGCATTTGCTAATATGAAAAAAAAAAAATTAAAATATGGAACAGCAAGTATACTTTGGAAAGTTGTGTCTTTCAGAAAATGTTTCTATAATAACTCAAAATGTGTACTTACAGTACTAAAAATATGATATAGCTTCAATACCTCATCCCTTTAGAATATGCCTGGTCCAGAATCTATGCACTGCTCTGTACAAAGAACCTTTCTCAATGTCCAGGTTCATTATAACTTAGCATTATAGATTTTTAAATCCCAACTGAAATCACAGAAATAGATATCCAGTCAGACAGACAATGTACTAACATCCTTTATTTTCATGGTCCTACCTCTACTTTCCTGTTGCAGCAGTTGCACGGAATGCCCCACTGTACAGTCCAATAGACATCTGAGTTTGATCACCCTGCTGGAGTTGGTGGGCATGAAATGCATCTCCACTAACAGAAAAAAAAGCCAAACTATGGAAATTCTAATATTACATATTCTTAACAAGTGGCAAATAAGCTTTAATACAAGCCCTCACTGACCTCTGTAGCTACAGCCACGATGGAGAAATTTTCATAAGAAAAGCTGCAAAGTTGTAAAGTCAAGCCTCAGCATACATTGTTCTCCTTTTCCAGTACTCCTTTAGAACTTACTAAACACCTCTATTTCAAACAAGGCTGTGCACCTTTAGATTAGGGGTCTCCAAACTTTCCAAACAAAGGGCCAATTTACTTTTTCCAATTTTCAGACATCATTGGTGTCAGTGGGAGGAATAGTGCCCCATCATTGGTGTCAGTGGGAGGAATAGTGTCCCATCATTGGTGTCAGTGGGAGGAATAGTGCCCCATCGCTGGTGTCAGTGGGAGGAATAGGGTCCCATCGCTCATGTTATTGGGAGGAATAGTGCCCCATCGCTGGTAACAGTTAAAGGAATAAGTGCCCCATCATTGGTGTCAGTGGGAGGAATAGTGCCCCATCATTGGTGTCAGTGGGAGGAATAGTGCCCCATCATTGGTGTCAGAGGGAGGAATAGTGCTCCATCATTGGTGTCAGAGGGAGGAATAGTGCCCCATCATTGGTGTCAGAGGGAGGAATAGTGCCCCATCATTGGTGTCAGTGGGAGGAATAGTGCCCCATCATTGGTGTCAGTGGGAGGAATAGTGCCCCATCATTGGTGTCAGTGGGAGGAATAGTGCCCCATCATTGGTGTCAGTGGGAGGAATAATGCCCCATCATTGGTGTCAGAGGGAGGAATAGTGCCCCATCATTGGTGTCAGTGGGAGGAATAGTGCCCCATCATTGGTGTCAGTGGGAGGAATAGTGCCCCATCATTGGTGTCAGTGGGAGGAATAGCGCCCCATCATTGGTGTCAGTGGGAGGAATAATGCCCCATCATTGGTGTCAGTGGGAGGAATAGTGCCCCATCATTGGTGTCAGTGGGAGGAATAATGCCCCATCATTGGTGTCAGTGGGAGGAATAGTGCCCCATCATTGGTGTCAGAGGGAGGAATAGGGCCCCATTGCTCATGTCAGAGGGAAGAATAGTGCTCCATCGCTGGTGCCAGTGGGAGAAATAGTGCCCAATCGCTGGTGCCAGTTGGAGGAATAGAGCCCCACTGCTGTTGTCAGTGGAGGAAAGAGTGCCTTGTATCTGTGGCAGGAAGAGTGCTACAAGAACCACATAAAGGTAAGCAAAGGGCCACATCCAGCCCCCCGGCCGCAGTTTGGAGACCACCGCTCTAGAGAATGGAAGGCTGAGATGCTTACACACTGCTAGTCGGGGGGGGGGGGGGGATCAGGGTGATATAATCTGCAGAATAACCTCCGGGAGCGGGGAGCAGGATGTGCTGAGCTGCGATGAGAGGGGGAGTAGGGGAAGCTGATCTGCTGGGATACTGCCAAGGGTGGGCAGGTCAATTTGAACTTTTGAGTCACTGCTGGGAGG